>OY804596.1:71578965-71936651 GCA_963680895.1 Fragum sueziense | reverse complement strand
GTTTTCTTTGTTACAGACTGATTTTGTTGCCTGTAACAGAATTCAATTTGATTCAAATAACAATATTGCCTCTTGGAAATGGGTTAATGTTGCAGTTGTGCCATAATGGCTTTACAACGAGCCAAACATCTATACTTACAGTGTCTGTTTCTTTTAATTTCTCAACAGCTTCCCAAAATCTGAGAAAGTAAAAACATAACTATACTACATGATATAAGAGAAATCAATGGTTAGTCTATCATGTCATTGACATTTAACTCTTTCCCAAACAAGACCTGGTTTTCCCGTTCCCAGGTGTAAAGGCTTAAAAAAACATTGAGGCAAAAGAAAATGCTGATAATCAACATTTTCACCTTTTGTCTCAATTCTTTCTGTGCGATACTACATACACAAATCTATACTTTGTCACAATTCGTGTTGTTATTAGCAACTCCTTTCTAATTGGACCCGTCTAAAATTCTGCCATTTGGGCAAAGGTTAAACCAAATGTTTAACTTTATTTACTGGTTTACAAATTGTTTGGTTGTGCGTTGTTTATATAGATAAAAACTTGAATCCATGGCAACACGACCAAACCTAAAAGTGGCAGTTTAGTGGCAGAGTGTCAGCTCTAGGTTTAAGAGGCTTACAGTTAAATCCCTGGTAGCAGATTTTGATCTTTATATTGGCCAATCCATTTGGCATTAGTACTTTCCTTGAAACAGAATTGAGAAAGATTTCTTATTCCCATTCAATATGCAACAGATATTTATTTTATATAAAGCGAATTAAACTCACCCCATAAGAGATTTAAGTTCTTCTCTTTCCAGAAATAAGGCAAAGTATTCCCTCCCTACTTGTGACGCCATTATAGCATCAAATTCAAGCACCTGTAAAAGTAGGAGTCATTGATGATCAGTTATCCCATTACCAAATGACAAAATTTTGGACTGTTCCAATTTGAAAGGTGTTGCAGACGACAAATTCAAGTGCTTGGAATTTTACATTTTTAGGTGTTTTTGTTTAGAAAACATCCTGGGAAATGAAGAAATTGCTTGTCACAAGCAATTTCTTCATTTTCCACAATGTTTTCCAAAGCATTTTTCTTAGGGGCGTCAAAAGGTGTCAATGTTTGGTAATGGGTTAAGGGCATACATATGGACATGAAGATGGACACACAGAGAAGGTGTACCTTTGGCGGCTTTTAAAAAAAATATCATATATCCTTTTTCGAGTTGATTGACTCAATATACCGAATTCAAAAATTCCAAAATATATACTGTATGTTCTAACACATCATTTTTTTCTTAAGAAACCTATGTGTAGGGATGGGCATCGTCAGGATTTAACCGATTCCGATACCTACTCGATACTTTTTAACCGATTCCGATTCCTAACGATTCCGATACCAATTACTTTACATTGTGAGCTTGCTACAAGTATTATTTGACAAGTTAGTATTTTCTTCCAGTGACCAATAATAAAAAATCAACTATATGCAGTACAACATATTCATTATTCATTTCTTGTAACAAAACTAACATAACTTAAGGGCTGACTGAAAAGTTATAGCCTCAGAAAATCTAAAGTAGTTTTCACGAACCCCCCCCCCCCCCCCCCCCCCCCCGCCGTTGGTCGAGTGTCTCCCCCCCCCCCCATCCTGACCCCCCCCCCCCCCCTGAAATAAACACACTGTATGTCATTTATATGATGAAAGACGATCGTATCTGCAATTCCTAATAATGATATACATGTAAGCGAACATTTGAATCTATCTGTTACGTTTTAATTATAGAATACAAAAAAATATACACAGCCGTAACGCTCGATCGTCAAAGTATGGTAGAATAAAGATACCGATATTCAAACTATTCCAGATGAGTAACTAAGCACGAAAACATAACGCTGCTGCTAAGAGTCAACATGTGTAATTCGTATTGCTGATCACAAAACACCGTAACTAAAGATTACAAAGGTTTTGATACATCGCTGTTGTTTTAATGTTAGGCGACGGGTTCTCGGGGATCAAAGGGGAATGCCGCGAACGCAATCGTCATATGATGACGTAGTATATGTCTTTATTCTTTACTCACATGATTTAGCTCGGGGAATATGTGAAAATGAAAAATAAATGGATTTATCTAATTGGAATGAAAATTGTGCACGGTAGGATTTCCCCCCGCATACGTTATGATTTGCGAGGATCAAAAAGTTCGAACTCGATGAGGAAATGTAGATAGTCGAACAATTTCGAATTAACCATAATAATACATGTATTGTTTTCCATCTCAGACCACCGGGTATCCGAGGATAATTGTTTTCATATTTGTATAAAATCAAAGACTGCTAATCTGATATAAACGTTCAGCGGGTTTTACAGTGCAGTTGCAAGGCGCACGCATCACATACTTATGTTAATTTATGCAACGTACAAAGTGCGCTGATTGGACATCGGTTGTTTTAAAGAATGCCAACCAGGCCTTCTAATATGTTTTGTGACAGGTAAGCGGGGTGGAGCAGCTGCTTTCCTAGCTCTTCTTTCAGTTTCACTCGATCGATAAGCTGTCAATCAAGTAGGAATTACTCTTCGTATGACAGGAGTTCATTCGGGAAAAAATGTAAATACAAGGCTGTAGATACGATATTTATGAAGTTCAGCGCATATATTAGAAATGATAATCTTTCATTGAGATAAAAAAATCGTCATGCGAATTTGGAAAAGCGATACTTTACCTTTCGAAATACAGATTTCAACACTTTTTATTGGCAGCAAGCCGCATTTTACGTAAGGTTTGGATTACTAAATTGACCGGGAATGAGGATTAAACGTGCCATGTAGAAAGACGGGATGGGTATACTGAAATATCGTAGATAGCCAGAAATTGTATTTTGCCAAACCTGTGCAACTTCCGGCAGTGGATATGTGGAATTTGATCTATTATACGGAATTTTTGTCTTGAAATTGTAATGAAATTGTATCTACGATAATCTGATAAGGTATCGAATTTAGGAACCGGTTCCTTCAAAATGAATCGATACCAATTACTCGGGACATCATGGTACCGGGAGTAACCGATTCCAAAGTACCGGTGCTCATCCCTACCTATGTGTCACCAAATGATTATTCTATTGACTCAAGTGATGTTGAATTAATCCTATCCCAATTATCAGCATTTTCTTAATTTAACTCATTTTCTAACAGGGGAAAAACATGGTTTTGTTTCTGAAAAAGTTAAGCTCACTTTTAGTACTGTCTGTTATTAAATTTTGATTACCTTTTGGCCTGGTATTGCAGGCCCTTTACCAGACTCGTCATACTCATACCCGTAACCCTTATTGTCACTCCCTCCTATCTTGGATATTCTCTTCTCACAACTGGTCTTTGCCACCTTCAGCTACAAATTGATACGAGATTACATTTCAGCATGTTAGCAGAAACAAAGCTATTTTACACCTTACCGGAAAACCAAGCTAACAAAGCTACTGAGACTAATTGTATGACATAAATTTGGCCACTATCCTTTTTGAAATTTGAAATTTAATTGGCTCACCAATTGATGAATTTCTGATAAAATCTAAATTGTACATTAATCAGATACATAATATACCTTAAGGATTTTGTGTTATAGAGCATCTAAACTCTGTGTTCATACCTGCTTTATATATTTCTTTAGGTTTCTTGTTTTCAACAATTCACCTTTAGCTGTACTTTTATTGCATGTCTTTTGTGCTTCAGATTTTTATTAATGTTAATTAACCAGATACAAAATACATTGTTGCTTTTCATTGAAAATCTCGTTCCTACAGCTTGTTTTAACCCTTTCCCAAACAGCAAATTTTCAAAATTTCCATTTCAAAAGCTGCTGCAGACGACAAATGGGCATTGTTTCAGATCGAATTTGTGCATGATATAGCACGGAAAATATTGAGGCAAAAGGAGAAACTGCTGATAATCAGCAGTTTCTTCTTTTGCCTTAATATTTTCCCAAGCCTTTCCTATAAAGGACATCAAAACCAGGTCTTGTTTGGGAAAGGGTTAAGCTGCAGTTATGAGGTTTTGCAAGAAAAGCAGCCACATACAATTTATGTTTTGAAGCATCTAAACTTTGCCCATACCTGATTTATATATTTCTTCAGATTCCTAGTTTTCAACAATTCACCTTTAGCTGTGCTTTTGTTGCCTGTCTTTTGTGCTTCAGACTTTTCTGAATTGGAATAGCAAAAAGAATTCATATTATGGTCCTATTCTTTGACTTAAACTACACCTTGCTCTATTATACAGCCACTAAGCATTCTAAACTATTCCTGCAAAAGTTCCCATCAATTATAGTAGTCTAGCAAGATCATGAAATATTCATACATATCAATTTAACAACCTGTAATTTCTACTTCTCCTAGATCTATGATTATAATGTATCACGAAAATAAATGTGAAACAGGGTCTGGAAAAAAAGGGATCTTAACACATTTCTGACAACCATGTTTCCAGAATAACCTGTGCTGTGTAGTCTGATTAGGACCTATCTGCTCTCTCAACACTGTTACAGGACTTGAAGCAGTTAAAACAGAATATCATGAATCCTAAGCAGTCTCTGCTTTGGCTAATTCGAATCCATTTAGTCTCAAAGGTATGAATGACCACTTTTCAAGACCAAAGCTCTAGATAGTTTTACCTTCTACAATATCCCTACCTGGGTTTGATTGTTTTAGATTGTCTAATGTTGTTGCTTGGACTATCTCTGTCATTATATTCAACCTGAAATGACATCATTATAGTATAAACCTTTCACACATTACAAAATTATAGGCACATAAGAAACTTGTAGGCGTTGAAACTGTAGGAGGAGTTGCGCACACATGAAATTAATGATGGACAGACAGACAGACAAAGAGGGCCATAGCATAATACAAGTTTCGGGACAACTTAATTTTCATGTGCAAAGTCTGTTAGTTGAGCGTCTTTACAAAACATTGTCAGAGTGGGGTCATTAAATATGCAGATGTCTTGGGTTAATGTTGGCGGACTATACTATATTAATGCATAAAATTTTAACTTTCAGGCCATAATAGTAAAACCGGTCCGTTATCGGCAGAAAATGTGTATTATTCAGGAAATTCATGTGCGATATCCGCCCGCCTTTGCACTCAATTATCCTTGATTTGAACTTTCAAAATAAACAACTCCCCTTTTCTCGCAAAATTCTCAACGTCTTGTGTTGAATAAGAGATGTTCGCCTTTGGCGCCAAATAATGATGTAACGTCGTTTTGCTGACGTCACACATAACAAAAACATTTCGGAAGATTTATCAGAACAAAACAACAATGGCGGACATTTTTGCTCTGTTCATTTTTTCACACGTATCAATAGGCTTGGGGTAAGTAACCAACGGAATTTTATGTTTTTATGCATTAATAGCATCAATTCACGTATTTTTCGTCGTTAACATTCGCAGAGGCCCTCAAAATACCAAAACGACCCTTGTGCTATGCACTCGGGCGATAACATATTTCTTGAGCCCATGCGAATGTTAACGACCTCAAAAACGTGAATTAACCCTATAATACTTCCCAAAACACGAGCTTTAACAACAACTTTCACATATTTTCAAAGATTGAGAAAATCTGTTTTCCTGGTTTTGGAAATGAACTGGTAAAGAAAATGGCTAAAATGCTAAAACCTATGTCACAATACTAAACTGGATGACAATTTAACCCCTTACCTTAGTTGAACAAGATGTTCCGGGTCAACACATTTCTCGATCATTTTTACAAACTCCTCATATGTAGCTGCATATGTGTAAGTTTTGCGTGTATCTTCGGACAATTTTTCCCTGTACTCTATGTAGTCTATAAGCTTCATATTGATGTAGTCTGGATCGCAAAGAAGGTCTATGGCTGGCTTGAATACTGCAAAGACATGGCAAAAAGTAGATCTATTGATTAGGAGGCATAAGGAATCTAGCAAATTGCAACCTACCTGCATTTAATCCTTTCCTAAAAGAGAAAATTAACCCTTTCTCAAATAATGCCTGGTTTTGACATACCAGATGAAAAGGCATTGGAAAACGTTAAAACAAAAGAAGAAAATGCTGATGACCAGCATTTTCTCCTTTTGCCTTAATACTTTCTATGCTATTTTATAAATTAATCCAATCTTTATTAGCATCCAATCAGCCGTCTTCAGCAGCTTTTCAATCAGACCACCCTAAAATATTGCTGTTTGGGAAAGGGTTAAGGACTGTTCGGCAACTGAAGGTGTTCCAGGCAAATATCTTTGATTTGTTACTTTTTTTTTTTTTGTCAAAACCGTTCCTGTGTGTATTGGTACAGAGGATTAACCCATTACCACACAATGACTCTTTTTGACTCCCCACAAAATAATGGCCTTGGAAAACATCGTGGAAAATGGAGAAATTGCTTGTCACAAGCAATTTCTTCATTTCCCACAATGTTTTCCGTCCAAAAAGACCTAAAAATTAAAAGTATTCCATTCACTTGAAATTGCCGTCTGCAGGATCTTTTAATATGGACCGCCCTAGAATTTTGTTGTTTGGTAATAGCTTAAAATATATGTGTGACAATACATATTTGGAAAAGAAAATCTTTGACCAACAGAATTACTAGCATTATTGTTGTAAAACCAAATTTACTATGCTTTATCAGACATGAATTTATGATGTTGTTAACTTAACCCATTACCACACAATGACCCTTTTTGACACCCCAAAAGAAACTGGCTTTGAAAAACATTGTGGAAAATGAAGAAATTGCTCTTAACAAGCAATTTCTTCATTTCCCACAATATTTTCCATACAAAATGATTAAAAAATCTTCTTTTTCATTCGTTTTTAGTTGTCGTCTGCAACATCTTTGAATTTAGAAAAGTTGAAATCTTGTTGTTTGGTAATGGATTAACCCATTACCAGATTGCAAAGATTTGTACTGTTCCAATTTGAAATGTGTTGTAGAGGACAATTTCAATTGATGAAATTTTCAAAAATTCCCATTTTGAGTTAAAAAAAAAAACATTGTGGAAAATGAAGAAATTGATTGTTGCAAGCAATTTCTTTATTTTCCACAATGTTTTCCCAAGCCCCATCTTGTGAAGGAGTAAAGAAGTGTCACTGTACAGTAATGGGTTAACTTTCAGCATCAGAAATTTTCAGAGATAAGTGTTAGATAATTGATAACTAAAGTGGTTAAGTTAATCAATATTTCAATTGATGGCAAAAATCAATCAATATTTGACTGGCAATTACCTGTATTTGCTAAGACCTCCCTGAACAAGTCGTAAAGGTTTAGCTCGGATGTAATTTATGAGTAAAACCTCAAGTAGTAAAAGCTCACCTATTTTATGCAGAAAGTTTAGTTCATCTGTCTCTTAACTCACATATTGACCCTTTTTGAATTCCAACTAGATAAAGGCTTTGGAAACTATTGTTGAAAATGAAGAAATTGCTTGTGCCAAGCAATTTCTTCATTTCCCACAATGTTTTCTACCCAGCAAGACCAACCAAAGTAACATTTCATAACTTGAAACTGTAATCTGCAATATCTTTGAATACAGACTAGTCTAAAATTTTGCTTATTGGGAAAAGGTTAACCCTTTCCCATACAACAACCATTACCTGTGTTAGCTAGGACTTCTCTGAATAAATGTCGAATCGGTTTAGCTCGGATGTAGTTTACTGGTAAAACCTCAAGCAGTAGAAGCTCACTTATCTTACGCAGAAAGTTCAGTTCGTCTTCTTCCGTCCGTAACCAGGAATGGAGAATAAAACTTTTGTGTGGACCGTCTGGATTTAGTCTGCCAAAGAGATTAGTGATTTTATGACGAAATTTATGATAATAGAGTCTAACAAAGGTTTAACTCATTTATTCATACTACAATGTTTAAATGGTGTGTACACATTGTACTTTTACAATGCTTAACCAGACATTTTTTTAACGTTCCAATTTTAAAGATGTTGCAGACAAGTGCATGAAATTCTATATACCGGTATTTTGGTTTTTCTTGGTAGAAAACATTGAGGAAAATGAAGAATTTACTAGTCACATGCAATTTTTCTACTTTCCATGATGTTTTCAAAGCCTTTATCTTTTGGAGAGTAAAAAAGTGTCATGTGGGAAAGGGTTGAGAGCTGATTCCCTTTTTGTCAGGCTTATTTGAGTAATTTTCTTACATTCTGTATCATTTTAATACAAAGTTACAGATAAGAGGGAATGAGGGCTTTTCAAAATGAAATATTCTAGCAATTGTTTTATCGAACCCTAAGTTGTGGGTACTCATTGAAATCGTATCCATGAGACGATTCAAATGAGTACCCACAACATAGGGTTTGGATTTCAAATAACAACTTTAGAGAGTCCTCACTAGCTTGCTCTGTTAACCCTTTCCCAAATGGCAAAAATTTAGGGTGATCCACGTCAAAAACTGCCACAGAGACAAAATGTATGTTATTAAAGATATTTGTGTTAAATATGACATAGAAAATATTAAGACAAAAGGAGAAACTGCTGGTTATCAGCAGTTTCTTCTTTTTTCTCAATCTTTTCCCAAGCCTTTTCTAATAAGGACGTCAAAAGCAGGTCCTGTTTGGGAAAGGGTTAATGGATCAAGGAATAGACAGACAAAATCTCAAATTCTATAACTACAGTACAAATCTTAGCACTAGATTCAATTCATTTCATTTTGATACTTGAAGCTTCCCATTGCCCCAGAAAATGTCTAAAATAGTCTAAAAGAGCATTTACTATCGGTATATGGAAAATATATCCTAAGCAAAGTTACAAAATGAAACTTACTTTTATATATTGTGACAAAAGGAGAAAATGCTGGTTTTCAGCATTTTCTTCTTTTGCCTCAATGTTTTCTCCAGCTTTTTTTAAATTTAGGAAGTCAAAACTAAGTCTTTTTTGGGAAAAAAACTTACTATTTTTTATGCAATCCTGACATCTCTGAAGTGTACAATAAGTCTTTCTACCACATCTTTTGTCATAAACTGTACTGTGTTCATGAAGATTGTAGTGTAGAAAATATTGTGACAGAAGAAGAAAATGCTGATTATCAGCATTTTCTATTTTTGTCTGAATGTTTTCTCCAGCTTTCCTTACATTTAGGAAGTCAAAACTAGGTCTTTTGGGGGGAAAGAAACTTACTTTTTCGAAGCAATCCTGACGTCTCTAAAGTGTACAATAAGTCTTTCTACAACATCTTTCGTCATAAACTGTACTGTATCTATCTTACCAAACATTTCACTCAGCTTTCCTATTATCAGCCATAGGTCGGTTCTGTAAAAACATAAAACAACATTTGAGACCCCATTCTGCTCAGCTCATATTCATATTTTCAAACCATGGATGCTTTAGAAGGCTTTGAGGGAAAACAAGAAAATGCTTTCTACCTTTTAACCCAAATCTACTTATACTAGCATATTCAAATTACATACTTGGTTAAAACTATTTCACTGGATCTTTTTTTCAATTTAGACCAGGCTATAAATATGCCATACAGGAAATCATGACACATGAAACAGCCTACAGATATTGTGGTAAAATGAGAAAATGCTTTGCCTATTGGGGAAGTCAAAAACCAAATCAGGTGCCTCAAAAAGATAAGACTGTCAGGAAAAGGATTAACCCTTTCCCAAACGACAAAATTTTAGAGTAATCCACTTCAAAAACTGTCACAAATGACAAAATGGATGTTATCAAAGATAGGATTTGTGTAATATATGGTACAGAAAATATTGAGACAAAAGGAGAAACTGCTGGTTATCAGCAGTTTCTTCGTTTGTTTCAATATTTTCTCAAGCCTTTTCTATTAGGGATGTCAAAACCAGGGGCCCGTATTACTAACGATCGTATGTTTGATTTATGCATAATTGCTTGTAACAATAGCCCTGATTGGCTCAGTCGGATTTCTTGTGCAATCAGACGTCTTGTTACAAAGTTTACACAAAAACTTGATCGTACAAAGTTTAGTAAAATGGGGCCCAGGTCTTTTTGGGGGAAGGATTAAGACTTACTGTATATGAGATAGTAGAGTGTTCTGATCAATGGCCAAATCTTTGTACCAAGATGCTATAAAATCTCTCAACACCAGATCTATAATTTCTTGTAAAGCCACATCCATATTTCTAGATATAACAACTTTCTTTGGTCCAACGGAAGGGGTGCTTCTTGATTCCTGAAACATGACTAATCATTATAATTCATTAATCAATTGATTAATCAATTGATAAATTGATTGATTGTTCAGCCATGTCCATGTTCCTGATTAAAACAACTTTCTTTGGTCCCATGGAAGGGGTGCTTCTTGATAACTGAAATATTGATTGATTGATTGATTGATTGATTGATTGATTGATTGATTGATTGATTGATTGATTGATTGATTGATTGTCAAGTCAATATTTCTGGATATTACTCCTCTCTTTAGTTCGGTGCATCTTGATTCCTGCAATATGATTGATTAATTGTTTGTGATTGATTAATTGATAAATTGGTTGATTGATTGAATGATTGATTGATATATTTGATTGATTTTTTAGTCATGTCCATATTTCTGGATATAACAACATCATTGGGAAATATATTTTCTATGGTACATTTCAAGTAAATTCATCTTTTCTGTATAATCTACTTCTTCAATTTGAGGAAAAAAAATTCTCAGTAATGATTTTGAACAATTTTTTAAGGTATCAATAGCCATTTTCATAATCCTGTATAACTTTTAACCATTTACCAAACAAGACCTGGTTTTGACGTCCCTAATAGAATTGGCTTGGGAAAACATTGAGGCACAAGAAGAAACTGCTGATCACCAGCAGTTTCTCCTTTTGTTTCAATATTTTCTATGCCATATTTTATACAAATTCTATCAATAACAAGTTCCATTTTGTTAATTGTGGCCGTTTTTGAAGTGGATCACCCTAAAATTTTGTCGTTTGGGAAAGGGTTAAACCATAAATGAGTATACCATCATGTTCTGTAGGACAATGCTAGCATGTGGATGTTGAAGTTCCTTCGGTATTGTCGGTGGTGTGTACTGCTTTCCTCGCACCAGTGTCCATGACGCACCAAGATACACGCCCAGTATGGACACAAGGACATGCACAATTACAGTTAACACTGTAGGCAACAAGTCATACTGGTACAGGACTCCGAACACAGCCACATACGCTGCTCCTGCTATACGCCACTTCATCGCGTAAAAGTCACATTATCTGAAATGAGATGTTACAAATTGAAGCAAATTATTATTGCAAATTATATCTCACTAATTTAACCGATTTAAAAAGCACTGGCAGCACCAGCCAATAACAGCAGAATAGATTTTTGGCTGTTGAAAAAGATGTAAATAATAAGTAGCGAAACACCAGTGGTGCGAATCATCAACCAAAACAGCAGATCGATTTCTTAACGTAGCAATTTGACATAAAAACAAATCATTGTAATAAGACCAGAAGACATAAATTACCACCACTTGACAAGTTGATAATATAAGCAATTGGAGTTTACAGAGTATTTCCTTTTTCCAAATTTATTCTGATATCTGCAGGGCCCATCTGTCAGACGGGAACCAGCAAAATCTAAAACAGGAACAGGTGCCCGCGAAAATGCCGACAACTTTCGAAAGCTAACGTTTTCTGCCAAGATTTACAAATCGTACGACTTGTCCCGAGGTTTGTCATAGAGTAAATAACAGACAGATGGAGGTAGATAATACTACACAACAAAATTGGTCTGACTCTAGTGAGGAGGTGTTGAGAAGATGTTACCCACTTCACCGCGCGTGCAGGGACGGCGATGTTCAACACCTGAGTTCTTTGTTGTCGTCTGGCGACGTTGATCTGTACCAGGAAGACGATTTCTATGGCTGGACACCTATTCATTGGGCTGCTTACTTTGGAAAGGTGATGTCTGGTTGATTTTTAAGTGCAGAAAGTGTAATTTTCTTGTAAATCAATGTATTTAGGTCAATCTATTTTTAGCAATTTTCATGGCTTTTCCCATGAAAACGACCTTGACCTCCACCCTTTACACTTCATTAACCCTTTACTACACAGCAACATTTTGACCTGTCCAAATTGACAGATTTTGCTATTGAAACGGGTTCTGTATTTTGTATTTCTTTGTTGAAAATGTGAGAAATGAAAACAAAATGCTTGTCAAAAGCAATTTATTCATTTTCCAAAGGGTTTTTGTTGTAGAGTGCCAAAAGCGTCATTAATTGGAATGGGTAATATTAACTGATTAAAATTTCTTAGCTCAGTATTTTTTTTTTTCATATTTTTTGGAACAGGTTCTAAAACCAGGCAATTTGGGGAAAATGTATTGTTTTTTCAAACTTGGAATTCTTACCTGATGTTTATAAACTTTTTCACCAGTACTTCATTTGTCATGCTGTAAAATATGTAATGTATTAATCCTTTCCCAAACAAGACCTGGCCCCGGTTTCTCGAAAAAAATTAAGTACATTCTCAGTCTCAAATCTGAGCACTGTACTCAAATCAAACAAAATCCATGTGAACTTCAATTGAATACCCTTCAACGTTCGGGAGTATTCCATTGAAGTTGAGCATGTACTCATGAGTATGTACTTAAGTTCGAGAAACCAGGGCTAGGTTTTGAAGCCCTTAATCAAAATGGCTTTCGGAAACATTGAGGCAAAAGAAGAAATTGCTGAAAACCAACACTTTCTCCTTTTTCCTCAATATTTTCTTTACTATATCATACACATTAACATCCATTTTGTTGGCTGCAACATGGATTACCCAGATGTTGTTTGGTAAAGGGTTAATAGTTTATATTCATCAATATCAATCTAGTTGTCTTGCCTTTCCCTGTTACGAGTCCACGGTGCTTGTCTAGACGCCACCACAGAACGACTGAATCAATCTCCGGCCCACATAGTAGCTTATGGCGGCCATGCTAACTGTCTTAGTTGGCTGCTGCGAAATGGCAGCCTTATTAACAGACAGGTAAAATATTGACTGGTTTGATATTCAGGGCAGTATGAAGGGTGTTCCTTTTGTCATTTACAGCTATGACACACTGCCAAGACAACAGCCGGCTGGCCTAAAGGCCAGTGGAGCTAAAAATAATCTCTTGATGAAATAATGTCCATTAACAATAGAAATTCAAAAGAAATGTTTTAGAGCTCTGTAAATGTAAAAATGCCTATGAAGGAACACTCTTCATTCAGCCTTTATAATTATATGCGCTTCTTTGTAATTCTTCTCAAACCATTTCAAAATGCAAATAAAGGGCAAAACTTTGGAAAACAGTTATGTACAACAAGGAAATGGTTGTAAACAGCATTTTCTTTCTATCCACAACTGTTTTCTGTTCTATTAGATAAATTTTGTTTTATCGAAAATTATTTTGTTGTCTGCAACTTCCTTCAAATAAGACCAGTCTGAAATTTTTGTCGTCTTGAAATGGTGTTAACATCTTTTTTCACCTTGTACTTTTATAGTTGGCATGTTTGCGACGACTAATACACACCATTGATGGTTTGGGTGTGAATGGGTGTGATATGGTATCGTCACGATTTTCTCAAACCCCGTCACACCTGTGTGCATATGCTGGTCACCCACAATGTTTATACTGGCTTATACAGTCAAGGTGCAATTTAGATAAACAGGTAATTTAAAGTAGATTGCACAAATTGACAAAGTTGAACTGAGAAAATCAGGAAAAGCCAAGAAAGCTAAGCTTGTATTGTTAGAGAATCTCAATGCAAGGATCATGTTATGTTTGGGTTTGAATCTTGTCTTAGTCTTTATGACATATGACGAAACTCGTAATGTCTGTTTTCAATTTGGAAATGGTTTAAGATTAATGTAGGATGAGTAATTGGAGCCAGCTTCATCAAAGTGTTTAAGAAATATTTTTAGCGAGCCAGGACTTTTTGTCCGGAAAGCTAATGTCACAGCCCTAGTGTTGGTGTCGCGTCCCGTCCCGTCACATGTTCACTTGAAAAAATTTAACCTGGTCTATATCTCAGACACTATTAGAGATACAGCCTTCATCGTTCACACATTGATACTTCTTGCCAAGACCTTTCATTTGGGACCATGACTTGACCTAGTGACCTTGACCTTGGAGTTTGACCTACTTTTCAAAAACTTTAACCTGGCCTATATCTCATGCACTATTATAGATAGAGCCTTTATATTTTATATATGGATATCTTATGCCTTGAACTTAAGACCATGACGTTTGACATTGACCTTTGACTTTGGACTATGTTGTCGGCGGATACCTCTTGTTGTCTTAAGGCCTAGTCACATACAGAATTCATTGTCCACATCATGGCTTGAGCATGTCCAGAAATGGTCAGTTGTAAAGCATATTTTTGGGCATGATGATATGAACACGGAATTAGATACTGGCCCCTATTCTAGCGACTTGGATTAGACTAATAGTAATGTATTTGCACTGGCACTTGTGAAAAATGTGAGGTACATGTGGTAAGGTGCACAAGCACTCAATTTAACTGAGAAATTGTTGATTGTATTTTTAAGTTGACTCTGTTTTGAAAAAAACACACACACACAAACACTTACTGTTGCAGCTAGATTGCAAGATCATGCTGTAGCTAGCACTTTCCAGAATTTGGACAATCTATGTCTTTTCAAAGTTTTTAGCTCCACTGGCCTTCAGGCCAGCGGGCTATTGTCATGGCGCTGTGTCCGTCGTGCGTGCGTCCGTGCGTGCGTCCGTGCGTGCGTCCGTCCGTCCGTCCGGTCGTCAACTTTTTCTTTAAAAATCTTCTCCTCAGAAACTACTGGATGGATTTCAATCAAACTTCACAGGAATGATCCTTAGGTGGTCCTCTATCAGATTCCTTCAATTGATTCTGATTGAACCAGAAAGTCGGGAGTTATCTTCCCTTGAATTAAAAAATGGCTGTTTTGACTTTGTTTTCACTCTAGCCACTACAAATATTTATCAATCAAACCAAAACTTGATTAGAATGTTGGTGCTGATAAGATCTTGCCCGAGTGCAATTTTCAGCTTGATCTGAATATTAGGCCTTGAGTTATGTGCCCTTGAAATTGGCAAAATTACCATTTTTGACCTTATTTTTACTGAGACAACCATAAATATCCACAAATCAACACGAAATTTTCATGTTATCTTACTGGCCATAAGATCTTGCATGTGTGTTATTTTCAGCTTCATAGGAATCTTAAATCATGATTTATCTGCCCTTGAGTTTGACAAAATTGCTGTTTTCGACTTTGATTTTACACTCTTTACATCCACAAATATTGAACAATCAGGTCAAAACTTAAAAAAGATATAGGTGAAGTTAATATCTTGCTTAAGTGTGATTCTTAGCTAGATAGGAATATAAACTTCTCAGTTTTATGCCTTTGAATTTGACAAAATTGCTAATTGTGACTTCGTTTTCACTCCAACAGCCAAACTCACTCTTATAAAGACAAAGTTTGGTAACCAATTGATCTTATATGAATGTATTTTCAGCTTTCAAGTTGCTTTGTTATTGCTTTAAAAGCAACAAGTATTGAAAAATCTTGTCAAAACCTGAACTTGATATTACAAGAAATTCAGGTTTCATTAATTTTGGAAAAGGGTATTTCCCTGAATCTATTTTTAAGCTCAAATTCTATTTTTAGAAATATGAATTATTTTGAAGTAATCAATTGTCTGTTAATTTAGATCTGTTTGGAAGGAGGAACATTTTAATTGCTAGAATGCTAGTATCATCCTAAGCTGGAATGTTCTACCATAATTCCTTTTACCCTTTCTCAAATGGCATACATATACAAGTCATGTGGTTTTACATTCTTTGCTTCAAGAACCAAACATTTTGAACAATCTAGCTTTGTAACTTTCTTTTTGCTCTATGAAATACAAGCATTGAACAATCTAATCAAAACATGAATTAAATATTACATGAAATTCAGGCCTGTGGAGCGACTCAAGACCTTCAGGTCTTCTAGTTGATAGTTTTAAGCTGTAAAAAATGTTTCACTGCAATTTAAATGGTGTGGAAAAAGAAAAAACACAATTTGGAAGTTAAAATAGAGCAAGATTTTGAGCGAGCCGGGACTTTATGTCCGGGGAGCTAATGTCACAGCCCTAGTGTCGGCGTCCCGTCCCGTCCCGTCTTCACTTGAAAAACTTTAACCTGGCCTATATCTCAGGCACTATTAGAGATACAGCCTTGATATTTCATACATGGATACATCTCGACAAGACCTTTCATTTGGGACCATGACCTTTGACCTAGTGACCTTGACCTTGGAGTTTGACCTACTTTTGAAAAACTTTAACCTGGCCTATATCTCAGGCACTATTAGAGATACAGCCTTGATATTTCATACATGGGTACATCTCAACAAGACCTTTCATTTGGGACCATGACTTTTGACCTAGTGACCTTGACCTTGGAGTTTGACCTACTTTTGAAAAACTTTAACCTGGCCTATATCTCAGGCACTATTAGAGATACAGCCTTGATATTTCATACATGGGTACATCTCGACAAGACCTTTCATTTGGGACCATGACCTTTGACCTAGTGACCTTGACTTTGGAGTTTGACCTACTTTTAAAAAATAAGCTGTTTTTGTGACAAGCACCCGTATAGGCGAGCTACGTTGTCCGCGGACAACTCTTGTTAATCAGCTATTGTTTATAGGCAATACCTTTTTATGTGATATCCAGGTGGTCACCATCCTCGGATACCCCGGGGTCTTGCTACGCTACATGACCCCGGGGTATCCGAGAACGGGTGGTCACAGAATAAAAGCTTATTGTTAAACTATTATTGTTCTTCAATTTCAAATTTGAAATATACAATAAGTAACATGTTAAATACTTCAGAGCAAGTGTCTGATGCTAGTTCAGAAACAATTTGTTTAACTCTTGCCTAAATAGCAAAATCTAAGACAGCTTCAATTTAAAAGAAGTTGAGGACAACAAAATACTTTTTGCTAAAAGAAGAAAATGTTACGTGTATTTAGCATAGAAATAATCGAGATAAATACAAAATGATGTTTATCAGTATTTCTCTTTGCTTCAGTGTCTTAACAAGCTTTTTCTATTGGGTCACCGGTGTGTCAAAATTTATTTTTCTTTGAAAAGGGTTAAGCCTCTTACATGTATTTCAGGACTATATGGGCGAGACACCGATACATAAAGCAGCTCGTACTGGCAGTATGGAATGTATTAGTTTGTTGGTCTCACAGGGGGCTAACCTCAGGTAATTAATTAGTAAAATTGAATTAAGATAACTTCATGTTTTATAACTGTTTAACAGGCATCAAATAACATAGACAAACAATTAACTTTTCATTAAATACTGGATAAAGTTCATTTATGTCTAGATTAATCACAGGAACACTTTGCTCTGCATAGCAACTGTCTGCATAATGTAACATTTCAACTATTGTATGATCTTTACTCAAAAATTGATGGGTAATATTGACTGTTATGTGCCATAGGAGAAAATAAACGGCTATGGTTGGACTGGCTTAACAATGCATAATTATCTGTGTCTGCATGCAGTGTTATGATTGTCAATGATAACATTGAGAATCATTCAATGTGAAAAGAATATGAATATCATCTGTCACATTAAAAATTGTGTTACAGCATTTCCAAATATTACCAATGATGTACTGTATGTGTAGAAATATTCGCTGGCTTCTTATTTTCGCTATATTCGCGCTAGACCATCGGCCCACGAATTCATGATTGCGCAAATATTTGTACTCCCAATTCTTCCCTAATAGGTTAATTTTCGCGTAAGTTGAAATGTATGTTTATTATAGACATTACATGAATATACATACACTTCGTACATATGTATATGTTTTATTAATGTAATTTGGTGACAATAAAGGTGACAATACATGTATATCAAAACTAATTTTACAATAAAACTGTGAATAATCATTTAACACTTGATCGGACAATGTATTCTTTGACATTGTTTGGTTTAAAATACATGTATCAAACCCTTTACTAGAATGCATAAAGAAAACAATTAGTTACAGTGGAGCAATATCCGTTTACTCTCCTATTCCTTGGTGTTAAAGATACTGCAAATAAGAAACAGTATTTACCCAGCTCTTACATCCATTTTGCTGTGCACGAATTTAAGAAATCTTATATTGTCTCTCCGCGAATTCAAAGTTGCGCGAATATTAGTAAAACTCGAAAATGGGGCCCTTCCGCGAAAATTTCGCTCCGCGAAAATATCTACACATACAGTATTCCATACTCGGTATATCACTCTATAATGATAATCACTCTAAAATGTACTGTATGTGTAGAAATATTCGCGGGCTTCTAATTTTCGCTATATTCGCGCTAGACCATCGGCCCGCGAATTCATGATTGCGCAAATATTTGTACTCCCAATTCTTCCTGAATAGTTTAATTTTCGCGTAAGTTGAAATGTATGTTTTTTTTTATAAACATTACATGAATATATACATTCAGTTCGTACACGTACATATTTATTGACTAAATGTGTTGATTAAAAAAGGTGACAAGATACATGTATCAAAACTGATTGAACAATAAAACTGTGAATAACCATTTAACACTTTATCGGACAATGTATTGTCTGGCATTGTTTGGTTTGAAATAGGCCTACAATAGTACCGGCCGAAAATAACAGTGACGTGGGCTAATGTTTACTACTTGACAACCAATCAACTCTGTTCGTATTTGTAACGGTGCAAATCAGACGAATTGATTGGTTTTGCAGCAGTAAACATCAGCCTACGTCACTGTCATTTTCGGCTGGGACTATTGTACATGTAACAAACCCTTTATTAGAATGCATAAAAAAAATAATTAGTTACAGTTGAGCAATATCCGTTTACTCTCCTACTCCCGAGTGTTTAAGATACTGCAAATAAGAAAGAGTATTTATTCAGCATTTACATTCATTTAAACTTAAAACTTAAACTGGTTACATTTGATTAAACGCCTATTTTTACGGAAATCCATATTCAATGGCGTTTTACAACAATGATAATATACACAAAAACTATACATGATATTATTAAGTCCTACGTTCTGTGTTTAACAAAACTCAGAACAAGCTATAAAAATCTCTGAAATAGTGAGTTTTCAACTGCTTTTTGAACCCAAAAATTGAGTCACAAGATTTTAAACTGGATGGAAGATCATTCCACAGTTTGGGTCCAATAGTTCCAAAGCTTCGGTCGCCGAATGTCTTTCTGTTGTTAAAAGGAACTTGGTAGCATTTGTCTCTAGTAAGGGATGATCTCAATTCACGCCTGGTAGGTTCTGTTGAAAGTAGCTCTGTTAAGTATTCCGGGGCGTGACCAATGGAACACTTATACATAAATGTCAAGATTTTGAAAGAAATCCTGGCTTTGACGGACAACCAATGTAAATCGTACATTTTGCTGTGCGCGAAATTAAGAATTCTTAATTTGTCTCTCCGCGAATTCAAAGTTGCGCGAATATTTGTTAAACTCGAAAATGGGACCCTACCGCGAAAATTTCGCTCCGCGAAAATATCTACACATACAGTATTATCCTGTTTTATTTCACAGCATAAATAATTACAGTGGCCATAATGCAAGTCAAGTAGCTAGACAAGCTAGCCATCCTGAATGTGCAAACTACCTAGACCGTGCCTTAGAGCTGCAACTACAAGCCAAAGATCAAAATCAAAGTCGCGGGTCGCCAGATGGCCAGCCTTCGTCACAGAATCACTTCATATCAAACAATACATATCATTCCCATCCACATATCACCTCCCTCCCTGCTTCAAATACAGCGGCCATTTTGAATGGTTGCCATGACAACAACAACCACAGCCAATCAGAAGACTGCTCCATGGAAATGGATGATGGGATATCTGGCGCTGGTTCCCAGCAGCTGGTTTCCAGTAGAGATGTTTTGCTGGATCATGGGGTAACCAGCAATCTGGTTCCCGTCGCAGGGAAGAAGAGGGGACGAGAGGAAGTGCAAGAGGATTGTAATAAAAGGGCAAGAAATGATGGTAAATATGATATGAGCAGGCACCTTGAAAAAAGGCCCTTTGGGTATTTGGGACCAGCATGATGGGCCTAGATCAGCTTGTATCTAAATGCAGTTAGATGGAGATCCCTGCTGTTCTCTTTCCTTAACGACAGGTCATGAAGAGGCTATCACAGATCAACCTGGATTTTTGATGAGACTTTGTGTATACACAGGCTGATGTGGAGCCATGTTGGTCTCAAATGCTATAAAGGCCCTTTTTCCAGATCCTGGCTTATAAAAGCTTAAATCAAGTTATATATCATATCAGTAGTGTTAGTATTTAATTCAATATGCTTGGTCTGAAACAGTGAGATGTTGATTCCTATATAGCAAGAATGAAATGATGCGTGGTAAATGCAATATCAAACTGTTTGGAAAATTTTTGACAAATATTAATGATATTGCTGTGCCTTCAATCCTTTCCCTAATGGCAAAAATTTAAAATATTAGGGCAGTCCTATTGAATGTTGCTGTAGACGACCAAATTCATATTGATAAAGACTTCATATTGAAAAAGCTTTACAATAACCTTAGCTCTATGATCTGCTGCAAAATTATCTTCTGTGTTCAAGTTTCTGGTGAAAGTTTTTATATCTGTGCACCTATTAAACCTTTCCCAAACAGCAAATTTTCAAAATTTCCATTTCAAAAGCTGCTGCAGACAACAAATGGACCATGTGTAAGATAGGATTTGTGTATAATATAGCACAGAAAATATTGAGACAAAAGGAGAAACTGCTGGTTATCAGCAGTTTCTTCTTTTGTTTCAATGTTTTCCCAAGCCAATACTATTAGGGACGTCAAAACCAGGTCTTGTTTGGGAAAGGGTTAACTAACTCTTTTGCTTTAGAACTTTGTACACATATGTCTCACCACAAAAAAGTGAAAACACAGCTTGAGTTGGTTGAATGTACTACTGATCTAATTCTATGTTTTGGGTTCTCACTTGAATTGTTCAGAGATATTAAATGAGTAACCATGGCATAGAATTACTGTAATGAATATCTGTCGATCATATCTATAGCGGTGAAACTCAAATACAATGACCACTAAAATCTGTGCAGCTATCTGTAAGAATATCCTTAGAATCTTACTATTAGAGATCAATTAAATCTGTATGACTGACTTGAGTATCTCCAATGCGGAGGGACATGGTTGAAATATGCTCCTTTTCTGACAGGAACGTTATCTCAATTTGAGGAGGAGAGTAGCCATAACAATAATATTTTGAGTAGTTACCTAGCCGTGCTTGCGATTTCTACTGAACCGTTAAATCCACGGAAATGATGGCATCTAGAGAGAGTCATCAAGGGCACTAACTCTGCAATGCCTACTTGGAAGAGCAGGTTAGAATAGCATCAGATACAAAAGTGGGGATAAAGGCATTCTAAATTTATTAATTCAAATCCAAACCCTATATTGTGGGTACTCATTAGAATCGTCTCTTCGAGACAATTCTAATAAGTATCCACAATATAGGTTTGGTTCACATTGAAAGATGAATTGTGTTTGAAAATCCATTACCCCTTCTTATCTGAAGCTCTGGGTTAGTGATGGAAGTTTGGCTAAAATATAATGCTGTGGTTGATATAGCTATAATTATGTTATGTTTTGTTGTGTATGAAGAGGTGTTCGTAATTATGTTCCATGCAAGATTGCCAAACATTTGGTTTGATTTTACTCCTTATATTATTTTTATACTTGACTATTTGAAGAATGGTTGAGCCTTTTCAGTCACCCTTGCATTGGCGTTAGTGTAAAAAATGAACTTCACCATGAGAGAAAGCTTGAGTTTCTTGGTCTGTTGGTCATAATGTTCTTTGGCAAGGCTTATCAAAGCCACAGTGAAATACTGAGGATATCCAGAAAGTCACGTAGATAAATGTGACCTGTCACGCTAAAAGGGACCTTATCCAAACTTAAAAAATCCAAATTTTGACAAAGTTATCAGACTCAGCACAGGTCAACCAGGCCCCAGTTTCTCGAAAAAAACTTAAGTATGTTCTGATGCTCAAATCTGAGCACCGTGCTCAAATCGCACGAAATCCACATGAACTTCAATCGAATACCCTTCAACGTTGGAGAGTATCCCTTTGAAGTTGAGCATGTTCTCATGAGAATATACTTAAGTTTTTTCGAGAAACCGGGGCCAGATCCTGTATGCAAAAAATTGAACATTTATTAAGATAGGAAATACAATCTGGATTTAGAAAATTAGATAAAAGTGGAAAGAGTCGGCCCTAGTCTGGCCGCGGACTGCGCAGACTGACAAGGGTTGATATTTTTCACACTTCCTATAAGGTCCCTTTTAGTGTGATGGGTCACATATGTTTGTCATCCTTGTATGACTGAAAGATTGTTGAAAGCAAAGTAAAACCCTTGAAACTTTTTATACATGTGTAGGAACACAACACTGGCATATAGACCAAGTCCCATAACTTGCAAACATACAAATTGATACCCCCTAGATGATAAAAAATGCTTTGAAAATTTACCAAATTTTGTGTGTGTGACCACAACACAGGTTATGAACTATGTGTCATATTTTTGGCAAGCATTTAACTGTTTCAAAACGGCAAAATCTAAGACCTGCTCAAATTCAAAGCCTCTGCAGATGACAAATTTTGGAAAAAAATGCCAAAGAAGAAAATTTGTATGTTTTAGAATGAAAATTGTAGAAAACAATGCTTATAATCAGCAATTTTCTCCTTTTCTCTGAGTCTCAATGCTTTAGAAAGCCTTCTATATTGGAAACATCAAAACAAGTCATTTTATCAGAAAGGGTTAATTAAGCATAGCAATGTCCCTTTTGGTCTTTGCATTTTGTCTATAACATGCACTTGAATTAGTCCAGCTGTCCTATGAAAGCTGTTTTAGGTGGAGGGAATCTAAAGACTTTTAACCTGCTACTTTGCACCTTATTAAATATATTTATATCTTGTACCTAAGTTTGTATTAATAATCCTTGGTTTAAATGTTGCATATAGAAAAGGTTTGGAAAAGATTGTGACAAAAAGGAAATGCTGTTGATATGTGTTTCCTTCGTTTGCCTCAATATTCTCTATGCTATATTGAGACAAATTCTATAAACATCCATTATGCCTTTTACAGATATTTTCAAATAAGAGCTGTCTATAATTTTGTCAATTGGTAAAGGGTGATGGACTGCTAGACATTTTGTTGAAATTGATATCTTATTCATTGAGGCAATGTAAAATCTAAACTAAAGTTTTGAAACCTAACATTTTGAAATTCATTAAAAAAGTATCCAAACTTGTAAAGTTATATTTCCTAATATGAACTAAAGATTGTGAAATATTGGATAGAAATTGTTCATATTAGATTTTATTGTGAATGGGGTCATAAATTTGATGTAAACATAGTTTCTATGAAAATATTAGTTGCCAAATTGATAGTTTGAACACCTAATTTAAGATTGGTTTTGGTTTATACAAGGAAGACTGCAGTCTTTTATAGCAAGACTGTTTCCATCAAATAAGATTTAATTTGTAGTTCTAAACGGAAATGAAATACTTCTCTTTCATAAATGAAATTAACTTGCAATGCTGATATTATTTTTTGGTCATCAACCTGTCTGTGCAATCTTGATTTGTTAAAAAATGATCATAACTAGTGATCAGGCTTTCATATCGCATAAATTTTCAAAGTTTTTATTGCAACATCTTTTTTGCGTGAGAAAGGTCAAAGTTTTCAGTCAAAGTTAAATTTAGTGACCCAATTTTAACTCAGAACAACATTATTTTTGTAGGCAAAGTCTGTTTAGTGAATTTCATCATCATCAGTGACGGAAAACATTACAGAAGTTGGGTTGTTAAATATATGAATATAATTATGTCCTAGGTTAATTTTGGTGCAATGAAATCAAGGTTATATTTTGGAAAGACTGTAGTAAAATTGGCGTTTAAGTCCAACAAACATATTTAGGAAAAGTCTTTCTATTTGATGAATAGTATTGTAATGAGTATTGGTTAAGCAACACTAGCCATCAAGGATCATATTAGAAGAATCACTACTTTTAATCAAAATAATATATTTCCTGATTAATAACTTTAAATTAACCCATTCCCAAACACCGATATCTTAGGCTATGATAATTTGAGTGGAAATGTGCATGTCATGGCATAGGAGGCCTTGAAGGAAATGGAGAAAAAGCTGGTTACAAGCATTTTGTTTAATAATAAAAATAATTTTTTTGAAAGTTTAAACTTCTTTCATTTGATTTCAGATTTTGTACATACAAATGGACATTTTGGAGAATCTCATCAGAATGGCAACATAAATCAAGGTGAGATGGACATGGACTCTTACGAACAATATTTACCCGTCTTGTTTGCAAATGGCCACCTAGATAACACAAATGGCCACCTCGATAACACAAATGGCCACCTCGATAACACAAATGGCCACCTTGATTATGAAAACAGCATTGACAAAGAAAACAACATTCCTCGTGGTATGCAAGATAGTGTTGTCGAGAAAAAGTCCCCGGCCGTGCCTGCAAACTCTACCTCTTCATGCTTGAGATATCGAGAGTTTCCCGTAAAATGTGTTGGACTGATGTCTCATTATATGTGAAATGTGGTGGAAGTGTGAACCATTCCCAAACAAAACTTTGGTCAAATTTTGAATTTGTTGAAGGTAGCAAAAATGTTGCATTTAAAGGAATTCCACAATTTAGAACATTGAAACACTTGACGGGAAAGGGGAAAAAAATGCCTGATATTGGTGTTTTCTGCTTTCTTCAGGGGGTTCTAGATGTCTAGACATTTTAACCCATTACCAAACGACAAAATTTTAGACTGCTCCAAATTCAAAGATGTTGCAGATGACAATTTCAAGTGAATGAAATATAAAAAAATGGTCATTTGGGGTAGAAAACCTTGTGGAAAATGAAGAAATTGCTTCAATTTGCTTTTGAAGCAAGCAATTTTTTTATTTCTGACAATGTGTTCAACTAAAAAAGACAACAAAATATTTAATTTCCTTCTCTTGAAATTGTAGTCTGCAACATCTTTGAATTTTGGCTAGCCCAAAATTTTGTCATTTGGTAATGTGTTAAAGGGACATCAAAAGCAGGGCTTGTTTGGGAAGCCGTTAAATTTGTGTGTATATAAATGAGTCTATCTGTATAATAGGAAAATAATGTTTGTCAAAACTTTCTGTTGACATTAGTCTAGCCTGCTAGCAAGCTTTTATTTATGACACTGCCAATGACATGGTGCTTTGCAATTTCAACTTTTCAAAATTTCTTTTTTTAGATCTTAGTCTTAATTCATTAGTCTGTTACTATCAACAAAACTTTGAATTATTGATGTATTAGGAAATATCTATGAAACATTGAACATTTTATCCATTATCTTAATATTAATAATGAAAGTTTATGATGGTGTTCATATTTTGTATGCAACAGTTTTAACTTGAGTTGATCTACAATTTGTTTTGTAGACATGTTATAGTATTTTGATACTTCAGTTTTTAGCTCCACTGGCCGAAGGCCAGCGGGGCTTATGTCATGGCCCTGTGTCCGTCGTACGTCCGTGCGTGCGTGCGTGCGTAAACAATTTTCAAACATCTTCTTCTCCAAAACTACTGGACCAATTTCAACCAAACTTCACACGAATCATCCTTGCATGAATCTCTACCAAATTCCTTCAAAAGAATAAAATCTGTACAGAACTTGAATTTTAATTAATTTAATTGAATTAATTTTCGAAAAATCTTTAAAAATTCTTCTTCTCCAAAACCACTGGACCAATTTCAACCAAACTTCACAGAAATCTTCCTTGCATGAATCTCTACCAAATTCCTTCAAAAGAAAAAAAATCGGTGCAGAACTTGAATTTTAATTAATTTTAATTGATTTAAATTTTCGAAAAATCTTTAAAAATTCTTCATTTCCAAAACTACTGGACCAATTTCAACCAAACTTCACAGAAATCTTTCTTGCATGGATCTCTACCAAATTCCTTCAAAAGAATAAAATCCGCGCAGAACTTGAATTTTAATTAATTTAATTGATTTAAATTTTCGAAAAATCTGTTAAAAATTTTCTTCTCCAAAACTACTGGACCAATTTCAGCCAAATTTCACAGAAATCTTCCTTGTATGAATCTCTTCTTAATTCCTTCAAAAAGATGTATTCTGTGTATAACTTGAATTTTGATTAATTTAATTGAATAAAATTTTCGAAAAATCTTTAAAAATTCTTCTTCTCCAAAACTACTGGACCAATTTCAACCAAACTTCACAGAAATCTTCCTTGCATGAATCTCTACCAAATTTCTTCAAAAGATTAAAATCCACACAGAACTTGAATTTTAATTAATTTAATTGACTACTGGACCAATTTCAACCAAACTTTACAGGAATATTCTTTGCATGAATCTCTTAATTTTCAAAAAAATAAATTCTGTGTAAATCATAAATTTTGATTAATTAAATTAGATTAATTTTTTGAAAAATCTTCTTTTCCAAAACTATTGGACCAATTTTAATCAAACTTCACACAAATCTTCCTTGCATGAATCTCCATTGAATTCCTTAAAAAAAGATGATTTCTGTGTACAACTTGAATTTTAATAAATTTAATTAAATTGAATTTTCGAATAATAGTTAAACAATCTTCTTCTCGAGAACTACATGACCAATTTCAACCAAACTTCACAGAAATCTTCCTTGCATGAATCTATCCCAAATTCCTTCACGATCGGATGGAAAGCTTGGCCGCTGTGGGCTAGGCTTATTTTTCGCTATATGAAACTGTAATTCTAACAAAATTTTAAAAACATTTCTGCTCCTTAATTACTTATTGGATTTTATTCTGGTGTAGCATGAATCTTCTTTGGATAGACCTCTATTATATTCCTTGAAGAAGTTTGTAGTCTAAATGTCTAAAAGCCAGTGGAGCGATACAGGGCCATCTTGGCCCTCTTGTTTAATCTCCCTTTGTGTATTATGATAAATGATTCACTGAATAATGTTTTTATGAAATTTTCATTTGTTGTATTTAGCTCTTTCTCCATTGGGCTTTAATTTTGAAACACATTGCAATACTTGATTATGTTATGTATGCTTTCATATTATCCCGATAATCTCGTGCCTAAATTTCAAATAAGAATCTCAATTTTGAGCCCAATAATAAATATTATAGGATTTAATGGATTAACCCTTTCCCAAACAAGACCTGGTTTTGACGTCCCTGATGGAAAAGGCTTGGGAAAACATTGAAACAAAAGGAGAAACTGCTGATAACCAGCAGTTTCTCCTTTTGTCTCAATATTTTCTATGTCATATTTTACACAAATTACATCTTTAATAACACCCATTTAGTCATTTGTGGCAGTTTCTGAAGTGGATCACCCTAAAATTTTGTCGTTTGGGAAAGGGTTAAAACTTCAAAAACTATTTCTGCTTCCAGACCCATTGACAAGAAACTCTGAACTCAATGGATGGTCACAGAAAAATCATATCATTCCTCACAAGCTAACCAATCAGGAATCATTATCAAGTCACATGACAAAACTGACCAATGGGACTCCACAAGAAGACACCAATCATTGGTCTTCATCTAATCACATGACACATGTTTATCATGAGAGAACCAATAAGGTATTACTATTAGATCACATGACTTCAGAAAGTATGCTGGAACATTCGGCCATTTTAACTATGCAGCAAGGATATGATAGTTTGATGCTTGAGTCATTGATATCTGAGTGTCATGGGTTTTAGCCCATTACCAAATGACAAAATATGAGGATGGTCTCAATTCAAAGAAGTTGCAGACGACATTTTCAATATGATGAAATTTTATGACTCTTTTGGTAGAAAACATTGTGGGAAATAAAGAAATTGCTTGTCACAAGCAATTTCTTCATTTTCCACAATGTTTTCCAAAGCCTTTATCATGTGGGACGTCAAAAGGTGTCTTTGTTAACTCTTTTTTCTAATACATTGGTAATCAAAATTTCCTCATTTCCTTCAATAACCTCTGAAAGATTTTTAAACCAGGGACTTAAAAAACAGGTATTTGTTGGAAGAGTGGAATGTCAAGTGTGAAACAATATGCAATCTCTGGTAGAATAGTTTCATTCATACAATTCAATTTTGTATTTTTAAAAAAAGCAGCATTATGAGTTATACTTTTTAGTTGCAAAATTGTTATTAGTGCATTATCTATTGTCATCTTCACAAGCCAAGGAATCTAGCTTGGCTCATAATTAAGTGAAATACAGCTGAATCACTCAAATGTTATATTGATTCGTGAATATTCGGTCCCTCTTTGCAGGATGATTAGACCAAGATCAGCTAGCACATTATTGCTATCTTATCATGGTCTAAGTCTCCTGCTTGTTCTAATTCTGTATGATAAGTGTTGAACAGTTTTACCAGAGCTACAGATAAGAAGGATGAAGACTTCAAAATGCAATATTTCATTAATCGTCAATAAAACCCTTTGTTGTGGGTACTCATTTGAATTGTCTCGTTGAGACAATTCAAATGAGTACTCAGAACATAGGGGTTGGTTTTGAAATAAAGAATTTAGAATGTCTTCACTCCCTCTTATCTATTGCTCTGGTTGTACTGTCTTTTTATGCTCCCCGAAGGGAGAGCACATAGTCGCCGCTTTGTCTGTCCGTCATTCCGTCCCTCCGTCCGAAGTGATTTCTCCATAACCCTTGGGCCAAATCAAATGAAACTTACCATGTGAACTCCCTATGACATAATGCCGGTGTATTTTTCCCGGTTTTTGGATTTGAGGCCTCGTCATGGGAAAAGGGGACTTGAGGTAAAATATAGTTTTTCTCTAATTTCTCCTAGTCTAATTGTAAGAATTTGATGAAATTTCATATTTGAGTAGTAAATCAGATGCCCTTGACAATAAACTATGTGAAATTTGGTTATAAAAATTATGTCATGCAAAAAGGGGGCTTAACATTTGCTAGCTTTATGTTAGCTCTGCATGGCATACATTTATTGTGACAATGCCTTATTCGGGGAGCATTGTCCGTCTCTGACGGCTCTTGTTTGAAATACATTATTTGTTGTTTTCTGTTTTTATTGCCAGGGCCAGCGGCCCTCTTGTTATTGATGTTGTTTATATTCAATGATTATGTTTTACCAAGTTACTTACATCTTATAAGCAATTTTGTATTTTATGTTGGAACTTTCTCTTGTCTTTTTAATCTGATGTTAAATCCTGCCTGGAAATTGGGGAAAATATCCTCATTCAAGGATTAAGGGTTTTGAGATTGAATAGAGTAAGATCTTAGAGTTTAATGAAATATGGACCTTATGAAAGAATGTTGTGGCTTTTCAACAAAAACTTTGTAACTACATTGAAACAAGCTGTTGTTATGAGGTTTTGTTGAAAAGCAACGATATAACCAATATTATATTGAACTTTGTGTAATGTTAAGCATTAAATCAGATTAATATGTAGAGGTTTTAGTTTAATGTTTGAGCGGGGATCTGGAAGGAAGGTGTTCATAGCAAAATTTTGAGACTATCATGTTTTTAGATCAATCTCTGCTTACTGTAAGTACAGTCTGATCAGGATCCATGCTGCTCTGAAACAGTTGCTAAAGATCATAAGTAAAAGCTATAATAGCTGTGAGAGAACAGCATGGATCTTGATCAGAGTGTTTGAAATCCCAGGCTGATCTAGATCCCTGCTAGGCTCAAATGCCTTAAACCATTTCCACACAATTACTTTTTTCGACACACCTCAAGATGAAGGCTTTGGAAAATTTTATTGAAAATGAAGAAATTGCTTGTTACAAGCAATTTCGTCATTTCCAACAATATTTTCTAAACAGGAATACATAAAAGTGTTACAATATCATTTACTTAAAATTGTAACATCTTTGATATTAGAAAGGCCTAAAGTTTTGCCTTTTGGGAGGAGGTTAACCCATTACCAAACTACAAAAGTTTAGGTTGATCCAAATTCAAAGGTGTTGCAAATGACAATTTCTAATGAATAAAATATAAAATTTTGTTGTCTTGTGGGGTAGAAATCACTGCGGGAAATTAAGAAATTGCTTGTCACAAGCAATTTCTTCATTTTCCATAATGTTTTCCAAAGTCTTTATCTTAAAGGGTGTCAAAAAGCGTCAATGTTCGGGAATGTGTTAATGGCCCTTTTTCCAGATCCCAGCTCGTACATTTTGTGTAGGTATACACATTATAAAATAGCAGTTTGTGCAAAACTTTGTTGATCTCAGGACAGCTTTGTCTCCCTTGTTTTATACTGTCGACTCTCTGCTTGTACATTTATTTTCTGTTCATCTTTTTGTACTGCTTCACATTAACATAGGGATTATTGTAGGCTGCTGAAAGTAGTTGTATATTGGTATCATTGTCTCTGTCCACATAAGGTCCAAATCTTGTAAAATCCTACATACCATAGTGGTTTGATATCGTGAACCTATGTGGGGGAACAGCTGGAGGCTCAGTATGGGTGTTGTGGTAGTACTGGTATGAGAAACGACAGGAATCCATCGTTAGGTGCTCCAGCCGCCGCGAAATGATCTTAGTAGTTGAAAACGGCTTAAAACCCAAATAAACCAAACCTACATACCATACATGTATTTGGATGAAATGTTAACAAACTGATCCTAGTCACTTGACCATGTGTGTTTTGTCCAGGTTTTGTCATATAATACTATATCACAGAATTGGGGTGACTGACTGCAAAAAGCAGCATATATTGTGACTATTATTGCACTCTTGTTCATCTTTTTTGCGCTGCTTCACATTGACATAGTTACTTTTGAATTGCCAAAATGTTTATGCTGGACTTTCTGTGCTGTATGAATAGGGTAAACATTTTGCTAATAATCATTCATTTATTTGACATTTTCTAAAATGCCAAGTTGTTTGAGAAAGAGTGTAAAATGGCCTTATGAATTGGAATTTCTGATTTGAAAATATAGCTGAATTATTTTCCATTTTTATCATGGAAAAACACATTATCCTTATTCATAAAGTAAAATGAAAATTTTTGAAATGGACTTAAAACCTGCAAGTCAATATTCATGTACACTTTGTTATTTGAATCTCATTTCAATTTTGATTTATCCAAAACTTTGAAATCTCTGTTAAATTAGATGATCTGAAACCTGTTTCTGCATGACTTCCAAACAGTATTATTTACAAAAAAAAAAGGTTTTCTAGAAGAAAAAACTGCTGAATATTATAATAATTGGATTTAGATCTGAAGCTTCACCTGCCAGTAATACCCGAAAGGGGAGTTAGGCAGTATATATAGATAGATAGATAGCTTCAACATTGTCATGCCTTTTAACCCTTTCCCAAACGAGACCTGGGGCTTTATTATCATCAATATATCGACCATTTTTTGTGTAAACTGTGTCAGAAGACATTTGATTGCCCCAACAATCAGATTGGGCCAATCAGGTTCGTTATGCAAAAATATCTTACGATTGTTGATAATATGGGCCCTTGGTTTTGGTGTCCATAATAGAGAAGATTTGAGAAAAGATCTAGGAAAAAGAAGAAATGCTGATAATCAGCATTTTCTTGCTTTGCCTCAATGTTTTCCTTGCTATATACACTTAACAAAACTTATAAGTACTCCGTTTTCAATTATGAGCAAAATTATCCCCGGCAAAGGAATATCAAAAGTCGCTATAGTTTATCATTCCCTAACTTAATTACTTGACCGATATCATTTTCATTTTGCAAAATTATTGTGCAAAATGGTAACTTCCGGCCAACTAAAGAAAATTGAAATATGCATCCTGCGTTTCATACACGAATCCCACGTGTTTAATTTACAATTTATTTTTTTATGGATTGATATGCCAAAAATAAAAACATAAAATTTGTCGAAAATCTCTACAACAACAACCCATAACAGTTGGTGTTTTACAAGGTGGTGCAATTCAAGCGTAGGTAATATTCTTATATCCACATTTCCAGCCGTTCTATACAAATTTAATACAAAATATCGTTCATTACTGTCAAACATCAACATTTTGTTACATTCGTGCCATTTTTCAAAAGAAAAGCAACCTGTATCTTAAATAAACATGCAACTGCTATCACCCAACTTGTGGCCGAGTACAGACAAACCGGAAGTGCTGCCAACCTACCAAGACAACCAAGTGAGAGGAAATCAAACCGGAATTATAACTGTAACATTGTTTTGTCTCGCCTTTGTGAGTTGAAGCGTCCATAAGCTGTCATAGAAAGGTAAACATTATGCCTTCAAGGGAGACCATTCAGGGTCCAAACTATCCGATAATGGCTAAATTCATCATGCCTATGAATAAGTCGCATCAACAATGACCTCACAATTAACATGTTTATGTTTAGTTGCCAATGATGCATTAAATTTACTGATTGTGATAAAGTGCTTTGCAGACTAACAATTTACTGTCCAGTATGATGATGATCTGGCACATGTTTAGCGAGCATAAAGAACCTTGCATAGACTTCTAAAATATTAAGAAGATATCCCTACAGTATATTTCAGGAATGACAAACTGTCAATGCGTACCTGATACCATGCTGTCATAGGAGAGAACATGCAACACACAAGAGATTGATTTTGTGATTTTTGCTACCAGCAGTGGTCTCCGTTACCTGCTTCTTGTTCCATTCAAATTTTCATGAAGTTTATGAAAATTCAACATATGATGGTAACATAGTTGAAGTGAGGTTGTGTCAAATTTGGTTAAGATATGTTATGCCTGTCCGGAGATATGCTTTATTATGTAGTCGGAGTACTTATAAGTTTTGAGTAGTATAGTTGAATATTTTTACAGAATGTTTTACCTTGAATCCTTTCAGGATAAGAGACAAATTAGGCCTATATGATTTGCTTGTACAGTCATTTTATGTATTTCTGTTTTGTAAAACTTATTTTGTTAATGATAGAATCTATTGTTACTTTTTGAATGCTGGAGGATTCTTCAGATATTTAAATGATGTATTTCTGTTCGTCATACGATCTCTTGCAGATTTATTAAACAGTATAACTGCTTTAAATGGATAGGTCTAACCCTTTCCGAAACGGCATAATCTCACAATTGTCCAATTTGAAAGTTGCTGCAGACCACAAAATGGATTGCAAAGAAAATATTGAGACAAAAGAAGAAACTGCTGGTTATCAGCAGTTTCTTCTTTTTTCACCATGTTTTTCCAAGTATTTTCTCTTAGGGATGTCAAAATCAGGTTTTGTTTGGGAAAGGTCTTTGTCTTTGTTTGGGTAGGTACTTTTCATTGATTGGCATTTTCTGGTCATTCAACCAGGTCAAATGTCAAGGTCATATTTTAGGAAAAATGGCTATTTTGGGTCACTTGCACTTCATAAACACATGTTGTATGTTATTGATATTAACCCATTACCTGATGGCAACATTTTTAGCTCACCTGAGCACAAAGTGCTCAAGGTGAGGTATTGTGATCGGTCGTTGTCCGTCGTCCGTCCGTCCGGCCGTCCGTCCGGCCGTCCGTCCGTCCACAATTTCTTTAAAGATCTTCTCCTCCCAAACCAGTGGACCAATCTTCTTGAAATTTGGCAGGAATGATCCTTGGGTAAAGGGCTTTCAAAGTTGTTAAAAGAATTTGATTCCATCAAAGACTCTGGCTGCCGCGGCATGAGAAAAGGGGAAAATAGCCAACTCTTTTAAAAATCTTCTTCTGCCTAACCAGTTGGCCAATTTTCTTGAAACTTCACATGAATGATCTTTGAGTGAAGGGCTTTCAAAGTTGTTAAAAGAATTAAATTCCATCAAAGACTTTGGCTGCCGCGGCATGAGAAAAGCAGAAAATAGCCAAATCTTTTAAAAATCTTCTTCTGCCTAACCAGTTGGCCAATATTCTTGAAACTTCACAGGAATGATACTTGAGTGAAGGGCTTGCAAAGTTGTTAAAAGATTTTGATTCCATTAAAGATTTGGGCTGCCGCGGCATAAGAAAAGGGGAAAATAGCCAAATCTTTTAAAAAATCTTCTTCTGCCCAACTAGTAGGCCAATATTCTTGTAACTTAAGATGAATGATCCTTGGCTGAAGGGATTTCAAAGTTGTTAAAAGAATTTGATTCCATCAAAGGCTTTGGCTGCCGTGGCATGAGAAAGGGGCAAATAGCCAAATCTTGTTAAAATCTTCTGCCTTCAACTAGTTGGCCAATATTCTTGAAACTTCCCATGAATGATCCTTGGGTGAAGGGCTTTCAAAGTTTTTGAGAGACTTTGATTCCATCAAAGCCTTTGACTGCTGCGGCATGAGAAAAGGGAAAATAGCCAAATCTTTTAAAAATCTTCTGGCTTACTACATGTAGTTGGCCAATATTCTTAAAACTTCACATGAATGATCTTTGGGTGAAAGGCTTTCAAAGTTGTTATAAGAATTTGATTAATATCAAAGCTCTTAGTGCAGGGGCATCAGAAAAAGGGCAAAAGAGCAAACACTTTTGAAAAGGCTGAATTTTGTTTCATTCTTTTGAAAAACTAAGGAAAAGGGGCTTTATTGCAAAATTCTTAATTTGCTGCTATACAGGTCAAAATGTTTATTTCAACAAGGCAAAAAATTTCAGGTGAGCGATCTAGGGCCATCATGGGCCTCTTGTTTACTGTTCCAATTTGAAAGGTGTTGCAAACGACAATTTCATGTTGATGCAATTTTAAAAATCTTTCCATTTTAGGTAGGAAAATATTGAAAATAAAGAAATTGCTTGTCACAAGCAATTTCTTGATTTTCCACAATGTTTTTCCAATTGTATTTCTTGTGGGCGCGTCAAAAAGCGTCACTGTTCAGTAATGGAATTTAATCAAAATATGTTTATGACCGCATTGTTTTTAAGCCTTTTAGTATCAACAAATAGCAAGAAATGCAATTCTTTCTTTTTATACCATATTTTTCTCCATCAATTTTAACATTGGTTTTAACCCTTTCCCAAAAACTAAATACAGATCTAATTATTACATGGTGTTTAGATTGAATAGCTCCTATAGACCACAAAACGTATGTTGATGAAGAATATCTGTAAAATATGATATAGAAAATTTGAGACAAAAGGAGAAACTGCTGGTTATCAGCAGTTTCTTCTTTTGTTTCAATATTTTCCCAAGCCTTTTCTATTAGGGACGTCAAAACCAGGTCTTGTTTGGGAAAGGGTTAAGCCTTTTAGTATCAACAAATAGCAAGAGATGAAGCGCCTTAATTTTATACCACAATTTTCTCCATCAATTCTCAAGCTGTTTATAACCCTTTCCAAAACAACTAAGTATCGCCGGAGATTAAAACCAGTTTCATCAAGCTGTAGTTACAAGGTTTTGACTCCTCACTAACGATATAAATCTAACATGGTGTTTAGATTGAATAGCTCCTATAGACCATAAAATGGATGTTAAAGAAGAAGGATATGTGTACAATACGACACAGAAAATATTGAGGCAAAAGGAGAAAATGCTGTTCACCAGCATTTTCTTCTTTTGCTTCAATGTTTTCCCAAACAGTTTCTATTAGGGACATCAAAACCAGGTCTAGTTTTGGAAAGGGTTAAGAATATTTTACTTTGTGTTACTTTGCTTGTAGTGTTCAGAAATAAATTTGTGCAATGAAGATGACTTTGGTGTGTTTTTATGCTCCCGCAAAACGGATGTTTTTTATACCTCCGCAAAACGATTGTTTTCTGGGGTATACTAGTACTGGAATCAGCCTGTCTGTCCGTCTCTATGTGTACAAAATGCTTGACCGAAGCATATCTCTGAAAGTAAAGCAGCCATAATTGGGAACTTCATGGGTAGATAGATCTCCCTCAGGAGAAGTGCAGTGTACAAAGTGCATAACTTTACCTTGCTTATTTTGTGAGTTATTGTCCTTTGTTTTCGACAAAGAAAAAACGCTTGGTTGGACAAATGAGTGGCGTATCACCTTAAGTGTTAGATTTCTAGTTTTAGTCCAGAATTGATAAATTGGGGTGGGTTTAACGCCTCTTTCAACTTCTATGGTCATATGGCGCTGCTGGAGCACCTAACCATGGATTTCTCTCGCCAGAAAAGTACTACGGTAATATCCAATCCGAGTCTTCAGCAACTCTAATATAAATGATTCACACCCATTGGTGATTGACAGGTGACAAAAGACTGTCAGAATGGATATTGGCCAAGCAGGGGCTCGAACTCATGATCTTTGGATTGACAGACTCTGATGTCACTGACTGAGCTATCTTTGCTCGGCTTTTACAGTCCTGAAGGATCGCTCTATGTTATGGTTGTGTCTGCTTGTCATTCGTCAAGTTGTAATGTATGCCCGACTCTTAAGGACATCAGAACTCGGTCTTATATGGATTAGGGTTAAACTGTCTTCCCTTCGATTGAAATTTCATAATGACAAGCTCCTAGACATGCACCACTTTCTGAAAATCTAGTCTTAAACCCTTTCCGAAACAAAACCTGGTTTCCTTGTACCCGAAAAAATAGGGTTTGAAAAAACATTGGAACAAAAGAAGAAAATGCTGATTATCATCATTTTCTCATTTTGCCTCAATTTTATTCAGAGCTCTATTGTATGCAAGTCCTATCTTATTCTTATGAACACCATTCTGTCTTCTCTTGCAAATTTGAGGAATCAAATCTTTGCCGTTTAGGCAAAGGTTACAATCATGTAACCCAATCAACCCCCTTGTTATATTCTCCCTAGTAAAAAGGCTTTTAAAAACATTGAAGCAAAAGAAAATGCAGAAAATAGACATTTTCCCCCTTACAATCAATATTTTCTGTGCTGCATCATAATTTTTAGCTCACCTTAGCACGAAGTGCTGAGGGTGAGCTATTGTGATCGCTCACCGTCCGTCTGTCTGTCCGTCCGTCCACAATTACTAAAAAATCTTCTCCTCCCAAACTATAAGGCCTAGAGTCTTGAAATTTTGTATGTAGCATGGTCTCAAGCCCCTTTACCAAAATACTTCAAATTATTGTGATAAAAGGAAAATTGGCCCTTGTTGTGGGTATCGAATTTCATACAGAAACAAAGAAGGAAATCTTGTACAATCATCTTCTCCTGAACCATTTGGCCTAGAGCATTGAACTTTTGCGAGTAGAATCATCTCAAGGCCCTCTACAGAAATACCTAAAATTATTGTGATAAAAGGAAAATTGGCCCTATGTTGTGGGTATCGAATTTCATACAGAAATAAAGAAGGAAATCTTGTACAATCATCTTCTCCTGAACCATTTGGCCTAGAGCATTGAAATTTTGTGAGTAGAATCATCTCAATGCCCTCTACAGAAATACCTGAAATTATTGTGATACAAGAAAAAATTGGCCGTATGTTGTGGGTATCGAATTTCATATAGAGACAAAGAAGGAAATCTTGTACAATCTTCTTCTCCTGAACTGTTTGGCCTAGAGCTTTGAAATTTTGTGTGTAGAATCATCTCAAGGCCCTCTACCAAAATACTTCAAATTATTGTGATAGAAGGAAAATTGACCCTATGTTGTGGGTATCGAATTTCATACAGAAACAAAGAAGGAAATCTTGTGCAATCATCTTCTCCTGAACCATTTGGCCTAGAGCATTGAAATTTTGTGAGTAGAATCACCTCAAGGCCCTCTACAGAAATACCTAAAATTATTGTGATTAAAGGAAAATTGGCCCTATGTTTTGGGTATCGAATTTCATATAGCGACAAAGAAGGAAATCTTGTACAATCTTCTTCTCCTGAACCGTTTGGCATAGAGCTTTGCAATTTTGTGAGTAGAATCATCTCAAGGCCCTCTGCCAAAATACTTCAAATTATTGTGATACAAGGAAAATTAGCCCTATGTTGTGAGAATCGAATTTCATATAGAGACAAAGAAGGAAATCTTGTACAATCTTCTTCTCCTGAACCGTTTGGCATAGAGCTTTGAAATTTTGTGTGTAGAATCATCTCAAGGCCCTCTACCAAAATACTTCAAATTATTGTGATACAAGGAAAATTGACCCTATGTTGTGGGTATCGAATTTCATATAGAGACAAAGAAGGAAATCTTGCACAATCTTTTTCTCCTAAACTGTTTGGCATAAGGCTTTTGAAATTTTGTATGTAGAATTGTCTCATAATGATACAATCTTCTCCAATTCTGTTTATCAGAGATCCATAAGGTAAATTTTGTATAACTCTCTACTACCAGCAATGTTTAGATTGTTTTTTTTTTAATGAACATTGTCCGGAAGTTGTGTATGTGAGATGAGACAAAAATTATCATCTTGATGATCTCTAAGGTGAGCGATATAGGGCCATCTTGGCCCTCTTGTTGTACACAGGACCAGTCCAAAACTTTGTTGTATAGAAAAGGGTCTAGTTCCATGGCATGACAATGAATTTTTTGCTATAAATAGGCTGGATTTACTGTTATGTTTTGATAAAACCGTAGGTGTTGTAATAAAATCTCGTAACTACTGCTTGAGTCAAGCCGTAGTTACGGGATTTAATAAGAACACCCCACGATATACTTTTGTTTGTCCGCAACTATGTCACTCTTATAGGGCAGATTACGAAATTTTACTGATCTTACAATAATGGCAGACAACAGGAAGTTACAAATTGTACTGCAAATATGGAATCGTTTGTTATTGAAAGACCTCTTAACTACAACTTTAACCCATTACCACACAGTGACACTTTGACGCCCTTCATGATAATGACTTAGGAAAACATTGTGGACAAGAGGACCATGATGGTCCTTGATCGCTCACCTGCACCTAGATAGAATGAAAGTCGTAAGGTTGTCAAGTTCAAGAGCACATAATTTAAGATGCGAGATGTTTATCAAGCTGAAAACTGCTTTCATAATCTTGAATGATCAATATTTGTAGCTGTTACAGTAAAAACAAAGTGGAAGAAAACAACAATTTTGTCACAGTCAAGGGCACATAACTCATGTCCAAGTTTTTTTATTGGTTAATATTTATTGCTGTTTGAGAGAAAACAAAGTCGAAAGTGGCAATTTTGTAGCCATCAAGGGCGCACAACTCTGGGTTTTTTAGTCTGATCAATAAACAAATTTAAACAATCAAGATCTTATGGTCACCAACATTGTGACCAAGTTGTGTCTTGATTGGTCCATATTTGTGTTTGCTAGAAAGAAAATAAAGTCGAAAACAGTGATTTTGTTAAATTCAAGGGCCAATAACTCTTGTTTTTCTAATCAAATCAAGCTGAAAATTTAATTCATCAAGGACCTTATGGTCACCAACATTGTGGCCAAGTTTTGCCTTGATTAGTCAATAAATGTAGATGCTACAGTGTAAACAAAGTCGAAAACAGCAATTTTGTCAAATTCAAGGGCACATAATTCCAGACTTCCTGCTCCTATCACACTGAAAATCAAATTCATCCAAGATCTTATAGTTACCAACATTGTGGCAAAGTTTTGTCTTCATCGGTAAATATTTGTAGATGCTAGAGTGGTAACAAAGTCAAAACTAGCCATTTTTTATGTTCAAGGGCACATAACTCCGGACTTCCAAGTCCGATCTGACTCAAAATCGAACTCATACAAGAACTTATAGTCATACATGTTTTGACCAAGTTTGGTCAAGATTGGTCAATATTTCGACTGCTGAACGCAATACTGGTCTAAGTCACTTTTTGGCCAAAATGAGTTTTTGTCATGAATGTTAGTGTTTATCATAGGTGCATATACTGACAAAATTTTAGAGTTGAAATCAAAAAGATTTTTGAGATATTCAATAATTCCATAAAAGTCTATCTCAATTGTTAAAGTTCATTCCTTGCAATACAAGTCTAAGTTGACTTGGACTAGTATTGCAGTGAAAAAATGTACAAAACTTTACCAAAATTTGAATGCAATACTAATCTATGTATCTAATTTTGTACTTTTTATTGGTTGTTCAGAGCCAAATCTAGTTCATTTACTTATTAACTTTGATATATGACATAGTATCATCATAATGATGCTTTTTAGAACGACTTTTCATATAATGTGGTGTGGGCTATTCTAGTCACCAGGCATCAATGTTAGCGTAATGCATTGGTTAAGTTTTCACTAGCACATTTTTCAAATCTCTGTTTCTACTAATGTTAATAGTCTGAAACTTTGCACATGACTCTGTGACCATAATATCAGCCTCTAGGCAAAGATTCATCACTCTAATTTAGTTGATTTTTTACCCTTACGGACTTCCATAATTATATCTGTGATAACACTTTTTTCTGTAACAGCTATCGCTTTCAAACTTTGCACATGCTTCTGTGACCATAATATCAGGCTCTAGGCAAAGATTTGTTACTCTGGCATTTAATTTAATGGAATTTAACCCTTTTTGAACTTAGAACTTTTCAATATCTAGCACTTGGTATCTAAGTTGCGCTTGGCTGTCCGGAGACAAATCTTTTTATACATAGTTCTATGAAGAAATATATTAGGCTAGGAAAGCGGTCACAATGTTAAACAAAACATTTTCACTTTCATTTTTGTTTGCATAAAACTTAATAATATTTCCTACTTGAGTTCTAATCTTCCTCAAGTACACTTTTAACTGGAATCATCCTTGTTCACCAATAAGCATATTCAAGGGCAAATTATTTTGAAATATGCAAGAAATAGTGTAACATAGACTGATTTCAGTCTGTTAAGAATAACATCATTTGTATTGAGAAAACATAGAAAATTGTTGCTCTGTGTCGTTCTTAACAAGAACGACACAGAGCAACAATTTTCTATGTACCTTATTTTCATATTTCTCAATACAAATGATGTTATTCTTAACAGACTGACATCAGTCTAAGTGTAACATTATAATACAGAATATGTTTTTATAGGTGCCTTATGACAATTTCCAAGTAAAGCTCAAAAGTGACTAGAAAGGAGTAATAAAGCTAAAAATTACAACCGGTCATACGTGCTCCTCCGTGCGGTCTGCGTCTAATTGTATGTTTAGTTTTGCGATTCACACATGTGGACGCAACCACGACGCAGACTGCACACAGCAAAGAACTGACCCGACAATTCTTTGCTACGACCATTCTGCGTCTTTTTGAACACCAGGAGCACGCAAGACAGAAGTACGGAGCATGTACAATAGGCGTGCGTGTGACGCAGGGAACGATATACTGAAATTCCACAAAATTCACAAAGAATGCATACTTTTCTCGAAAGAGATTCATACTTTTGACCTGCTTTGAATGTACATATTTTGAGGCGCTCTTACAACCCGTCGTGCGTCTTTATAAATTATGCGATTTTGCAGAGTTTTAAAATGTATGATTTAAAAAGACGCACGACAGGTTGTAAGAGAAGCTTAAGTAAGCTCTCATATTTAGCTAAAGTAACTGGAATGAGTAAATTAATATAGTACTATTACTCCGTATGCATCTAAGCAGAATATTCCTCCTTTTACTGACTAACAATATTGAAAAATTGAAATCATTATATCAAGAATTTATCTCCGCAGAATTCTGCAAGATGTCAAATGCTAAATTAACAAGAGGACCATGATGGTCCTATATGGCTCACATGAAGATGATACTTTGCTAATTCTACTTTGATTACACTGAAATTCAGATTCATCCAAGATCATCCAAGATCTTATGGTCACCAACATTCTTTCCAAGTTTCATCTTGATTGGTCAATATTTCTGGTTGATAGAGGACGGTGGAGATTGTGTATAATGGGATGGAAAACGAGTACAACTATGTACAAACAAATCTCGATTCTGATAAGATATTTTGGAATAACTTCCTTATTTTTGCATCAATTTTCAAACGGTTTGTTGCATGTACCCCGCCTTATTCGTCTTTCATCGGATGAATAGCTTGTAAGAAAACTCTAAGTACTTTTCCCAAAATATTGTTCCAACCGACTAGAAAGCAAAATGGTAACAACTACGACCAAATTAGTCCCACTTCAGGTAAGAATTTTTGCAATAACTTTCTTAATTCTGAGCCAATTCACATAGCGCTTTCCTTAGATGTATGACATATTTGGAAACGTCTTGTACTTTTCCCAAAAATTGATCCCATCCTACCACAAAAATGATCTGAATTTTTTGTCGTTTTTCTGGTGGGTTGGGATCAATTTTTCGAAAAAAAGTACAAGGATTCCACGAACAATTCATATATCTGAGGAAAGATCTCAATAAGTCAGGGTACATGCAACAAACCGCTTGAAAATTGACACAAAGATAAAGTTATTGCACAATGTCTTACCTGAAGCCAGGCAAATTTGTCTGTATACGGTACCCATCCCATAATGGACAATCTCCACTGTGAGAGTGATAGAGTGACAACAAAGTTTAAAACTGCAATTTTGTCAAATTCAAGGGCAGATAACTCATGAAGTTCTACTCTGATTATGCTGAAATTTTAGTCTTATGGTCACCAACAGTGTTTCCAAGTTTTGTCTTGATTGCTCATTACGTGTAGTTGTTAGACTTAAAACAAAGTAGAAAATGCATATTTTGTAAAATTCTTGCTACATCACTCATGACTTTCCTGTCCAATCAAATTGAAAATAATCTGATATCTTATTGTCACCAAAGTTGTGTCCAAGTTTCGTCTTGATTGGTCAATAATTGAAGATGCTAGAGTGTAAACAAGGTCGAAAACAGTGGAAAATGCAATCATATCAAATTCAAGGGCAGATAAAACATGACTTTCTAATCCGATCAACATGAAACTTTTCTGATATCTGATGGTCCTCAACGTTAGGTCCAAGTGTTGTCTTGATTGATAAATATTTGTAGATCTTAGAGTGTAAACAAAGTCAAAACTAGCTATTTTTGACCTTCAAGGGCACATAACTCTTGATCTCCTTGTCCGATCCGGCTTATAATCGAAGTCATTCGAGAACTTATGACCATACTTTTTTTGTCTTGTTTTGTCCAAATTTGGTAAATGTTGAATGATATTTGCGGATTCTAGAATGTCAACAACAAATTGTTGACAGACAGACAGACATATAGACGGATGATGGACATTAAGTGACCACAATAGCTCTCCTTGAGCACTTTGTGCTAAGGTGAGCTAAAAAGGATGCCCTCTGTACTAGTATACACAGTTCAATGTTATACCAAGCAGTTATGAAATGATATATGGTTACGAATTTCATGTATTAAAATGATATGAATGACCCAGCCTTAAAGGATTCATGACCCAGACAGAGAAACATAGTTATTACTGATGTATGACAAAATGCACACAAAAAATTCTTTGTATTTTAAGTTTGAAAAAGAATATTTAATTAAATTAATTGTCAGAGCAATGAATCCTTGCCTATAGACTAATATTATGGTCACAGAAGCATGTACAAATTAAAGTTTCAGAGCAATAGCATGAGTAAGAACAGAAATGACACTTGCAGGTTAAAACATAACCAAAGTTAACATCGATACAAACATTAACACCGACACTTGGTTGACCAAACTAAACCCCATATTCTATGAAAAGTCATGCTAAAATGCTTTGTAAAAGAAGGGCATAAGCAATTTCTTATTTTGCCTCAATATCTTCTGTGCATTATTGTACTTGGATCCACTCTCCACTACATGTAACAACCATTTCGTCATTGCTGCAGCGTTCAAATAAAATCACCAAACTATTTTGTCGTTTGGGAAAGGGTTACACTAATCTATGTTGCTTACAAACTAGTGCAATCAAAGGAGAATAAAACATAGAATAGTATTGCAGTCAATAATTTTGTCTCATTTATTCAATTTTTGCATGCAATACTAGTCTATATCAACTTGGACTAGTATTGCATTCAAATTCTGACTTCAAAACTGCTGATATTTGACTGCAATACTGAGCCAAGTCAATAAAATCATATTTCTCTTTTTTCATTAACTTGAATGAAAAATGTAATAAATATAATTTAATATTGTCTATCAGATTATATAATATGAAAATTTCAGATCATTTCATTCAGTTTTGACAAAATGAGAATGTTTTTTCCTTCTCCTGAAAAATGAGGAAAAATGACTTGGACTAGTATTGCGTTCAGCAGTCGATTTGTAGATACTAGAGTGGTAACAAAGTCAAAACTAGCCATTTTTGACGTTCAAGGGCACATAACTCTGGACTTCCTGGTCCGATCTGACTCAAAATCGAACTCATCCGAGAACTTATAATCATACATGTTTTGACCAAGTTTGGTCAAGATTGTTCAATATTTGTGGATGCTAGAGTGGTAACAACAAATTGTGGACAGACGGACGGACGGACGGACGGACAGACGGACGGACGGACAGACGGACGACGGACAAAAAGCGACCACAATAGCTCACCTTGAGCACTTCGTGCTCAGGTGAGCTAAAAATGAAGAAATTGCTTGTGACAAGCAATTTCTTCATTTCCCACAATGTTTTCTACCCAAAAAGCTATAAAATCTTGAAATTTCATCACATTGAAATGTCGTCTGCAACTTCTTTAAATTTGGACTGCCATAAAATTTTGTCGTTTGGTAATGGGTTAATTATGCTGTAGTTCAAGGTAGAATCGTTTTGGAAAAACACCGACGAAATTTTCTTTGATGAAGGATCTCTTGTTGCTATATGCTAATCTGATTAAGGTAGATTACCCCTAATGAGATTCGCGCAGCATTGGAATTATTTGGGCGGTGGAACTTTCTACCGCCGAATGTTCACGACCACGCCAAAATAAATTCAGATAGGAAACGACGCCGCTCGAATGCATCCGATGTTTTATGAATCTCAAAATGGCCACATTACGGATATTTTACCTTAAAGGAATGTGGTTAACGCTTCTTGCAACGGCTACCGTCATTATTGTGCAGCTGGAGCACCTTACCAAGGATTCCTGTTGATTCTCACAAGTACTTCCACATCCTTTTTTAAGCGTCCAGCTGCTCACCAACAAATGTTTACTATTAACCATCCATGGGTGGGAGACAAAAGTCAAAGGGTGTTTGTGGCAGCCCAGGATTGAACCTGGCCCCGGTTTCTCGAAAAAACTTAAGTACATACTCATGAGAACATGCTCAACTTCAAAGGAATACTCTCCAACGTTAAAGGGTATTCGATTGAAGTTCACATGGATTTAATGCGATTTGAGCACGGTGCTCAGATTTGAGCATGAGAACGTATTTAAGTTTTTTCGAGAAATAAGGGCCTGGGCTTGGTTTATTGGGGTTCAGCGCGGTTTTTAACTGTCATGGTTATATCACGGCAGTGGATTGAACCTGGGACATCATGAGTCAGATGCGCTACTGTCACATACTGTGTTATAGCCATGGTCGCTGATCTTTGAAACTCAGGTTGAAGTCAGAGGGTCGTCAAGATACCTCAACTTATCCAGAATTTGATTCCTCCGATTTTGTTCAGTTACAATATAAACAACATTTTGACCATTTTTGTTTCTCATCAAATGTGTTCATAGTAGGAAAAGGATAGATATTGCTTGAGACGAGCAAATTCTATCTTTTACTTACTATATTTCAATATCCATTTCCAAAATTATTTCGTCTGGATTTTTTTATATTGATGAAGATGAGATTAGATTTTCACTTCAAGTTTTAATCCATTACTGCACAGTGACGCCTTTTGACTTCTTAACAAGAAAGGACATAGAAAAACATTATGGAAAATGAAGAAATTGCTTGTGACAAGTAATTTCTTCATTATCCACAATGTTTTCTAACCCAAAAAGGGATGATTTTTTCAAGTTCATCAATTTTGAAAATGTCGTCTGCCACACCTTTCAAATTGGAACAGTCCAAAATTTTGTCGTCTGGTAATGAGTTAAAAGCAGAATTTGGATTTAACACTTGATTTTGATGTCCCGCATAAAATGTCCTTTTGCCTCAATATTTTCTGTTCTGTTAGGTCTTTTTTTTTAGGTTATTTATCCTAGGTTGCCGGTTGCCCATATGACCGAGTAGTAGACTGGGCGTGCCCAGGAAGGAACTCCCTTCTTTTTGACCTGTTTCCAGCTTTGAATGGTGGAGGAAGACCCCAAGTGAGCACCTGGGTAGAACCACCGACGTTCCGCAAGCCAGCTGGATAGCTTCCTCACATGAAAGTTCATACGTCCCTGGCGGGATTCGAACCAACAGAGGTGAGGGGCAAGTGATCCTGAGTCAGCGACTCTAACCACTCGGCCATGGACGTTCTATTATGACCACAAAAGCCAACTTTATTAACATCCATCATGTCCACAGCAGCTTTTAACCCTTTCCCAAACAAGACCTAGTTTTGACGTCCCTGATAGAAAAGGCTTAGGAAAACATTTGTGACAAAACAAGAAAATGCTGATCATCAGCATTTTCTCCTTTTGCCTCAATATTTTCTGTGTCATATTGTACTCAGATCCAACCTTATAAGCATTCATTTTGTCATCTTCAACAGCTTTTGAATGGGACCACCCTAAATTTTGTCGTTTGGGAGTGGGTTAAATTACACCACCCTACCCTATATATTGTCTTTTTGGATGGTAAGTTCAACAAATAAAACATATTGAGTATTGCGTATCACCTTTATTGTAGAGTGGAAATGTAGGAATAATATACATGACACAAAAACAAATATTTCTCCACAAAGTTGTAAATTGTCAAAAACATTGAACAATAATAGTAATGTAAAACATTTTCACTAGAAATGGATGTTACTTTTTTTTTTAATTCCAAATATTTGACTAGTACGATAGAATTCATTCTATGAACATTTTACCTTATAAAAGCTTAGGATGTTTGGAATTATTGAGCATACGTTTCCTAAAATAAATTTGGTAATCAAAGGAAAAGGAATGTTGCTTGTTTCAGTTTTTTTGCAGAATGATTGTAAGTGCAATACAAGGACTTGGTGCATGTGTTAGTGCATAAATATGCCAGCTATATAATATTCTCATAACCAGGATTTTGATGTTAATACCACGACAGTGAAAAAAGTTTGTAAATAATCTAAAGCACTTAGATGATGACACATACAAACACAGATCGACTGTGCATACTTCACAATAGAGGAAACACTGCAAATCTATTATAAGGGCATTACAAAATACATGTGAGTAATAAGTTTGATTGAAAGGCAGCAATACATATTCACTTGCTCTTACAATAGTTTCATGCTAAAGCACTTGACCTTCAGACATGATTTGCATACCATGACCCATTGAAATGTGCTTAAAAAAGATCTTCAGTGACCCCTCTATGCAATATCATGTTAGCATAAGGCTGAATCTATTCAAAGACCCAATCTTCCTGGCAGCTCTTGTAGGCGTACAGTTCCTTGTCGGTAAACCAATGGGCAATTTCTTTGTTAGCACTGTCAACAGAGTCTGATCCATGACAAATGTTTCTGAAAAATATGAAGCAAGTATGATTAACCTTATCTAAACCTGTTACTAGATGGCAAAATTTTAGACTGGTCCAAATTCAAAGATGTTGCAGGTCTACCCCAATTTCAAGTGAGTGATATTTAAAATTCATTGGCCTTTTGGGGAGGAAAATATTGTGGGAAATGAAGGAATTGCTTGTCAAAAGCAATTTCTTCATTTCCCACAATGTTTTCCAAAGCTTTTATCTTTTTGGCAGTCAAAAAGAGTCAGTGTTTTGGAATGGGTAAAACAATGAAATTTAAATTTTATAAGAATGGGGTTTAACACACTTCTTAACAGCAATTCAGTTATATTGTGGCAGATTGAGTTCCTAACCATGAATTCCTATCACCAGTACCACCACAACATCCTTTCCAAGCCTTCAGTTATTCATCCTTCCTTTGGTTTACCATTACCACTGGGGCCCGGTTGTAAATACATATCCGTCACAATACATATCCGTCCGTCGTGCGTCGTCCGTCAACAATTTCTTTAAAGGACATCTCCTCCTAAACTACTTGGCCAATTTCAACCAAACTTGGCAGGAATGTTCCTTACCCTTTCCCAAACAAGACCTGGTTTTGACGTCCCTAATAGAAAAGGCTTGGGAAAATATTGAAACAAAAGAAGAAACTGCTGATAACCTCCTTTTGTCTCAATATTTTCTATGCCATATTTTACATAATTTCTATCTTTAATAACTTTCATTTTGCCATTTGTTACAGTTTTTGAAGTTGATCACCCTAAAATTTGGCTGTTTGGGAAAGGGTTAAATACTTGTTTTGCTTAAAATTGTCTGTGTTGTTATAGGGAAATCTAACCAAAACAGGTATATATAATTATAACCATTTGCAGACATGCCATAATTTTTCCAGTGGAATCCGGGACATTGGATGAACAATTTCCGGGATTTGCGATGTTTTTCCGGGACTACACCCCCCCCACCCCCCCCCCCCACCCCCGTCGTCGCTAGCTAGCTCTCCCAGAACCCCCCACACACACCCACCCACACGCCACGCTCTTTCTTCCTTCGCGGCGAACGTTTTAGTTTTATTTTAGTAAATTTCTGACTGCAATGGATTCAATGTAGAAAATGGTGCATTCAGTTATTTGTCATCACTAAACATAATGCGATCGTAAAATGGTAGAGTCTACAAAATGCGAAATGTCTGCCCATGATCATTCAAATATTCAATATTGCGAAGGGGTGGTTATAGCATAGATCTAGATAAATTCCCGAAATTTATATAAAAAGCACGCTTTTGGCTGCTATTTTCTATTACAGAATGAAAAAATACCTTGTCGATTTTTAAATCCGCGGCGTGTACAACAAAATCCAATCTTTTGTTTGGGATAGAGTTAGCGATCGGAATTATGTTCGGACGTTTGATTTCAAAAGGAATTAACTATGGTACAAAAATACGATATTTACGCTGTTATTGCAAAAAGAAGCGGTGAGAAAAGCGTGTTTCCAAATATAGTTGCTACACGCGGGCCGTTTGATGTTTGAAAGACGCCGCGACATCTATCGGTAACCTGTATGTCGGTGACCTCGGTGAACTTGAAAAGTCACGCGCGCAAGCTTTGAACACGTCAATCACTTTCGGGAGCAGCTAAGGGGTGGAGCAAACATTTTTCTGAGACGCTATTGGTTCGATATCCTGTCAACAAATTAGGAATCATGCGTTCATTCATCCATAACTTTAAAGTGATGTAACAATAATGTATTATGTCTTCAGTTATAATAATAATAATAATAATAAAGACTTTATTTAAAGACGCTACACAGTTGGGGTAATCCCAGTCTTCCCTGTGGGCCTCTATGAGAACAAAATACAGAACAAAAGTAAACAAAGCATTAAACAAAATAAACAAATATACATGAAAGAAATCAATTTGAGATTATGTACAAATAAATTACACTGTTAGCCACTTTCTATGGAAATGCAGTTAAGAGATTGTGGAAGGGAACGGGAAATTGTAGAACCTCATAGTTTGAGTTTATTGGGGTTTTACGCTGTTTTCAAATGCCAGGGTCATATCGCGGCGGCCTCATAGTTTGAATATCAAAATAGATAATGGAATTTACTATTTCGCTTCCAAAGAAGGTAGATCTACTTGTTATCAGTTTCATTTTCGTATGCATGAGTTATTTGATATTCAGTCAAAGCCTATTTTATTCAAAATGATGATTAGTATGCTTACATGACTTTTGAAATTTTCTCGAAGTACATAAGATCGGAAGGGATCGCGATCGCTATGCATCCCAATGATACTATACTTTACTTGTTATTTTCCGAGATCGTTACCAGTTTTGGCGTGTCAATTCATCTTCATAAATTCACGCGTAACCAAATACGTATTTTAATGCAATTCGTACAGATATTACAATCATGAACAATATACAACAAACTGTCACTGACTGTCTTCTCAGCCACGCCAATTAAATCGTTACACAAGGTGTCATAATCTTTCGACCACACTGTTATCTGGGTAATTAAAAGTCCGATTATCGATTTTTGTCTATCAATTAAGGGTCAGCGTGTATGTTATTTTAAAACAGCTGCTGTCAACTTTACACTCGATTAGCATAACTTTTGAAAATTAACCCTTTACTTGAAATTCTCTACACTTATATAGTGCATAATCGGGAATGGAAGATTTCCGGTGTAACAGGGTAACGTGTCCCCCTGGGTAACGTGTCCCCGGGGACACGTTACCCAGGGGTAACGTGTCCCACCCCCTGGGTAACGTGTCCCCCCCCTTGGAAATTTTTTTTTTTAATCGTATTGTGTATTTTCAATGCATATTTTGATTCATAAGTATTAAATCTTTTAAAATAAGTTATTTTAAACATGAAATTTTAATATTTATTTTTTTTTATTCTTTCACATTTCCAAAGAAGGAAAATATCTAATTGCATTGTAATTTTTTATTAAATCACTTTCTCCAAATATTTTCCAACTATCATTATTACCATTATTAATATTTTATGATAATACCAAAGTAAATTGCGCAGAAATAATGTGAAAAAAAATTTAAGAGGAGAGACGGAGGGGGGGGATTGGGGGGACACATTACCCCTGGGTAACCTGTCCCCGGGGACACGTTATCCAGGCCTGGGTAACGTGTCCCCCCCTTTGATTTTTTTCCTTTTTAATTATAATGTATATTTTAATGCCTATTTAGTTTTATAATTATTGAATCTTTTAAAATAAGCTATTTTTAACAAAAAATAAAAGAATTTAATTTTTTTTAATTCTTTCACTTTTCAATGAGAGGTGGGACAGGCTACCCAGGCCTGAGTAACGTGTACCCCCCTTGGATTTTTTTCCTTTTTAATCATAATGTGTATTTTTATATCATTATTAATATTTCGTGATAACACCAAAGGAAATTGCGCAGAAGTAATGTGAAAAAATTTTAAGAGGAAGAGGGGGGGACACGTTACCCCTGGGTAACCTGTCCCCGGGGACACGTTACCCAGGCCTGGGTAACATGTCCCCCCTTTGATATTTTTCCTTTTTGATTATAATGTATATTTTTAATGCCTATTTAGTTTTAAAATTATTGAATCTTTTAAAATAAGCTAAAATTGCACAGAAATAATGTGAAAAAATGGGTAACCTGTCCCCAGGGACACGTTACCCAGGCCTGGGTAGCCTGTCCCACCTCTCATTGAAAAGTGAAAGAATGAAAAAAAATTAAATTCTTTTATTTATTTGTAAAAATAGCTTATTCAAAAAGATTCAATGATTATAAAACTAAATAGGTATTAAAAATATAAAATTATAATTAAAAAGGAAAAAAATCAAAGGGGGGGACACGTTATCCAGGCCTGGGTTACGTTATCCCCCCTCCCCCTCTTAAAATTTTTTCACATTATTTCTGCCCAATTTCCTTTGGTGTTATCACAAAATATTAATAATGATATAAAAATACACATTATGATTAAAAAGGAAAAAATCCAAGGGGGGTACATGTTACTCTGGCCTGGGTAGCCTGTCCACCTCTCATTGAAAAGTGAAATAATGAGAAAAATTAAGTTTTTTTTTTTTTTTTTTTTTTTTTTGTTAGAAATAGCTTATTTTAAAAGATTCAATAATTATAAAACTAAATAGGCATTAAAATATACATTATATTTAAAAAGGAAAAAAATCAAAGGGGGGGACACGTTACCCAGGCCTGGGTAACATGTCCCCGGGGACAGGTTACCCAGGGGTAACATGTCCCCTCCTCCCTCCTCTTAAGTTTTTTTCACATTATTTCTGCGCAATTTCCTTTGGTGTTATCACAAAATATTAATAATGATATAAAAATACACATTATGATTAAAAAGGAAAAAAATCCAAGTGGGTAACACGTTACTCAGGCCTAGGTAGCCTGTCCCACCTCTCATTGAAAAGTGAAAGAATGAAAAAAATTAAGTTCTTTTATCTTTTGTTAGAAATAGCTTATTTTAAAAGATTCAATAATTATAAAACTAAATAGGCATTAAAATATACATTATAATTAAAAAGGAAAAAAATCAAAGGGGGGGACACGTTACCCAGGCCTGGGTAACGTGTCCCCGGGGACAGGTTACCCAGGGCTAACGTGTCCCCCCCCCTCCCTCCTCTTAAAATTTTTTCACATTATTTCTGCCAATTTACTTTGGTATTATCACAAAATATTAATAATGGTAATAATAATAGTTGAAAAATATTTGGAGAAAGTGATTTAATAAAAAATTACAATGCAATTAGATATTTTCCTTCTTTGGAAATGTGAAAGAATAGAAAATAATTAAATATTTAAATTTCATGTTTAAAATAACTTATTTTAAAAGAATAAATAATTATGAAACAAAATATGCATTAAAAATACACAATAATGTTAAAAAAAACAAGAGCCGTCAGAGACGGACAATGCTCCCCGAATAAGGCTTTGTTACAATAAATGTATGCCATACAGAGCTAAGATTAAGCTAACAAACGATAAGCCCCCTTTTTCCATGACATACTTTTTATACGCAAATTTCAAGTAGTTAATTGTCAAGGGCATCTGATTTGCTACTCAAATATGAAATTTCATCAAATTCTGACCATTAGACTATGAGAAATTAAAGAAAAAGTGTATTTGACCTTAAGTCCCCTTTTCCCATGACGAGGCCTCAAATCCAAAAACTGGGAAAAGTACATCGGCATTATGTCATAGGCAGGGTTGCATCCAGAAATTTGCAAATTGGGGGGAAATGCCCCCATAATTTCTGAAATTGGGGGGCAATGACCAAATTATGGGGGGCATGCGTAAAATGACCATTCTTTGGTCGTTTTATGTATTTTGAAATTTGAATGCACTTTAATGTTGCACTCAATAAATTGTGAAGTAAACTATAACAAAGATCGTCATTACTAGTCAAGATCCTAACAAAATAACAACACATTACCTTTAAAGCTATGAGTATGAAATATATCCCAATCAAACAATAATGTTTATGTTTCTCCAACTTTGTGCCTTTCAAAAACACTCGTTTTCAGTATTTTGCAGTTTAAAGTTGGAAGATTACATATAACTTGTGGTTTGCTACCTATCTGTCCACGAGCGGTTGCATGACAAGCCTATTTGAGCGAGTGTAGTCCAAAAGATTTTTCAAATTTATCTGTCACATTGTACACAGCCGCCATTTGCAATTTTGAATGACGTCATCGCTGTAGTGTTTTTTGGGGGATCAAAGTTCCCAGAGTATTTCAGGACTGTTCAGAGATCGATAAATTAGCCTGGGAACATGGGTACTCGCGGTACTTATCGCAAAATATGTAAACCGGAAAGCCATTTACAAAATCACAAAAAAACTTTTTATATTTTTTAACTCAAAATGTCACGCATCATCCTGTAAAACAACCAAGATGCTCCGTTTATTTCTGATTTGACAGCCACAGATTCATTCATGCAAGGCGCATCGCCGCCATCTTGGATTTGTTTATGGGATCTCGCGTTATTTGTTTATTTTTTCGTGGCGGGAAGCTCGAGCTCATGTCACGTGATCAAAATATTGAATACTTTTTATGACAATGTCAGACGAGCCTAGATCTGTCAAAATCGCATGGATTGTTATTGATTATGCCATGGAAAATGTGTTTAAATTGACCAGGGTACAATAGCCTATTGAATAGGTAGGTGCAGCTTCTATTGATTTGCATATGGACACTTTTTTCATCTATAACTCACTTTCAGACGGAAAATATTTTGAAAATAGTCGCGATCAGTGAAGCGTGGACTTGTACGTCAGAGGTTATCCCGGGAAAACACCCGATAGTAGGCGTGGCCGTTTGTTTTCTTGCAAAATACCGTTTACCGCGAGATCCCATGTACCGCGAGTACACATGAAGCGAGTATAATGTTTTCTTGATTCAATGTTTTGCCTATTGATTTACTTCTTTCTAACTCGGTGGAAGTTGCACCTAAAAACAAGTAATTTTTCATGGACTATTTTTCAGATCGATTATGGAGGTCAGGCGGAAGGATTTTCCAGTCATGACATCCTGATTATTCTTTCTTTCATTTGTTTGTAAAACTATAACTTGCACCATCATTGCAGTTCACCCAGAATACGTTTAAGTCATTTCTATATGGAATGGTTTTTATCTTAAGTACCAACTATCCTTGTTTTCCAACACTATAGCGTGCCTGTTTACGGCCGTGAGAAAGTTGTCACGCGGGAATTAACTATCAGCTGAAATTGTCATTTGATTGGACAACCTCTTTTCCTCGCACGACGTGATTGGTCATTAAGAGTCTCGTCATCATAGTAACCATATTTGGAACCGATAAACATCTTTTTAGGTCAATTGGCGGAGTCAGTTTTGCCATGACGCGTGTATTACCTTGTTTTCTTTTGATTCGCAGCCTGTTTTAGTTTGCGTGTACCTTAGTGAAAAATCGAGTACTAGCTGTTTTTGTTCATTGAAAGACATATTTTTTCTTTGTTTTAAACCCATTTCCAAGTGATTGCTGGCATCAGGAATGCATATTCTTTCCTCCGTTTTTCTTCTTTTTGCGGGATTTGCCCGCGGCAATTTGCCAAATAGGGGGGCATTTATGAAAATTCGCGGCAATCCCGCAATGCCGCGCTCTAGATGCAACCCTGCATAGGGAGTTCACATGGTAAGTTTCATTTGATTTGGCCCAAGGGTTATAGAGAAATCACTTCGGACGGACGGACGGACGGACGGACGGACGGACGGACGGAATGACGGACGGACGGACGGACGGACAGACGAAGCGGCGACTATATGCTCTCCCTTCGGGGAGCATAAAAATTCCAATGGGGGGGACACGTTACCCAGGGGGTGGGACACGTTACCCAGGGTCATTACCCTGGGCAACGTGTCCCCGGGGACACGTTACCCCTGGGTAACGTGTCCCCGGGGACACGTTACCCAGGGGACACGTTACCCTGGGACACCGGGACATTTGCTTTATGTACGGGACGCCGGGACGGCATATCGATTTCCGGGACTGTCCCGGACGTTCCGGGACGTATGGAATGTCTGATGATTTGGGTAGCGCTAACTAAAGTTTATACCTAACGGGGCCAAGATGGTCATAGACAAATGATAGGAACCATATTGGCAGCAGCAGGGTTTGAAATCCAGAGGCACACACATTTAAAGACCTGGGGGACAACCTTTGACCCGGTCGGCACAATTCTTTCAGCCAATCAAAAACGTCGTCAGCGGACCTGCACTCATTCGGTGGAGGTGAAAGCTTCGGTCTTTTTCGTTGAAGCATAACCAACTTTCAGCAATACACCAACTGACAGTTTTGAAGTGCGCATGCGCAAGCCGTAAATTAAAAGTACGAGTAAAATTTCTACAGTCGCTATAATCTCATATACGCGTAGAACAAAATAAGGCTTCAAACGGCGTATACTGGCTGAATTAAAGGAAAATAAAACTGTGATTCATCAAAACAAATACAAATTTGGAAATGTCCACCGCGGTTTTAGCTTTTAATCCGTAATTATCGAAAATATCCCAATATTTATTTCATTGCTAACGCAACCCATTCCACACTTGAAGTAAGAACGTTAGGTTACATGAAAGTTAGACACCCTTATTTGAAATCAGTAATTGTCTTATTGTGTTCATGTTATACATGTATCTTTTAATTGTTTTCCCAAAAAAACGTATAGTTTTTATATCCTAAGCAGAAATTGCTATGGGAAACTAAGGGAAAGGGACAAGCTACCTAACTTGAATGAATAAATCGGCTATTCCAGAGTTTTGATGTATGGGAAAGATTCGTTTGACAATGCAATGATTGATATTTGTTACATTGATTCAGCAATATCGTTCTCAGAATGTGAATAACAAGAGGGCCAAGATGGCCCTGTATCGCTCCACTGGCTTTTAGACATTTAGACTATGAACTTCTTGAAGGAATACAATAGAGGTCTATTCAAAGAAGCTTCATGCTACACCAGAACGAAATCCAATAAGTGATTAAGGAGCAGAAATGTTTTTAAAATTTTCTTAAAATGACACTGTTTCATATAGCAAAAAAAAAGCCTAGCCCACAACGGCCAAGCTTTTCGTCCGATCGTGAAGGAATATGGAAGATTTTCATGCAAGGAAGATTCCTGTGAAGTTTGGTTAAAATTGGCCCTGTAGTTTTGGAGAAGAAGATTGTTTAACAATTTTTCGAAAATTCAATTTAATTAAATTTATTTAAATTCAAGTTCTACACGGAAATTATTTTTTTAACCCATTACTGCACAGTGACGCTGTAGGACAACATTGTGACAAGCAATTTCTTCATTTCGAACAATGTTTTCTACCACACACAAAAATAAATAAGATTTCATGCACTTGAAATTGTCGTCGGCAACATCTCTTGATTTGCGGAACAGTCTAAATTTTTGCCGTTATGGCATTTAGAGGAGATAAATGCAAGGAAGATTCGTGTGAAGTTTGGTTAAAATTGGTCCAGTAGTTTTGGAAAAAAATATTTTTCGAAAATTTGATTTAATTAATCAAAATTTAAGTTCTACATAGAATTTTTTGTTTTTTGAAGGAATTAAGAAGAGATTAATGCAAGGAACATTTCTAAAAAGTTTGGTTGAAATTGGTCCATTAGATTTGGAGAAGAAGAATTTTTAAAGATTTTTCGAAAATTTAATTTAATTAAATAAATTAAAATTTAAATTCTACATAGAATTTATTTTTTTGAAGGAATTCAGAAGAGATCAATGCAAGAGACATTTCTGTAAAGTTTGGTTGAAATTGGTCCAGTTGTTTTGGAGAAGAAATTTTTTTAAAGACTTTTTCGAAAATTTAAATCAATTAAATTATTTAAAATTCAAGTTCTGCGCAGATTTATTCTTTTAAGGGAATTCAGTAGAGATTCATGCAAGTAAGATTTCTGTGAAGTTTGGTTGAAATTGGTCCAGTAGTTTTGGAGAAGAAGAATTTTTAAAGATTTTTCGAAAATTCAATTTAATTAAATTAAATAAAATTCAAGTTCTGCATAGATTTTATTCTTTTGAAGGAATATGGTACAGATTCATGCTAGGATGATTCGTGTGAAATTTGGTTGAAATTGGTCCAGTAGTTTTGGAGAAGAAGAATTTTTAAAGATTTTTCGAAAATTTAAATCAATTAAATTAATTAAAATTCAAGTTCTACGCGGATTTTAATCTTTTGAAGGAATTTGGTAGAGATTCATGCAAGGAAGATTTCTGTGAAGTTTGGTTGAAATTGGTCACATTGTTTTGGAGAAGAAGAATTTTTAAAGATTTTTCGAAAATTTAAACTTAAATTAATTGAAATTCAAGTTCTGCACGGATTTTATTTTTTTGCAGAAATTTGGTAGAGATTCATGCAAGGATGATTCGGGTGAAGTTTGGTTAAAATTGGTCCAGTAGTTTTGGAGAAGAAGTTGTTTGAAAATTGTTTACGCACGGACGGACGCACGGACGCACGACGGACACAGGGCCATGACATAAGCCCCGCTGGCCTTCGGCCAGTGGAGCTAAAAAATAATATGGGTATTTGTCTTTTCAATATCTAAAATTCCTGCTTTCGGATAAAGTCTCTAGATAAACATTGGGATGCCAAATCGGTCTATCGGGATACTAGAAAATACTTTGGAAACTGAATAAATAACTTGTCACAAGCTTTTCTTTCTTTTCCACGTTATTTTCAAACTTCTAAAGCATCTTGTGGGTCGTAAAAAAAGCATGATTATATGATCATATGGGAATGGGTTCAAGAGAAACAAGAGATGTTTGTAAAACATATATGCCCCCTCAAGGGCCTACATTTGATGTAGGTCAAAGTCCAAGGTCAAGTTAACAAGGTCCAAGGTCATGGTCAAATATGAAAGGTCTTGGTAGGAGGTGTCTATGTGTGAAATATTAAAGCTGTATATGTAAAAGTAAAATGAAACATAGGCCAGTTAAAGTTTTTAAAAGTAGGCCAAATGCCAAGGTCAAGGTCATGGTCAAATGTGAAAGGTCTTGGTTGGAGGTGTCCATGTGTGAAATATCAAGGCTGTAGGTGTAAAAGGACATGATATATATGCTTGGTTTCAGTCTTTTTAAAAGTAGGTCAAACTCCAAGGTAAAGGTTGCAATATTCAAGGTCATGGTCAAATGTGAAAGGTCTTGGTAGGAGGTGTCTATGTGTGAAATATCAAGGCTGTATGTGTAATAGGACATAAGATAAAGGCTAGGTTAGATATTTCTAAAAGTAGGTCAAACTCCAAGGTCAAGGTCCAAGGTCATGGTCAAAGTGAAATATCTTGGTTGGAAGTGACCATGTGTGAAATATCAAGGCTGTATATGTAAAATGACATGAAATATAGGCCAGGTTAATGTATTATAAAAGTAGGTCAAACACCAAGGTCAAGGTCACAAGGTCCAAGGTCATGGTCAAATGTGAAAGGTCTTGGTCGTAGGTGTCCATGTGTCAAATATCAAGGCTGTATGTGTAAAAGGACATGATATATCAGGTAGGTTAAAGTTCTTTTTAAAGTAGGTCAAAGTCCAAGGTCAAGGTCACAAGGTCCAAGGTCATGGTCAAATGTGAAACGTCTTGGTAAGATGTGTCCATGTGTGAAATACCAAGGCTGTATGTGTAATAGCACATAAGATATAGGCCCAGTTTATTTTTTTTAAAAGTAGGTCAAACTCCAAGGTCAAGGCCACATGGTCCAAGGTCATAGTCGTATGTGATAGGTCTAAGTCGGAGGTTTCCATTTGTCAAATATCAAGGCTGTATGTGTAAATGGACATGATATATCGGCCAGGTTAAAGTTTTTTTTAAAAGTAGGTCAAACTCCAAGGTCAAGGTCACAAAGTCCAAGGTCATGGTCAATTGTGAAAGGTCTTGGTAAGATGTGTCCATGTGTGAAATATCAAGGCTGTATTTGTAAAAGGTCATGAGATATATGCCGGGTTTAATTTTTTTTAAAGTAGGTCAAACTCCAAGGTCAAGGTCACAAGGTCCAAGGTCATGGTTAAATGTGAACGATGTTGATAGGAGGTATCTATGTGTGAGATATCAAGGCTGTATGTGTAAAAGGACACGAGATATAGGCAAGGTTAAGAATTAAGTGTAAAAATCAACAAAGGGCAATAACTCCAAGAATTTGATTGGCAGAGTTACGGTTCTTGTGCACTGCACCTCTCCATAATGAAATCTATTCACCTGTAAAGTTTCATGATTCTACCTTACATATTTTTTGAGTTGTGCTCCGGACAAGAATCAAGTTATAAAATCAACAAAGGGCAATAACTCACAAAAGTTGATCAGCAGAGTTACGGTTCTTGTGCACTGCACCTCTCCATAATGAGATCTATCCACCTGTAAAGTTTCATAATTCTACCTTACATACTTTTTGAGTTATGCACCGGACAATAATCAAGTTTGAAAATCAACAAAGGGCAATAACCCAAAAGATATGATCAGCAGAGTTACGGTTCTTGTGCACTGCACCTCTCCATAATGAGATCTATCCACCTGTAAAGTTTCATTATTCTACCTAACATAGTTTTTGAGTTATGCTCCGGACAAGAATCAAGTTATAAAATCAACAAAGGGCAATAACTCAAAAAATTTGATCAGCAGAGTTACGGTTCTTGTGCACTGCACCTCTCCATAATGAGATCTATCCACCTGTAAAGTTTCATGATTGTACCTTACATACTTTTTGAGTTATGCTCCGGACAAGAATCAAGTTATAAAATCAACAAAGGGCAATAACTCAAAAAAAATGATCGGCAGAGTTACGGTTCTTGTGCACTGCACCTCTCCATAATGAGATCTATCCACCTATGAAGTTTCATGACTCTACCTTGAATACTTTTTGAGTTATGCTCCGGACAAGGTTTGGTCTACGGACAGACCGACCGACCGACCGACCGACCGACCGACCGACCGACCGACCTTCCGACCGACCGACCGACCGACCGACCGACACTTGCAAAACAATATACCCCCATTTTCTTCGAAAGGGGGCATAATAATGATTTCTGTCCTACCTGTCCGCATATAATATTTCCCAATTATTATTCAATCAAACAGTTACACATCATCAAATACGAAAAAATTTCAAAAACAAATCTAATTCATTTTAAAGTAAATGTGTAGTTAGCCGCAAATTGTTAAAGATATGGTGTCGGTTTGTAATTTGTTGTTGCAATTAGATCCAACACGTGTTGTCTCCGTTCTTTAGATCTGTGCGGTACCGCTCCGTGTGATCTATTGTCGTGTGTGCTATATGACGGTCGGGACAATTAAAAGAGTGTGGCAAATTAATTGGGATAACGTGTCAATCGTCAAACAATTAATCCCTTTTCAAACAACATACTTAAAGTACACTAACTATGACATGGTAAATGGAAAAATGTTACGAATCTAGAAAGAAACAAATTTTCCTTTTCTTCACATTATTTAAAGAGTTTTTCTTATAAAAGAAATGATGTTGTCTTTCTTTCTTTCTTTCTTTTTTTTTTTTTTTTGGGGGGGGGGGGGGGGTCAAGGTTCTAAAATCATAGATCTAAATATAACCGCATGTCTGCAACACATTTTAATATTCGTACAAGAAATGTTAAGGATAAAAAACGACTGTTTTGATGATGAATATGATCAACAAAACGGCTGTTTTCAACCCCATTTTTTTCTTAATTCGCCATGTAAAACATTTCATTGCGCAAAAAAGTCTAATTTTGCATCTAATCATTGACTGGTTTACCAATAATGCGCAAGAGATCTAATATATTTCTATTATTCTTGATTTATTTAAAAAATTGTTGAATTTTTTGTTAGGTTTCAGAAAACAATACATTGTCACTGGATAGGCATATTCCAGAATTTTTCTACGGCATTTTTTTTATTTGTCTAAAATTATTGTAGCCACTCCACGTCACAAGAGATCAAAGACTTCGAGGGGATATTTCCTTCGGGTAAAGTTGGAAAGGGTTAAATGATTGACCGTGCTCATTAAGTGCATGGGGCTTTGAAGAGGCCACACGTGTCATAAATATCTGTGTTAAGATTGGATTAACGAAAGGTGTCTTTTTCATCACGTAACAATGGATATACAAAAAGTGAAATTAAACTCGTTTGGATTCAATTTTCGTATTCAATGGCTTGAAAAAAGTAAGTATATGTTTGTATCGAGATAGTAGATCATGGCTTAAAAATGGATAGTTCTAAAGGCCCTTGAGCTGGAAACAATTTCTCCTTTTCTCGTAAATATATTGCAAGTCATAATATTCTATGCACGAAGTCTGCAGTTTCGATCATCGTACAACATCAAAAAATGTTTTTGTGAAATTACCATGCCAGATAAATAGAGAAAATGCATGATTTATAACGGTTGGTTCACCCGCATTTCTAAGGGCCCGTTAGCTGGAAACAATTTCTCTTTTTCTCGTAATTATTTTGCGTGTCATAATATTTCATGCATTAAATCAGCATTTCCGATCATCATACAACAAGGAAAAATTGTTTGTGTAAAATTATTACGATATTTAAGCAGAGAAAAGGTTTAATTTGTCACTGTTGGTTCTCTCGCTATTGTAATTATATAGTCAAGTAGATTTCTTACTCGCACTTTTTCTGCGCATGCGCCAATTCCGGTTTCCTGTTTAAAACTGTTAATCGGTGTATTAATATCTCGACGACTACGCCTGATTATTAAAAATGCGTTGGTAGTTAGAAAGTTTAAATCACATTCTTTAAAGAAAGAGTTTTGTTTATGAATTTTAACGATGGATTTTTGAAATAATCTGCCTCAAAGTTGGTATCCCGTAACGATAAAGACCGAGGTTGTACCCTCGATGAAAAAATGAAAGTGAGGCTATGACGTCATCCCGACTGATTCTATCACATTCAAAAGAAGTATCAACCTACCTCCCAACTTCCAGACAGTAATCTCCTCTGATTGTACCAGGTAGGGAATCTTTAGGGTTGGTCTCTCCTAACATCATTCTTCCTCCTTTAACTGCATTGGTTCCTTCCCATACCTAAACAAGAGTGCCATCGTCACAATATACGCCGCCACTTACAAAACTTGAGACAAAAAAATGACATTGACAAGGATTTATAAATATTCACTGAAAAACCTGTAAAAAAAATGTGTTCACAAAAAGGTTTTTATAAATATCCAGTGAAAAACCTGGAAGGAATTGCGTTCACGAGGCTAAAATATCATTAAGCCCCAGAGACTAAGATTCAAGGGGGCATAATTCAGGCAAAAATCAATGAACCATAAAATCCTTACTTCATGCACATCTACCAATTAAGGTAATAACATCCACCAAGTTTCAGTCCCAGAGACTAAGTTTTAAGGGGGCATAACTCTGGAAAAAAATCAATGAACCATAAAATCCTTCCTACATGCACATCTACTAATTGAGGTGATAACATTGACCAAGTGACATTAAGATCCAGCCAGAAACTTAGGAGGAGTTGCGTTGACAAGGCTGCAATTTCAATAAGCCCCAGAGACTAAGATTGAAGGGGGCATAAGTGTGGCAAAAATCAATGAACCATAAAATCCTTCCTTCATGCACATCTACTAATTGAGGTGATAACATTGACCAAGTCTCATTAAGATCCAGCCAGAAACTTAGGAGGAGTTGTGTTGACAAGCCTGCAATTTCAATAAGCCCCAGAGACTAAGTTTTTAAGGGGCATAACTCCGGCAAAAATCGACAAACCATAAAATCCTTCCTTCATGCACATCTACCAATTGAGGTGATAATATTGACCAAGTTTCATTAAGATCCAGCCAGAAACTTAGGAGGAGTTGCGTTGACAAGGCTGCAATTTCAATAAGCCCCAGAGACTAAGTTTTTAAGGGGCATAACTCCGGCAAAAATCGACGAACCATAAAATCCTTCCTTCATGCACATCTTCCAATTGAGGTGATAACATTGACCAAGTTTCATTAAGATCCAGCCATAAACTTAGGAGGAGTTGCGTTGACAAGGCTGCAATTTCAATAAGCCCCAGAGACTAAGTTTTTAAGGGGCATAACTCCGGCAAAAATCGACGAACCATAAAATCCTTCCTTCATGCACATCTACCAATTGAGGTGATAACATTGACCAAGTTTCATTAAGATCCAGCCAGAAACTTAGGAGGAGTTGCGTTGACAAGGCTGCAATTTCAATAAGCCCCAGAGACTAAGTTTCTAAGGGGCATAACTCAGGCAAAAATCGACGAACCATAAAATCCTTCCTTCATGCACATCTACCAATTGAGGTGATAACATTGACCAAGTTTCAAGAAGATCCAGCCAGAAACTTAGGAGGAGTTGCGTTGACAAGAAAAGTGGACGGACGGACGTACGGACGGATGGACGGATGGACGGACGGATGGACGGACGGACAGACGGAGAAGATGACGCCAATATACGTCCGCCTCCGGCGGCGTATAAAAATAGGATCATTTTCCAAACCTTTTTGTTTAGTTAATACAATGGCACCCCAGGATACTACGGAAATTGTGAAACCATTACAATACAGTTATTCTATTATCAATTTATCATCAACATTTACCTATTCATAAATTAATGTCTTATGATCAGTATTTCAAACACTCTTCAGTAGTTTACAGGCAAAGTTTCCAATTATCAGTCTAATCATAAATGGGCAATAAAACTTGGAATAAATGACTAAGGAAATGTTCTTACCATAGCAACTACTGGTCCCAAGTTCATGTAATTCACCAATTTGGGGAAAAAAGGTTTAGATTTAAGGTCTTCATAGTGCTTTTCCAAATGCTCCTTACCAGGCTGAAAAATATCAAATGTACAAAATTATTATTCACCCTTTACCAAACAAGACTAGGCTTTGATTAGTCACAGCTTCAGAAAATGTTGAGACAAAAGAAGAACATGCTGTATTTATAATTCACCAGTTTAGGAAAGAAGGTTTCATATTGGAGGGTCTTCATAGTGCTTCTCCAGATGCTCTTTACCAGGCTGGCGGCCAGCATTTTCTCCTTTTGCCTCAATATTTCTTGTATTTGTAATTCACCAATTTTGGGAAAAAAGGTTTAGATTTAAGGTCTTCATACTTCATAGTGCTTCTCTAGATGTTCCTTACCAGGCTGAAAAATACAAAATGTATATAATTATTATTCAACCCTTTACCACAGAAGACCAGACTTGACTAACATTTTCTCCTTTTATCTCAAAATTTATAATTCACCAGTTTTGGAATATTATATATAGATTCTATAGATGCTCTTTACCTGGCTGGAAAACACAAAATGTACAAAATTATCAATCATGATTTAACCCCTTACTAAACAAGACTGGGTTTTGATGTGCATATAAGTAATGGCTTCAGAAAATGTTGAGGCAAAAGAAGAAAATGCTGGCGACCAGCATTTTCTCCTTTTGCCTCAATATTTCCAGTATTCATGATTCACCTATTTGGGGAGAAGGGCTCATTATGTTCGAGATTTCTCCCGTTCATTACCACATCCAGGCTGCAAAATACAAATGTTATAAAATCATACAGTGTTGGATCATGCACGGATCCAGGGGGTCAGGACCCCCCTGGAATTTGGCGAAAAAAGGGGGGTTATCAAAAAGATTGCTGGTTATTTCCCATCTAAGCTGCGGCATTTGACCCTGTGTGCCATGACAAATCGTTTTTATATTTAGTCCTTCATGGCATGACATGTATCTGCATGCACACATTCAGAGGGGATCCTGACCCCCCCCCCCCCCCCCCCCCCCCCCCTGGAATATCGGATGACCCCCCCCCCCCCTTGCAGGGTTTCCGCTGACTTTCAAGTCCAGCACAGACGCGCACCTGCCAGTAATACCCGAAAGGGGAGTTAGGCAGTATATATAGATAGATATAGATAGATAAGTCTGGGGGTACAAACCATACTTAACTGCAAGGGCGGATCCAGGATTTTTTTCCAGTGGGGGGGTCAAAGTCCAAATGATGGCTTTTATTAAGAAGTTATATAGTCAAAATTCAATTTTCAGCCAATTCCAGGGGGGGTCATGACCCCCTGACCCCTCCTCTGGATCCGCGCATGAACTGCATGCTTGTACCCCCTCTATTAGAGACAAAGAAGGCTGCTTGCAAAAACTGGGGGTACAAAATTTATTTAGGGGGTAAAAAAAAACATTTGGAGGTTTTTGGTTTGATTTTGTTGGGGTTTTACGCCGTTATCAACTTCTATGGTCATATCGCGGTGGCTGGAGCACCTAACCGTGGGTTCCTGGTATTTCTCTCACCAGTACAACCACAATATCCAAACCGAGCCTCCTGCTGCTCTCTCACATAGATGATCCACACCCATTGGTGAGAGACAAATGACTTTTGTCAAATGTCAGAATGGATACTGGCCGAGTCAGGGTTCGAACTAGTCCTGTCAGGTTACTGTTATTCTGTGTAGCAAATCTTAAATTCTTCTAAGTCCCTATCCATGGTAAAGTGAGGCATAAACAATGAAAAATAACTAGGCTACATTATGTTTATAACCCCCTTAAAATTACTAAAATACTGATGTGTCAATCCAATTATGACTGTGAAACGTGTTTTTACTACAATTGGCAAGCCTGTCGGCCATCTTGCTTTTGTATAGGGTTGTTGGAAATTTGGTTGGATTTTTCATAAAACAAGGTAATTTTTTATTTCGAAATTATACTGAAGTGAAAAACAATTGATTTATCTTTCAATTCATACCATTTTTAGATCGAAATTTTGATTTCAAATGTAGTAGTTTGAGGGCTAAACCTCCGAAGTTTTCCGTACGGCGGAAGTGCTATAGACAAAATGGCGGAAATGATAAGACCTGGCATCACGACAAAGATAAGCATATGCCAGGGCTTATAAATAGGACTAGGTTCAAACTCGAGACCCCTGGATTGACAGACTCCGACGTAACCGACTGAGCTATCCTGGCTCGGCTTGGAGGTTTTTGGACACCCTGCCTTGGGAAAAATACCTGGATCCGCGCTTGTGGTTATATTGCTATCGGTAACCGATGGTCTTTGTTTAAATAGTCGACCCCATGCCCAGCGGCGGATCCAGGATTTCTTTGAAGGGGGGTCGTTTTTACCAAAAGGGGGGTTCGTTTTACAAGTATTATACATTTTTGACTGAATTTCTGCATGAAAATGAAATAATACGGCTACAGAGGGGGGTTCGTTGGAACCCCTACTCTCTTATGAACAGAGCAAATTATCTCTACATTCCATTTCGATAGAATGAGCTCTGTTCTCGCGGGGTCATTTCACGTCTAATCTCGAGGTCTTGGCGGGATTTCAGTATCCAATTGTTGTGACGCGTGGAACCAGCAATGTGAGAGGTCATGAACTGTGACATATGAGGTCAAAGTGAGGCAGTACATATAGCACGTGCCACCTGTGTACTGTGTAGTCTCCTGGAGGTCGGCCAACAGACAACATGTGTGGATGCTAACTGGAGACAACCAAGGACAATTACAGCCTATAACCACATTATAGTTCAGGTATTTACCCTACCCCCAAACTAGAAACCAGTTCAAACCACCGGTTACTTTATTGGCGACGAGAATAATTTAAAAGAACCCATATTTGCATTGTTTGTTAGTTTTATCCAGCATCTTGAAAGGAGAATTTGTTTTTGCTTTCATGTCAGTTTCAGTAAATTCTGTTAATTCAGTTTTGCTGCCAGTTCAAGGTCATTTGTGTCCTTGTCAGTTTCTTAGTAAGATTAATTTTTTACTTTGTCAGTTTCTTAGTAAAACTAGATGCCGAAGGGCAACATGTCGAGCCCGCTCATTTTGAAGAAAGAAGACCATACCTATGTCTACAGCTGTCATTACAATGGCGTTTGGTTTGACCTTGACCTTTGAGCTTGGAATCTGGTTCTTGCACGCGACACTCCGCCTTACTGAGCTTGACATTTGTGCCAAGTTAAGGAATGGCCCGGACAAGCAAAAATCAACTCATTTTTTACATTTGACCTCAAAGTTTGACCTTGACCTTTCATCTTGGAATCTGGTTCTTGCACGCGACACTCCATCTTACTGAGCTTGACATTTGTGCCAAGTTATTTCTGAATCCCTCCATCCATGGTGAAGTTATGGCCCGGACAAGCAAAAATCATCTCATTTTTGACATTTGACCTCCAAGTTTGACCTTGACCTTTGAGCTTGGAATCTGGTTTTTGCACGCGACACTCCGCCTTACTGAGCTTGACATTTGTGCCAAGTTATTTCTGAATCCCTCCATCCATGGTGAAGTTATGGCCCGGACAAGCAAAAATCATCTCATTTTTGACATTTGACCTCCAAGTTTGACCTTGACCTTTGAGCTTGGAATCTGGTTCTTGCACGCGACACTCTGCCTTACTGAGCTTGACATTTGTGCCAAGTTATTTCTGAATCCCTCCATCCATGGTGAAGTTATGGCCCGGACAAGCAAAAATCTTCTCATTTTTGACATTTGACCTCCAAGTTTGACCTTGACCTTTGAGCTTGGAATCTGGTTCTTGCACGCGACACTCCGCCTTACTGAGCTTGACATTTGTGCCAAGTTATTTCTGAATCCCTCCATCCATGGTGAAGTTATGGCCCGGACAAGCTCCATCCGGACGGACGCACGCACGCACTAACGCACGCACGCACTAACGCACATACACCGAACCGCCATTGTGACAACTATGTCGAGCTCACCGCAAGCGGGCTCGACAATTAACTTTTTACTTTGTCAGTTCAGAGTTTCACTCTGTTAGTTTCAGGTCAAATTAATTTTGCCCTGCTAGTTATTTAATTCTGCCAGTTTGTCTGTCAATTTTGCATTGTCAGTTCAGAATTAAATTCAGGCTTTCGGACATGCAAGGTCAAATGTTCTAAGCACATGGTCATTGAAGGACAACACCCCACCCACCTTTAACCTTGTCAGCTATGAGTCGAATATTCCGCTATTCATTATTTGATTTTACTTTGGGCTTAGGCACTTTTTAGGATAGATTTGGAAAGAAATTGTTAGGCATGACATAGTTTTGGACCCGACTATGACAGTTTGTCTATGGCTAGTGGTTACATACCCAGTGAGCGCCCCCCTTAAAACGGACTTGTTCGTTTTGAGTCTCTTTTTGACCATGCCAGGTTTTCATCTTAAAGTCAAAGGAAATGTTTCCTGGGTGTTCCCCTTTGTGCTTTTTGTTAAGTCCAGAGTATAGTACTCTGTCAGTTCAGTTAATTCTGCTGGTCCAGAATAACTGTCAGTTGTTTTTTTGTAGTTTCTGTTTTTTTATTTCATGGTCAAACTGGATTTAATTCTGTCAGGAAACTGTTCAATTTATTTGGGAGTTCAGAATTAAATTGGCTCGAACTCTGCCAGTGTTTTTTTGTTAATTTGAGTGTCAGTTCTAGGTCATTGAGTACATACCCCACCGACTTGTCCTTTTACTGCTAAGTGAAATATTGGATATTTCTTTTTTATACTCAAATTGTCTCAGAGTTTATGGGTATCAGGTCCGGTTTAAAGTGTACTAGTCCATTTTGCAAGGCATGCAGAAATGTCAGATTTCGTGATTTAAGATTTAAGAATCTAGTTTGGGGAGGGTAATGCAGTAGATAATGTGGTTTAGGACCAAAGAGGTAATTTTTAATTGCTTCCAGCCACTGAGTCGAAGTTTCACAGATTTTATTCTGAAACCTCAAAGTAATTGTTCAAAAGACAGGGAAGTGGCTTTTAGTCCTTTCTAATACAAACTGCATGGACAAGTTTGTTTGTCAAGAGCTTTTTAAGCTCTTAAGAGCATGACTAAGGTATGACTGACAATTGAGATTGATTGTGCTTAAATTTAGTATCATGAAAAGATTTTAGTTAATCACTTGAATGTTTACTCTCTCTTGAAATTCAGGGAGGAGGGGAAAGGATTAGAGTTTTTTAGGATTAAAGTTAAAATTTAGCATTTCAAAATAAGCATCCATATCACATTTAGATCTAGCAAATTTGACTCAGGCTGTTGGCCATTCTAAAAAATGATCTGTCAATTAAATAACTTTTAAACAACATTTCTAGCAGTCATTGCTCTTGAACTAATCTCACTTTGGAAATACATGGTCTTTTAGGCTATGCATAGACCCGGACCCTTGTCAGTCTTTTAGATTGAATGAGGTAATAAACTCCATGCCACAGGGTGATTCTGTCTTGTCTTTTAGACGGACCAAACGAGAACATCCAGTCCTTGGGATCATGCGCACCAGGAAGTACCAGTGTTTAGTCTTTTAGACTAAGCACACATAAGAATACAATATCTGGTTTCAGTCTTTTAGACTTAAGTTTGAAGCAGCAAAATAAATTGAAATTTTAAAGCAAGTGAAGAAACAACAGAGGCTTTCATTTGGTATTTAATGTCAATCTAATCAAAGGTGAATGATATCAAATGCTTTGAACAATATGTAAAACTTATCATATGAATCAAAATGCTGCAATTAGTAAGGGATGATTACGCTTTCAGAACGGAACATTGACAAAAAATTGTATGCAGTGCATCCCTAGTATTCATGAGGTCAAAGCAATAAAACATTACCTGTTTAAACACAAAAGAACATAATAATCTTTTACATTAAAAAGGGCTCATAAAAATGCATGTTGTATAGCAAAGCAATTAAATCATGATTTAACCAAGGTTGAAGATTTCAAGGCTTACTGTATGTTAATGCAACCTGGAAAGTTTACTTGGTAACATTTCCCAAATTGGTACCTCGGGTATGTTATAGACCATTTTCCCTACATCTTGGTTGAAATTAAGGAAATATTTGTGCACTTGTTTCATTCTTTTCATTTTGAGAGTTGGGGGGAAAGTGGCAGATATACAGTGGATGAAACCCAAAATTGGTTAGTGCAAAGTTAAACAGATGTGGTATTCTGAGGTTGAAAACATTTGTAGTAAAGTAGATCTAAGTCTGTATGAGAAAGATAAAGTTATGTGGGTTAAACAAGATTGGTAAGATCTGTCTTAGCTTTTAGCTGGACAGACAAAGGAAGATCAGTTATGGCTTTTAGTCTGACAAAATGATCAGAGAATACAACCTTTATACAATTAGCCCTAGATACAGGTAATGTTGGTCAATAAGCATGATTTACAGTGGCATGGAGAAGTTTCCAGTAAGGTGCAATAAGGACATAGGAGGTAGGACCATGGCTTTTAGTCGTGTAAGGCAAATAAACTATTACATTCATACTCGAAGGATAGCAATTTCAGGGACAGTTCAGACAGTAAAGTTTTGGTTATAGCTCTATACAATAAGGTTGGGTTTTTGGAGGGGTAACAGGCTATACTGTGTTGTATGTCTGTAAGAACACTTGATGCCTGGTTCCAAAACATTAAAAGTGTATAGTGCTATTAAGGGTCAGTGTGGTTTAAGAATTTAGGGGTCAGAAGGGGTTGGGGGACTGTGTGGTCAGCCGGTGTACTTGGTTTGGGGGTAGCGCCTCATTCCATGTTAAGATTAACACCGTTAGGGACTCGGGTCATAGAAGGCGGTTGCACCTCAAGGACAAAAAATCCTTGTGGCTCTATGGACAAGTTGTGGCTGGACAATATGTCTGTCAGCTTTTTCAGTAGGCCAAAAGTGAGATTACAGATTGAGATAAGCAAAAGGAACCACTGAAATATGTTAAGTAAGTTTAGTTTTTATGGGAGTATTTTGCAAGTTAATAGTTGCCTATAGAGGATTGTTCATTTAAGTCAATCTAATAAGTTTCATATGTCCATAATAACCAATGAATCATCAGAATGGCTTTTAGTCTCTGAATATATTGGTACCTAGCAGAAGCACCTTACAAGCCGACTAGGACATTAATGTCTGTTAAGTTCTTTCTTAGCTTTTAGCTGGATAAGTAAAGCGTCTAAAGGCTTTTAGCTTTGTGCAGACATCAGGCATTACAGTGGCTTTTAGCCCCAGCATTGTATTGGCTTTTAGTCGTACATGCAGTACTCAGGTAAAACCATCACTTTGACAGAGAAGCTATCCTCCTAGATGCAAGTTTTTAAGGATGGAACCAATTCCATTTAAATAAAGTCGGGGGGAATGTTGTGACGCGTGGAACCAGCAATGTGAGAGGTCATGAACTGTGACATATGAGGTCAAAGTGAGGCAGTACATATAGCACGTGCCACCTGTGTACTGTGTAGTCTCCTGGAGGTCGGCCAACAGACAACATGTGTGGATGCTAACTGGAGACAACCAAGGACAATTACAGCCTATAACCACATTATAGTTCAGGTATTTACCCTACCCCCAAACTAGAAACCAGTTCAAACCACCGGTTACTTTACAATCGTTGGCGATACACAACAAAACAATTCAAAAAGCTGATACAAACTTTCATTGGCTGACGCTTCAAATTACCGGCTTCAGCCAAAAATAGAAGCGACGTAATGTATACGTAATCAAACCAGATCAAACTGAATGATTTTGATTCGATAATTCAAATGTTACCGGCTTCAGCCAAAAATAGAAGCGATGTAATGTATACGTAATGATCATGCAAGATAAAACTGAATGATTTTGATTCGATAATTCAAATGGTGTGCTATAATTAGATTATGACGACCAAATAGGCTGTTGGCGTACCGAAAACTGCAGAGGTCATATTTGATGGTTTAATCAATAGAGCTCGGCAATGGAGAGTATGGAACCCCCGAACCCCCTCTGTATCCGCCACTGATGCCATGGCCTTTTTTGACAATGGGTGGGGTGGAATTGAATAAAACTCATAGAAAAAAACACAACATGACAGACCTTTGTTTTCTTCCCTTCACATTTTATTATTTTTAAATTCTATCTTTTTTAATTAATTCAATGATTTCGATCCTTTATTCAAAGTTTCAAACTGAATGATAGAGAGAAAAAACTAAATGATGCTCCTCAATAATTAATTCTTCACTGATGACACTGTTCTAATTACCTGGCACATCTTCATGGCAACAAGACGAAACCCTTTGTTCTCGAACCTCTTGATAATTTCTCCGACAAGTCCTCGCTGGACTCCGTCAGGTTTTACCATGATAAATGTGCGTTCTTTTTGTTCTGCCATGTCTATAAAGAAGGATATGATGTTCAGCAAGGTCGCTAACATGTGGAACCGGCAAAGGAACTAGCAAAGGCACATGCGCAGTTGAAATTGTGAAACTGGTTCCACTTTCGTGCGTGGAAAACTACTCACTTTGAGCTGCACGTGGAAAACCAATTAATTTGCCGTACTTGATTAGTAAATTTAGGATACGAACGTCAAGGGATTAATCGAACATAAAAATAATTTAAACGTTAGAATAATAATAATACATTTATAATCAGTAACAAAAATCACTTTAAACAAAAACTATACATTTAACGGTATATTAATTTAAATCAATAAAAAATTAAAGATTTTCATGTGATTCCGATATCTAGAATTATTCTAAACAAGCAAATCAAATCCACAATAACAAAATTTTGAAAGCATGCACGTGTGCCCGTTTGACAGCTGTAAAAAGACTTTCCAGAAAGAGAGCAGACTAAACACTCATATACGATCGCATACAGGAGAGGTAGTTGTTTTGTAATTATTCTTTATCCTAAAATGACAGATAGATCTAAGTGAAAATTAAGAAAGTTGAATTTAATTTTCTCCTTTCCCCACAATGTATCCATGCAGGGGTCTTGCTACCAATTTTTGTTTGGGGCCAGGGGCCATTGAAATTGGGAAAAATAGCGACATGTTTACCTAAATTGGGAAAAACTAAAACAAGTTTGTATTCATGCTGTCACTACGTTTCAGCTGCAAATTAGACTAGTGATGTAAAATGCATTTATGCATACTCTTGTTTAAAAATCTACCCTCAAACTGTCTTCAAAGTGTTTGTAATTGAAGATGAGGTCTTAAAATGGGGCATTCTGTGTCCTCATAGGGAATTTTCACAAGAGAATTGGGAAAAAAAGATACTTTTTGCCATTGGGAATGGGGCCCAATAACGGCCCCAAATTTTGGCAAACGAGACCCCTGCCATGGATGAATAGGCTAATTGATTATGCTAGGTTCTCACTGCCGATCAAATCAATTTGATCAAGCGATCGAGATCAATCTGTATAGGAAATCTGTAATGTTTGGTGTGATCGAACTTTATCCGCATTGCCCGCCGATTTCTTTCTCAAATTGATGTTTTTGACTGTCAAAAATGTTTGTGTGCGATCAAGTAGAAACTTGATTCGAAACAATAGGCCTAATGTATTGATTGGGAATAGGTTTGATTTGATAGAGAATCGATGTCTAATGATATTTCTAATATTTTGATCGGTTTGAAATCTTTTACTAAAGTGTAGGGTGGAGATCTCTCGAACATCACAGACTTGATGCCAGACTAATCATGTTCTATCATATTTCATGCGCGGATCCAGAGGGGGGGGGGGTGTCAGGGGGTCATGAACCCCCCTGGAATTTGGTGAAAAAAGGGGTAATCAAAAAGATTACTGGTTATGACCCAAACAAACTGCGTTATTTGTCCCTGTGTGTCATACTCTCCAAAGCTGAGGCCTATTGATTAATCATCAAATATGACCTCTGCCTTTTTTGATACTCCAACAGCCTATTTGGTCGTCATAATCTAATTATAGCACATCATTTGAATTATCGAATCAAAATCATTCAGTTTTATCTTGCATGATCATAACGTATACATTACGTCGCTTCTATTTTTGGCTGAAGCCGGTAACATTTGAATTATCGAATCAAAATCATTCAGTTTTATCATGTTTGATTAAGTATACATTATGTCGTTTCTATTTTTGGATGAAGCCGGTAATTGAAGCATCAGCCTATGAAAACATGTATCAGAAATTTCGATTGTTTTGGAGTTTATTGGCAACGATTGGATACTGAAATCCCGCCAAGGCCCTGAGATTAGACGTGAAATGACCCCGCGAGAACAGAGCTCATTCTATCGAAATGGAATGAAGGGAGAATGTGCTCTGTTCTTAAGAGAGTATGTGTGTCACGACAAACCGTTGTTACATTTAGTCCTTCATGATATGACATGTATCTGCATGCATATCCGGGGGTGTTGGGGGGGGGGGAATCAGGAGGTCTGACTGCAGCAAATGAAGAAAATGCTAACTGTAAGCATTTCCTTCCTTTTCCTTACTATTTTGAGTATTTCCTATGCTATATTGTACACAAATCCTATTTTTATTTACATCCACTTTGTCGTCTGCAGCAGCTTTTGAATTTGAAAGCACTAAAGTTTTGCTGTTTGGGAAAGGTTTAAAAATATAAATATTTTAATGAAGAACTGTTTTTACAGAAACCGTTTGCCTGTACTTATGAAGGATGTTACAAGGAGTACAAAAGATCGGATCATTTAAGACGACACATTCTGGCAGCTCATTGGTCAGAAACACAGAAGGATGCCAGCACACCACCTCCAGTCTTCAGGTCTGATTTGTTTGGCATAATTGATAACCCTTTCCCAAACATGACCTGATAATGACATCCCTATTAGAAAAGGCTAGAGAAAACATTGAGCCAAAAGTAGAAAATGCTGATGATCATTTAACCCTTTCCCAAACAGCAAAATTTTAGGGTGATCAAGTTCAAAAACTGCTACAAATGACAAAATGGATGTTAATAAAGATTGAAATTGTGCGTGATATAGCCAAGAAAATACTGAGGCAATAGGAGAAACTGCTGGTTATCAGCAGTTTCTTCTTTTGCCTCAATGTTTTCCCAATCCTGTTCCATTAGGGACATCAAATACAGGTCTTGTTTGGGAAAGAGTGAGGACACATTCTAGCAGCTCATTGGTCAGATGTACAGAAGGATGCGAGCACACCTCCTCCAGTCTACAGGTTTGATTTGTATGGCATCTTCAGAGCTACAAATAAGAAAGGGAAAAGGCATTCTAAATTTGTCATTTGAAATCCAAACCTTATGTTGTGGGTACTAATTTGAATCCTCTCACTGAGACGATTCCAATGAGTACCCTTACCCACAACAAAGGGTTTGAATGGTAAAATATTCCATTGAGTACTCACAACATAGGGTTTTATGAACTTTGAACATTTTGAAGTTTGAAAAGCCATTGCCACCCTTTATCTGTAATTCTGTATCTTTAACTCATTGTTATTATGACTGAAATTGTTATAACCAATGCAGAACCAAAGACCCCAATTTTCTATTTGATTCGTTTTACAATTATATCACATGTTTAGTGAAAGGGATTTTGATTTAGAAATTTATTTATTCTAAGAACAACCTGACCTGAACCTTTTTAAAATAGATTACATAACATGATAGGGTTTCAGCGGCGGATCCAGAATTTCTTTGAGGGGTGTTTGTTTTTACAAAAAGGGGGGTTCGTTTTACAAGTATTACACACTTTTGGCTGAATTTCTGCATGAAAATGAAAGAACCAGGCGACAAAAGGGGGTTCGTTTCAACTTTGGAACAGAAATGTATTGCAGATTCTATTTGCCTGCAGCCTATTTTCCATTCTGATAGATCTGTCGTTGTACTTTTGTATTCACCACAGGTGTGAAGAGGAGGATTGTACAGCAACATTCAGATCTGCACAAAACTTGAAGAAACATGTACGAAGATCTCATGCTGCAGATTCATATAGGGTAAGTTAACCCATTACCAAACGACAAATTTTGGACTGGTTTAAATTTAAAAGTGTTGCAGACGACAATTTCAAATGCACTGAATTTAATGCATTTTGTTCTTTCTTGGTAGAAAACCTTGTGGGAAATGAAGAAATTGCTTGTGACAAGCAATTTCTTCATTTTCCACAATGTTTTCCAACCAAAAATCCAAATATTTTCAAAATTTCATCAACATTAAATTGTCGTCTGCAACACCTTTCAAATTGGAACAGTCCAAACTTTTGCCGCCTGGTAATGGGTAAACAAGAGCCGAGCACAGGCAGCTCAGCTGGTATTGAATGAATCTATCAATCCCACTGGTGGTGAACTCGGCCAAAGCGACGGACGTTTTTCGCTACAACAAGGTACAGATATTTTGCGTTTAAATGCAAGCTTAAAGATCTGATTGTATAGTTTTTCTAATAACAATTAATTTGTTCTAAAAATAGACCGGATTTACCAATATGCATTGACAAACCGTCTGTGTTTTTATAAAATCTCGTAACTACGGCTTTATTATTAAAGCCGTAGTTACGATATTTCATAACAACACCGACCGAATACTATGATCGCGAAAAAACGTCACACGCTTTGGTCGAGTTCACCACCAGTGAATCCAGGGGTTATGAAATCCTAGCTCAGTCACTATTCTTTCTGACTTTTGACTAAAGCATCTCCACAGTGTATAATCACGTGACTCAGAATTTCCGATAATCTTCAATATCTTTTGTAATACTTGACCAATTTGATTTCAGTTTGAAGCAGAGAAGGTGGGAAAATGCCTGGAATAAGCTGGAAAATTTTGGTTTATCTTCAATAACTTTTTTATCAGTTGATTTTTCAAAAATCAACCACGTCCATCTAATGCATGACGTCTGTCCACATTCTCTGCAAATTTTTAGACTAGTCCAAATTCAAAGATGATGCAGACGACAATTTCAAGTGAATGAATTTTTTAATTTTTTGGTCTTTTTACAAAGAAAACATTGTGCTAAATGAAGAAATTGCTTGTCACAAGCAATTTCTTCATTTTCCACTATGTTTTCCAAAGACATTATCTCTGAGGGAGTCAAAAAGAGTCATTGTGTGGTAATGGGTTAACAGAGATGCCAGGAATTAATGTTTACTTGGTTAGGTGCTCCAGCCACCAGGACATGACAGAAATACTGTTGAAAGGGACATCTAACTCCATTCAATCAATCAGTCTGGGAAATATGATCTAAATAATGGAGTAATATTGACTGCATGAGAACATCATGAAATTGACATTCTGAGTGGAATGGCAATGTTTTATGAGCGAATGAATGGACGAATGGAATGAGTGTTTTGAATGATTTTGTGGAATGATTTAAGCGTTTTGAATGATTTTGTGTATCTAAAAAATCGATAACACGACCACGATAATCTTTCAACCAATCAAACGTGATCCTAAAATAGTAACAGCCCGATATTGGAAATTTACCAATATTATAGGTATGAAGGTTTATCGATAATACGCCAACGATAATATTTCAGCCAATAAAATGCCTTCTTTTTATAACGACCAATTAAACCAGTGAATGTTTTGAACGTTTATTTAGCGTTGTGAATGTTTATTTGAGTGTTTTGAATGTTTTTAGCGAGCCAGGACTTTATGTCCGGGGAGCTAATGTCACAGCCCTAGTGTCGGCGTCACGTCCCGCCGCGTCTTCACTTGAAAAACTTTAACCTGGTCTATATCTCAGGCACTATTAGAGATACAGCCTTGATATTTCATACATTGATACATCTCGACAAGACCTTTCATTTGGGACCATGACCTTTGACCTAGTGACCTTGACCTTGGAGTTTGACCTACTTTTGAAAAACTTTAACCTGGCCTATATCTCATGCACTATTGTTGATAGAGCCTTGATATTTCACACATAGATACCTCCTGCCAAGACCATTCATTTGGGACCATGGCCCTTGACCTTGTGACCTTGACCTTGGAGTTTGACCTACTTTTAAAAAATTACCTGTTTTTGTGACAAGCTCCCGTATAGGCGAGCTACGTTGTCCGTGGACAACTCTTGTTTGTGATCGGAATGATTTTGATCGGAATGGAATTAATGTCAATTTCATAATGTTCTCAACTGTAGTGTAGTTGTCTTGTGTTGCATTAAAATCCAGGAAAAATTAAAGGAATTTTAGCGCTTGGATCAAGTTTTCCACTTTCTATGGAGAATCATGATTCTCATGTAAACATTGCTATAAGAAACATTAACTGACCATTATTTTCATTTTCAGTGTCACTGGTGTGGAGAAGTATTCAAGAAACATCACCAACTTACTACACACAGAGCTGAACATTCTGAAGAGAAGAAACATGTGTAAGTTATATCTTTTAAAATGATTTTAAGCGAGCCGAGACTTTATGTCTGGGGAGCTAATGTCACAGCCCTAGTGTCGGCGTCAGCGTCGCGTCTTCATAAACTTTAACCTGGTTTATATCTCAGGCACTATTTGAGATACAGCCTTGATACTTCACACATGGATACCTCCTGCCAAGACCTTTCATTTGGAACCATGACCTTTGACCTAGTGACCTTGACCTTGGAGTTTGACCTACTTTAAAAAAAAACTTTAACCTGGCCAATATCTCGGTCATTTTTACAGATACAGCCTTGATACTTCACACATGGATACTTCTCAGCAAGGCCTTTCATTTGGGACCATGACCTTTGACCTAGTGACCTTGACCTTGGAGTTTGACCTTCTTTTCAAAAACTTTAACTTGGCCTATATCTCATGCACTATTATAGATAGAGCCTTGATATTTCACATATGGATACTACGTACCATGACCTTGACCTTGAGACCATGGCCTTTGATCCAATGACCTTGACCTTTGACCTTGGACTCTTTTTTTTGTTTCAAGCTCTCATATAGGTGAGCTATGTTGTCCGCGGACAACTCTTGTTTATTATACAGTCAATAAGCACACATGCCTTTATTAGAAACAAGGTCAATGGAAAATTAAGGGATATGCGATTATTAGAGGTATTTTGATTTTAATACTTATGTATAGTCAAAAATTGCAAATCCAGTGTCAATTCAAGAGTTGGGGATTTGAACAAGTCAAGTTGAGAAAAGTAATGTTATAAGGATTGCGAAATATGATTTTGGAATGGGTAGGAATTCCCTTGTTTGCCACAGTTACTGGATTAGAATCTCTCTTTCTCTGCTTTTGATTTGATCTTGGGAAAATTATTGCAATGATAAAATTGATGATCAAAAAGATAGGATTTTGGTAGTGAAATAGCAAAGAAAATTTTGAGGTAAAAGGAGAGAATACTGGTTCTCAGCATTTTCTTTATTTGCCTGATATTTTTCCAAGTGTCTCATATAAGGGATGTTTAGGAAAGGGTTAATCCTTTCCCAGATAACAAATTTAATCAATCATTTAACCCTTACCCAAACAAGACCTGGTTTTGACGTCCTAATAGAAAAAGCTTGGGAAAACATTGAAACAAAAGAAGAAACTGCTGATAACCAGCAGTTTCTCCTTTTGTCTCAATATTTTCTTTTTCATATTTTACACAAATCCTCTCTTTAATAACATCCATTTTGTCATTTGTGGCAGTTTTTTAAGTGGATCACCCTAGATTTTTGCTGTTTGGGAAAGGGTTAATCAACAAATGTTTTGTTTAATTGCAGGTGCCCGGAGCCAGGTTGTGATAAGTCCTTCACCTTCCCAAATAAACTTAGACAACACATGAAAATACATAAAGGTTAGCAACTTCTGAATATAATTGTTAGAGATTTTGAATGATGTACCACTGTTGAAGAAAACATTTCGAAAAAAAACACAGATATTAAAGAAAATGGTTTTAAACAATGTTTTCGATATTAATGTTTGTTAATTTCGATATGTCTAAAAGATTGTATATATATTTTAATGGATAAAAATAGAATCAGGGAAATCAAACCATTCAAGGGATCATTGTTTGATTCTCGGTTCTTTTAGTCTAGATTTTGAATAAGAGTTTATAATTGCTATTTAGTGAAACTTACAGCTTCATTTTTAGCTCACCTTAGCACGAAGTGCTGAGGGTGAGCTATTGTGATCGCTCATCGTCCGTCTGTCCGTCTGTCTGTCTGTCCACAATTACCAAAAAATCTTCTCCTCCCACGCTATAAGGCCTACAGTCTTGAAATTTTGTATGTAGCATCGTCTCAAGGCCCTTTACCAAAATATTTCAAATTATTGTGATACAAGGAAAATTGGCCCTATGTTGTGGGTATCGAATTTCATATAGAATCAAAGAAGGAAATCTTGTACAATTTTTTTTCATTTGGCCTAGAGCTTTGAAATTTTGTGTGTAGAACTAGAATCGTCTCAAGGCCCTCTACCAAAATACTTCAAATTATTGTGATACAAGGAAAATTGGCCCTATGTTGTGGGTATCAAATTTCATATAGAGACAAAGAAGGAAATCTTGTACAATTTTTTAGCTCACCTGAGCACAAAGTGCTCAAGGTGAGCTATTGTGGTCACTTTTTGTCCGTCGTCCGTCTGTCCGTCTGTCTGTCCGTCCGTTCACAATTTCGTGTTTACACTCTAGCATCTACAAATATAAGCCAATCTTTACCAAACTTAGTCAAAACATGTATGATCATAAGATCTCGGATGAGTTCGATTATCGGTCAGATCGTACGAGAAAGTCACGAGTTATCTGCCCTTGAATGCGAAAAATACCTAGTTTTGACATTGTTTACACTCTAGCAGGGCGCCCAGTAACCTATAAATACCTATAAATACCTATATTATCCTATATTTCTGGACCTTACCTATAAAAACCTATAATATCACCCATTTTGCCCCAAATACCTATAAATACCTATATTTTTGTGTCTTGGGTAAGCGATGATCACAAATTTAAAACAAATACTTTCAAAGTAGCAGTTTTCTATGATTAAAAAGTAACTATCATCTATCAATATACAGCAGAAATAAGTATTTTCCTTTCAGGTCTCTTTCAAACTTAAATGCTAGGGAAATACTGATCAAACATAATTTTATCATTGTTGAAGAAGCTTGCATGTATGTTTTGTCATCTTTCACTGGAATTGACCATTTTGTTTAGTGGATATGCCTTTTATGAACAGTAAAGTTCTGTTCAAATAATTTTGTGCAAGCTTTACTTATGGACTAATGAATTATAATATGTTTATATGAATGCAGGGGGAACCCTATATAACTTGAAGCAGGTCAGTTTTGCTTCTGATATACAAAGCTAAGGTTGAGTTTCTGTCTTGAAGTTATCATATACAGTAGTCAGTACCAGTCTTCCATTTATGCTCAAGGAAGATTGAAGAATAAAGAACATTCTTTAATAAATTTGTACTCACTGTTAATGACTAGAAGCCAAATTTAGATAGAAATGTTCAAAATTTCATCTTGCTGTCACAGAGATTGATTGAAATTTGTACATAGAGTTGCTTGATGTTTTATGTTTGTTAGAGACAGCCAGTATGTTTAAAATTAAAGAATAGAATTAAACATTTTCAGATCGCATTAGCAATATAGTGCTAAGTGGGAGGTATTGTGATTGCTAACCATGGTCCTCCATGTCCTCCATCCATCTGCCTGTCAATAAACATCCTCTCAAACAATATGGCAGAGAGTCTTAAAATTTTGTTTGTAGCATCAGCCAAAGGCCTGCTACCGAAATATTTTAAATCATTGTGGTATTATGAAATTGGCCCTATGTTTGGGGTAGTGGGGATGGGAGGTACACGTATCTATTTCATATATGGACAAGGAAGGACAATCTACTTCTCCTCAATTGTTTGCCTATGGCATTGAAAATTGTATGTGAAACTGTCTTTTGACCCTCTACCAAAATACTTATTATCACAAGTTTATGGTATGATAAAAACTGGTCCTATGTTGTGGGGTATCAGATTTCATATCGGGATAAAGAGGGAAATCTTGTAAAATCTCCTTCACCAAAATTGTGTTGCCAAGGGCTTTAAACTTGGTATAAAGAATTGTCTCGTGGCCCTCTGCCAGAACTTTTCAAATTATATTGGTACAATGAAAAGTGGCCCTGTGTGTTTGAGTATCAGACTTCATATACAGACAAAGCAGGGAATCTTGCACAATATTCTACACCTGAATCATTTGACCTAGGGCTTTCAATTTGCTGTCGAACCACCTCATGGCCCTCTACCAATATCCTTCAAAATATTGTGATACAATGACAATTAGTCATATGATGTTATGTATTCAAAATGAGGGACAAAGCGGGAAATCATGCACATTTTTTTCTCCTTTAGAAACAGTTTGGCACATGTCTTTGAAATTTGGTTTGTAGAATTGTCTTAATTCAGGCCTATTTCCAAAGCACGTCAAAATTTTTTGGTTCTGTGAAATTTGCCCTATGTTGTAGAATATTGAATTTCCTTCATTCATCTTCTAGACTAAAACTATTTAACTAGGGACTGTCAAATGTAGTGTGTAGAATTGTCTAATGACCCTCCATCAAACACTTCAGAGTTTTGTAGTATTATGAAATTTGGCTCTACAGTATGTTGTGGAGAGATTCCATAGCGTATATTCCATATAGAGACGAAGAACTTAGAAGGAAATCTAGAGCAAACTTCTCTTGACGAATAATTTTTTCAGAGACCCTATATTGAGGTTTTGCATGTATCATGACACCATGGCTCTCTGTCAAAATTCTTCAAATTGCCTTCTTGCAATGAAAATTGACTGGAAGTTGTATGTAGGATGAGACAAAAGATATCAAAAACAATCATTGTCTCAATGTTCTCTATGGTGAGAGATAAATAGCCTTCTTGGCTCTCATGTCCTAAGGTCATGGTATTCTCTGGAACACCTTAATTTTCAGAACAGAAAGCAATAGCTAATAAGTGACTGTCTTGTCTGTTTCTCCTATTGTCCTATTAGTAACTAGGTAGTCGTGATGGTAGAGAAATGTTTAAAGTAGTGTTTTCTTCATGATAACCACAACCTATATTATCCTATATTTCTGGCTGACTGATACCTATATTATTGGGACATACCTATATTTTTGACACCATAAGTCACTGGGCACCCTGCTCTAGTATCTACAAATATTGATCAATCAAGACAAAACTTTGACACAATGTTGGTGACCATAAGATCTCGAATGAGTTTAATTTTCGGTCTGATCGGACCAGAAAGTTTTGAGTTATGTGCCCTTGAAATTGACAAAATTGCTATTTTCGACTGTTTTCAACTTTGTTTACACTCTAGCATCTACAATTATTAACGAATCAAGACAGAACTTGGAGACAATGTTAGGGACTTTAAGATCTTGTATGAGTGTGATTTTCAAATTGATCGGATTAAAAACTCATGAGTTATATGCCCTTGAATTTGACAAAATTGCTGTTTTCGACAGTTTTTGACTTTGTTAACACTCTAGCATCTACAGTTTTAGACCAATCTAGACACAACTTAATCACAATGTTAGGGACCATAAAATCTCGGATGAGTTTGACTTTCAGATTGATCAGATAAAAAAATTATGAGTTATGTGCCCTTGAATTTGACAAAATTGATGTTTTCGACTGTCTTTGACTTTATTTACACTCTAGCATCTACAATCATGGACTAATCAAGACAAAACTTGGTCAGAATTTTAGGGACCATAAGATTATGTATGAGTTGGATTTTCAGATTGATCAGATCAAAAGGTCATGAGTTACACGCCCTTGAATTTGACAATATTCCAGTTTTTGACTGTTTTCACTTTGTTTACACTCTAGCATATACAATTATTGACCAATCAAGAAAAAACTTGGACACAATGTTGGTTAATGTAAAATTTAGGATGAGATCAATTTTCAGATTGAATGGATTAAAAAGTCATGAGTTATATGCCCTTAAATTTGAAAAAAATGCAGTTTTCGACTGTTTTCGACTTTGTTTATACTTTAGCATCTACAATTATTTACTTATCAAAACAAAACTTGGACACAATTTTGGGGACAATAAGATCTCAGATGTGTTTTATTTTCAGATTGATCAAATTGAAAAGTCATGAGTTGTATGCCCTATATGACAAAATTGTGGTTTTTGACTTTTTTTTTACTTCAACAGATCTACAATTATAGACCAATGAAGACAAAACTTGAACACAATATTAGTGACTATAAGATCACTGATTAGATCAGAAAGTTGTGAGTTATGTGCCCTGGAATTTGACAAAATTGAAGATTTTAATACTGTTTTTGACTTTCAGTGTACTCTCTACCATCTACAATTATAGATAAATCAAAACAAACCTTGGACACAATTTTTTGACAATATAATCTCGGATTAGTTTGATTTTCAGTTTGATCAGAGATATCTGCCCTTGAATTTGACCAAATTGGCATTTTTATGCCCCCGTATGGAGGCATATTGTTTTACCGATGTCCGTCTGTCCATCCGTCTGTCTGTCAGTCAGAAACTTAATGTGAAAACTTAGCATTGGACTTTTCTCCAAAAGCATTCCATATATAAAGCTCAAATTTAAGGTGCGTTCCCATTGCCGACCAAATCAACTCGATCAAGCGATCGAGCACTGATCGAGCTTGGTGGGCAATAGTGATCGGGACGTTCAAGTGTGGTTGGCAAAAATGATTGGGAATTAATCGACAAGAAATAAAGAAATCCTGTAAATAAATTTGATCGGTTTGATTGGGGAATTTAGGTGATCATGTTGATTGAGTTGATTTGGTCAGCAAAGGCGGCTATAGTATGTAACTTTATTTTAATGATATCTATCTGTTCCATGTGAAATGACCTTCCTCAAGGTCATCCATTAACCCTTATCAACCTTGAACATGAAAACTTGACGTGAAAACTTAACATTGGTCTTTTCTCCAAAAGCAATCAATATACAAAGCTTGAATTTGGTATGTAACCTTCTTTCAATGATATCTGTCAATAGCAGGTCATGGTCATCCATGTAGGTCAAGATCAAATATTAATTTAGGTCATAATTTTAGAAAAAAAATCCATTTTGGGGGCATTTGTGTTTCACAAACACATCTTGTTCACTTTGTTATTACTCTTATTACCACAAATATGCTCCAATCAAGATGACACTTTGTTATTGACCATAACATCTTGCATGAGTGTAATTCTTAGCTTTGTCAACAATTTCTCACAACCTGAGTTATGTGCTCTTGAACTTGACAAATTACTGTTTTGGCAGTTCTCACTCTAAACCGCCACAAATATTTACTAATTAAGACAAAACTGGGAAAAATGTTGGTAATTATAAGATCTTTCATAAGAGTAATATTCAGCATAATCATAATCTCACATGGTTTTAGTTTTGTCAAAATTGTGGGTTTCAACTCTTTCCACTTTTAACATATACACAATTGAGACAAAATTTTAATCAAACATTGTTGAACATATGATCTTATATTGGTAAAAATCAGGAATGCTGACTTTTATGCCCTTTTATTTAACACAATTGCTGTTTGTGACTTTTAGCATCCTGAAATATTGACCAATCAAGACAATATTTGGAGAAAATCTTAAAGAAGATAAGACCTTGCATAGATAATTTCCAACCTGATTAGATTCTTGCATATGGAGTATTCAGTAATGTGCCTCGAATTTAGAAAATTGTCTTTGCCGACTTTGTTTTGTTGTAATATCCACAAATATGATTATCAAAATGTTGTTGACCTTTGGATAGTTTACCCCTAGTTAGATTCATGCAACATAAAATTTATTTGAACAACCTCGTTAAACATTTGTAAGTATCTGACTTATCCTGGGGATATTTTAGACATTCGGCGATGGTACATTCTACTGCCAAATGTTCAAGACATCTCATGAACAATTTTGACAACCCATGAATTTAATTAGGGGTGGATTACCTTAAGATGTTGGAAAGATGAGTTTGTAACATAGTAATATATTATCATCTTATTTTTCAGGCACAGACTCGATGACAGCCTACCTTGGATCAGTCAATATCAACAGTGTTCATGGTCAATTTGAATCACTATTGAATATGGGAAAGAAGCAATTCTGTGTGAAATGAAAAAGGACAGTCAATTGTTCAACTTTTTTTCCAAACCATAATGAGAAAATTATCTTAGTCATCACAACAGGCTCTTTGAGTAATCTATCAATAACCATTTCTCAAACAATTTAGGGAACATGGACAGAAATGAAGGAAATGCTGAGAATCAGAACTTGTTTTCTATACATGGATATTGATTAAATGCCTTCCAATTTGGAATATTTTCAGTTCAATAATATTTCTTGTTTTCCACAACTTAGTTAGATAATTGTACAATTTTCATATCTGGAAAGAGACATTAAAATTATCACCAGTAGAATGGAAAAACTATGATTTTTAGCTCCACTGGCCTTTCAGGCCAGCGGGCTATTGTCATAGCGGTGTGTCCGTCGTGCGTCCGTCCGTGTGTGCGTCCGTCAGTGCGTCCGTAAACTTTTTTTTTAAAAATCTTCTCCTCAGAAACTACTGAATGGATTTCAACCAAACTTCACAGGAATGATCCTTGGGTGACCTTCTCTCAGATTCCTACAAAGAATTTGGATTGAACCAGAATAACTTGAGTTATCTGCCCTTGAACGTCAAAAAAAGCTGGTTTTGACTTTATTTTTACTCTAAAATCTACAAATATTAACCAATCAAGGCAAAACTTGGACAGAATATATATAAGCATGATATCTTGCCTGGGTTTAATTTTCAGCTTGATCGGAATTTTACATCATGAGTTGTGTGCCCTTGAATTTGACAAAATTTCCATTTTCAACTTTGTTTTCACTCTAACAACCATAATTGTGAACCAATCAAGATGATATTTGGACAGAATCTTGTTGACAACAAGATCTTGCTTTTTTTAATTTTCAGGATGATTGCATTGCTACAATCTGAGTTATGCGCCCTAGAAATTGACAAAATTTCAGTTTTCAACACTTTTTTCACTTTTGTGGCCACATATATAGATTAATACTGACAAAATTTGGACAGACCATAAGATCTTGCTCGAGTTTAATATTCAGCTTGATTATTGTGGTGTTCAAGACATATATTATCAAGTCAAAATGATATTTTTAGATCAGAATGTCTTTATTTTCATGACCACTATGTTACATGTACAATTGCAACTTCTTGAACTAATTATCATAAAGAAAAACAACTCTTACTGAACTTTAAATTGCTCATATCAAAAGTTACTTCCCTTAGTCTACCACATTTATTAACTCACATATTGAATAATGTGCCCTTGAATTTGACATAATGACAGTTTTCAACTTTATCATCACTCTAAAAATCCCCAAAATATTAGTCAATCATTTACCTTCTTTTCGCTTTTACCACATAATTGCTTCTCTTTACTTTGTTTCTGCTCTAAGAATCACAAGAATTTAAAAATATATCAGTTTAAGCATTTAGATAAATGTCAAATTTTTTATAGTAAACCACAAGAAATTCAGGCCTGTGGAGCGACTCAAGACCTTCAGGTCTTTCTAGTTATTAATGTGACTAGCAGGCTAAAAGGGGCCTTCCGGGAGATCAATAAAACCAAAATTTGAGAACAGATCAGACTTCAGAAGTCAACCATATCATGTGTATAGAAAATGAGCATTATAGTTACGGTACATAGGAAATATTTTAGATCCAGAGCATTACCTTACAGTGAAAAGTTTTGATTCTTGTCATTCTGTGGGGGTTTTGCACATCGACATGGGTCGATAGTTTTCACATTTCCTAGAAGGTTCCTTTTAGTATGCAGTTTTATATAGAAAATATATATAGTTAGAATCATAGGCATTTTCCTTCTTTTTAAATAAGAGTAAAGGTTTGGGTACCCGAAGGCGTCGACCCAGTACCAGGTATTTGGTATTTACCGAACATGCTGTTGGTGATAGTTGAATTTTTTTTGAAAAAAAAAAAAAAAAATAGATTTTTTGACATAAAACAATATAAGAATGGTCCAAATTTTGAAGAGATGGTATGTACAAAATGATGATTTGATCATTTAATCACTCATTTTTTCAGTTCAGTAGACACATTTAGAGAATGAGAGGAAATTGCATTTGTAATTGGTTACTATAGGAGTAAGGTAATTGAGAATCTATGAATTTATTGAATAATGAAATGCATTACACTATCACCATTGATTGGAAGGGTTTCAGATTGTGTCAACGGCCTTGCTGATCACTGCTGTATTGTATCTAAATGTTATTAGCTCTTATAAAGAGAACAAATTTTATATGTGATCTAGCACCAAAAAAAGACTTTCTGAGAATTTGTAAATTGATCTGTTCCTTGTGGGTTTCCTTCAACTTTCTTAACCCTTTTCCAAACAATACCTGTTTTTTTATGTCCTTACTATAAAACGTTTTAGAAAACATTGTGACAAAGAAGAAAATGCAGATAACCAGGACTTTCTCCTTTTGCCTCAATACTGGCTGTGCTATGATGTACACAAATGCTATCACCCAGACAAAACCTCCCCACACACCTCTCCGCCTCCCGTGAATTAGCCGAAAATTGAATTTTTACTATATAACATTAGTGCAACGTTACATATTTGACACATTAAAGTCATCAGTTGGGCTTGGAGAACCCCCCCTGGAAAAAATCCTGGATTCGTCCTTGAATATAATTATTTTGTCATCAGCTACCCTTTTATATGGACTATTTACAGGGTAATTTTGTTGTTCACAAGAGTGATAGGTATGTAGCATTTTGAAGTTTCCTTTAAGTCTTAATCTGTAGCATTTTTATGCCCCTGTATTGAAATATCAGGGGCATATTGTTTTACTTGTGTTGGTCTGTCTGTCCGTCCATTCGCCTGTCTGTCTGTCCGAAAGACTTAACATTGGCCATTTCCGGGGCATTTATGTTTCACAAAAACTTAATTTTTTTTTCAAGAACTTTAAGGAATCAGGCAAATGACATGCAAAATAGGACCCACTTAGAATAACCATTCATTATCAAGCACAGGAAAGTGTATTTGGAAACACACAGTTGAAAAGATCTCATTTATGTTAATTTATTTTTGATCTCAGAAAGTCCTTTTTTGCTTGATGGATCACATTTGTCCAAATGCATACTATTCACTTTCTTTTTTATAGGATATTAATTCTTCATTGGACTTAAGTGACATTAGACTATATAAGGATTATTTACTGTGAACTGTGTGTATAATTATTGTGTATAAACAGTGTATGAATAAAGGGATTTTGTAGATAGATAGACTACACAAAAGATATTGGATATAGTAAATATAAAGTGACAGCATAGAGTGATTGTCAGAAACTACTTTTTGAGGAAACTGTGTGAAGAAAAACCTTTTCTGGAGGGAAACCGGTAATCGTTGAGTGAGTATTGTGAGAAAGCAGTTATGTTGTGGTTATTAGAGTATTTATTCTTAACAAACACCAAATTTATACAGACTTGCACGAAATTTGCTTTATGGCCAAGTCCAGGTATACTTGGGAAAGTGTAAAAGGAGGAAGTCAAAGTAATGTCTTTTATATGCCTGTTGAAGACAGGACGTATTATGGGATCACCTGTGGTGTCCACTTCTTTGTCTGGACTATTAACTCAGTCACCTTATGTTGGATACTCTTGAAACTTGGCAGTTATATTCTTCTTATGATAACAGGGTGCTGTACATGAGAACTGTAACTCTACCTAGCTTATTTTATGAGTCATTGCCCTTTGTTGTTTTTATACGCTGCCGCAGGCGGTCGTATATTGGCGTCATCTTCTCCGTCTGTCTGTACATATGTCCGTACGTATGTCCACTTTTCTGTAGGCGCCACTCCTAAGTTTCTGGCTAGATCTTTTTGAAACTTGGTCTCCTTAATGTTATCCCCTTAATTGGTAGATGTGCATGATGGAAGGATTTTATGGTTCAGTGATTTTTGCCTGAGTTACGCCCCCTAAGAAGTTAGTCTCTGGGGTGGCGTATATTGTGACCATGGCACTCTTGTTCTCACTTGAATCTTTACCAGAGTATATTCCCCCCAGGTCGACAGTAAGCAATGTGTCGGGCGTATCTTGTGACAGTTTGATATCTTGTTTCATAATGCTTGAATAGTAGATGTAATTTCAACATGGATTTCGGACAAAGTGTTTAAGTTGGAGCAAATGGTTAGGTTTGTTATTGTGCACAAATATCAAACCATTCAATCTTGGATGACTCCATTTTGATCGTTAGTTGAGTGTCTCAATAAAACATTGCTTAAGTAGGGTTATTATAATACAATGCAGATTTCCTGGATTAATGTTGGTGCAACATAGTCTTTTACCTATACATTTGTATTTGGAAATAATTGTTTATTGCAGTAGTGAACCCTTTTGTATCTTAACCCTTCCCAAACTACAAAATTTGAGACAAAACACATTTGAATTGATTGGTACTAGAAACAGATTTTTTACAACAGAAAGGGAAAGGTCAGGGTAAAGAAGAAAGTTCTGCTTATCAGCATTTTCTTATTTCCCTTCTGATTTCCATAGTGCTCTCAGTCCATGGATTGTTTTGGGAAATGGTTAACCCTTTCCCAAACAAGACCTGGTTTTGACGTCCCTAATAGAAAAGGCTTGGGAAAACATTGAAACAAAAGAAAAAAGTGCTGATAATCAGCACTTTCTCCTTTTGCCTCAATATTTTCTGGGCTATAACATACATATTTTCTCCATTTGATATGATGTATTTTGTCGTCTGCAACTCTTTTCGAATTGGACCTGCCTAAAATTTTGTCGTTTGGGAAAGGGTTAAGGTTAATAGGGATGGGGGTAATATATATTTTACCTTTTCTATTTCAGGAATGCCAAGGTTAAAGCGAAAGTCTGTTTCGCAGAGGAATGTTGCGATGCGGTCTCTGATGAGGTCCAGACGCACTGCGAGAGATGGTGATGGTTGTAGTGATGATCATGGCGATGGTTCCGGCCCTGGTGATGGATCCAGGAAAGCAGATGAGGGTCGAGATGACCCTACAGGCCTTATACGGTCTGTGCCTGTTACAACTGCTTCGGCAGTTAGGCCATCTGTTCAAAGGGTGCAATGTAAGCAGATGGAGGTCGAAGCCCGCCTCTTTAAGCCCTCAGTCGGGCCATCTGTGCAGGGAATCAGTTGTCAGACGGAGATTAGTTCCCGCCTCAGTAAAACGTCTGTGTCAGATAATTTGCTCAGTAGCTTGTCAGATAATTTGCTCAGTAGCTTGTCAGAAAATCTACCTAGTTGTTTATCAGAAAATCTACTTAGTAGTGTATCTGAAAATTTGCCCTGCGATTTGCAAAATGATGACATACTAAAGGAAGTGATCATTGAATCAAGTGATGAAATGGCCAACAGAGGAAATCTTGAAGACAAATCAAATGACACTGAATCTCAATGTACTAAATCGGAAACAAGTACATCTGCCTTATATGAGTCATTTAGCTCTTCTATTGATCAAGGTTTACATGTTGCTAGTAGATTCAAGTACAATAATCCATTTAACTGTACAGCATTAATGTTAGGTTCATACAGTCAATATGATAGAAGATTTTCTGTGAATTCAAGAGGGAGCTAGTGTACAATGAATGCATTGTGTGCTTTAATATATGCACATTTTTCAAGTGTATCATCAAACATAGATGAAGTTTTGACAGTTGGTGATCAGTTGTATCAAAATATTTTGCAAACTTTGCAGCAACAAGGTAAATTTAAGCACAGACATCTTTCTCTTGATGAAATTCCAGAAAAAGTGTATGTATTATCAAGACAGGTTCTAGTTCAAAAGAACAATGTTATATCAGGCAATGCTGTTGACCAGCTTGATGATGATGCATTTCCATCCTTGCACAAATCCTTACAAACTGCCTTTCTAAGCGTGCAGTATGTTTTAGTGATGATTGGTGCTATATGCTCTGCAGTGTTTGTTAAAGATGACACATTCTGGCTTTTTAGTCCCCTAGCGGTGTTCACACCGGAGGGGACTATAGGTTTGCCCTCTGTCTGTCCGTCCGTCCGTCCGTCCGTCTGTCCGTCCGTCCGTCCGTCCGTCCGTCCGTCCGTCTGTCCGTCCGTCCGTCCGTCTGTCCGCTCAAATCTGGATCCCGCGATAACTTAATAACTAAGCAAGCGTTTTTGATGAAAGTTGGTATATGACTAGATGGCAATGTGTAGATTATGCACATCATTTTATTTTTGTTTTTCGACTAAAATTGTTGTTGCTATGGTTACGGAAATAGTGAAAATATGGCCAAAATTGGATCCTGCGATAAGTTAATAAGTAAGCAAGCTAATTTGATGAGACTTGGTATATGACTAGATGGCAATGTGTAGATTATGCACATCATTTTATTTTTGTTCTTTGACGAAAAGTGTGGTTGCTATGGTAACGGAAATAGTGAAAATATGGCAAAAAATGGAACCTGCGATAAGATAATAACTAAGCAAGCTAGTTTGATGAGACTTGGTATATGACTATATGGCAATGTGTAGATTATGCACATCATTTTATTTTTGTTTTTAGACTAAAATTGTTGTTGCTATGGTTACGGAAATAGTGAAAATATGGCAAAAAATATTGGATCCTGCGATAAGTTAATAAGTAAGCAAGCTAATTTGATGAGACTTGGTATATGACTAGATGGCAATGTGTAGATTATGCACATCATTTTATTTTTGTTCTTTGACGAAAAGTGTGGTTGCTATGGTAACGGAAATAGTGAAAATATGGCAAAAAATGGAACCTGCGATAAGATAATAACTAAGCAAGCTAGTTTGATGAGACTTGGTATATGACTATATGGCAATGTGTAGATTATGCACATCATTTTATTTTTGTTTTTAGACTAAAATTGTTGTTGCTATGGTTACGGAAATAGTGAAAATATGGCAAAAAATATTGGATCCTGCGATAAGTTAATAAGTAAGCAAGCTAATTTGATGAGACTTGGTATATGACTAGATGGCAATGTGTAGATTATGCACATCATTTTATCTTTGTTCTTTGACGAAAAGTGTGGTTGCTATGGTAACGAAAATAGTGAAAATATGGCAAAAAATGGATCCTGCAATAACTTAATAACTAAGCAAGCTAACTTGATTATTGATTACCATATTGAGTCAATGTGAAGCCGGTAGGGGACTTTATGTGTTGCATACAACACCAGATACTTGTTGATTCACATTCACATGGAAACAATGGATTGTCCAGTACTGATGGTAAATCACTGTTGATTTCTTTCCCTTCTCTAGATGAAATTGTAACCTTTTTGTATGCTATGTATGAGAGCATGGGGATTGAATTGTCTTCTCCATATGAAGTTTTGCCTTTGGCATTTACATGCTCACATGACAGAGATGGTCTTTATTCAAATTTGTTAAGAAATTGCTTTGAGGATCAAAGAATTAAATCTGAGATGAAATCTGCAAAGAAATCACAAAATACTAGAAAACCTTCAGTCAAAGATAGCGATGTTCACAGAAAGGAATATTTTAGAAAATATAGACAAGCTAAACGTTCTGATTCTTTGTTCAAGGAGAAAGAGAAAGAAATCCAGACTTCATCAAAGCGTAAAGCAAGAAGTGATATGGTCTTTAAAGAGAAAGAAAAAGAAATTCAGACTGCATCAAAGCGTAAAGCAAGAAGTGATATGGTCTTTAAAGAAAAAGAAAGAGAAAGTCAGTCTGCATATAGACGCAATTTAAGAAGTGATATGGTCTTTAAAGGGAAAGAAAGAGAAAGTCAGTCTGCATATAGGCGAAATATAAGAAGTGATATGGACTTTAAAGTGAAAGAAAAAGAAATTCAGACATCATCAAAGCATAAAGCAAGAACTGATATGGTCTTTAAAGGGAAAGAGAGAGAAAGTCAATCTAGATATAGGCGAAATGTAAGAAGTGATATGGTCTTTAAACAGCGAGAGAAAGAAATTCAAAATGCTTCAAAAAAGAAATCACGGTCAAATCCTTACAATCTGGAGAAAGAAAGAATTGTCAAACAGGTTTCTCGATCAAAAGATGTTTTAAAAGAAAAAGAAAGAATGAGTGATAGAGACAGAAAATGCATGAAAAGGAAATCAACAGACTTTCAAGAAAATGAAAGCTCAAGTGCTAAAAGAAGAAAACATGGAGATGATATAGATGAGTGTATATCCTTATTTCATGACAGTATCAAGGTTGGACCTCAATATATCTGCACCTGTTGTAAGCAAACTTGGTTCAAGCAAAGTGTGTGTAGTATCACAAGTATGAAAAGCATAATTGATTCAAAATTCTTAACTGGTACCTTATCAGTTGATGATTCAGAATGGATATGTACCACTTGTAGATCAAATCTGATGAACAGAAAGGTTCCAAGATTATCTGAAGCAAATGGTATGAGGTGGCCCGAGAAACCAGAAGTCTTGCAATTATACCCATTAGAAGAAAGACTGATTGCTTTACGCATACCTTTTATGCAAATCAGAGAATTACCACGTGGTCGTCAGTATTCTGTAAAAGGCAATGTTGTGAACGTTCCTGTTGATATTCAGCCAGTTGTTAATGCACTTCCCAGACCATTTGATGAAAATGTAACTGTAGCAGTCAAGCTGAAAAAACGGTTGTCAAACAAATCTTGTGCTTTTACAGAAAATGTGAGACCATTACGTGTTTTAATAGCTTTACACTGGTTAATGAAAAACAGTTCTCTGTATGCGAATTCATCAGTAACAATTGATGAAGAATGGGCTTCACGTGTAACAAGAGAATGTCAAGAGACCGTACAAGAATTCTTTTCTTCAACGCAAAAATCATCAGAGGAGCAAACAGGAACTAGTAATGAACAAGATAACAGTGAACCGGAAAATATGCATGACTCAGACACAGAAGAAAATTTGCAAGAAAATGTCGGAAATATAGATACACTTATTGATGATGCAGATCTTGAAAATAGAACTGATACTTTTACTTTTGCACCAGGAGAGGGTCAGAGAACATTAAGTATATATCAAGATACTGATTCGGAATTTCTCTGCTTTCCAACAATATATTGTGGACAAAGGAGGACTCAAAATGAAGAGAGACTAGTTCCTGTAAACTATACTGTCATTGCTAAATGGGAACTTAGAAGCAGTGATAGGCGAGCAGCCAATAGTGTGCCTAATATATTTTTTAAACTGAAAAAGATTCAGATGAAGCAACTTCATGACAAAGTGAATCTTGCTGTACGAAGAGGTCAGTTTGAAAACAAAATGACTGCAGGTCAGGCTAAAGACATGAGCTATATGGAGAACATAGTACGTAAAGATGAAGGTTATTATATTTTCAAACAATTAAGAAATTCTCCAGCATACCTCGAAACAAAGAAGAAAGATGTGTTTGCTATGATTGGACAACTTGGTTTGCCAACATGGTTCATGTCACTTTCATCTGCAGATACTCGCTGGTCAGACCTAATCAATATGTTATCCAGTCTGAATCAAGGTTTCACATATTCGGAAGATGAAATAAGGAATTTGACATGGGAGCAGAAAATCAAATTAGTTCAGAAGGATCCTGTAACTTGCTCTCGTTATTTTGACCATAGAGTTCAGCAGTTCATTAATATTGTCCTAAAAGGTTCTCATGATTGCCTTGGCCAAGTGACAGATTATTTTTATCGTGTTGAATTCCAACAAAGAGGTTCACCTCATATTCACATGCTTGTTTGGGTGAAAGATTCACCAAAGTACAAAAGTACAGCTCAAATGATGAAATAGTTGAATTTGTTGATAAATACTTGAAATGCAGTGCAGAAAATGAACAGCTACAAGAACTGCTTCAGTTGCAAATGCACAAGCATAGCAGAACTTGTCATAAAAAAGAAGACAAAATATGTCGCTTTGGATATCCATTGCCACCACTGAAAAAAACAATGATTCTTGAACCGCTTGAAGCAGACGCTGAAAAGTACAAGAAAATGTATGAGAAAATACAAAAGAAAATGAATGAGGAAAAAGAAGGCTATGACATGTCTTATGAAAAGTTCTTAACCGATGTTGTGGAACTGAGTGAAGATGACTACATAAAATGTATAAGAAGCTCTTTGAAGGCATCCAGAGCTCCAGATAGGATGCGTATTTGCGTAAAATACGCATTGATTTGGTCTAAATACGCATTTACTTTTATGAAAATGCGTACAGATACGCATTCAAAATAAGGAATATGCATTTGATAATCGTCAGTTAGCGTATCAAAATCGAAGAGCGCCGGAACAAACACATAGAATAGGAAATTCCAAAGATTAAAAATAACGTTTTGGTCTGTAAAAAATAACTTATCGAAGCGTCTAATACGACTCAGCCAACCAAAACCGGGCATTATTGGGGAATACCGATTACGTCACCAGCCGAGCGAATGCAGATCACAATCGGCTATTCCATAGTTCTACCGAATGCTGCCGAGTGGTGTATTTTATTCAAATTTCAGTCAATCGTTGATTTCCGTTATTTTTTTTTATATGGAGCAAATTGTTTACTCGGTTTTTATTGGATGATAAATATCAGGCCATTGCATCACTTCGTAAATCGGAAATTGCAACTCGAAGAAGTTTGTTTTCTTTTTAAATCGGAAAGCGAGTAAATCCACCTCTGAGCACATCGTAAAGGCGATTTTTGGCCGATATTATTTCTGAAGAGGCCCTACAGTACAGACAAAGATAGCCCATGGTGGTAATCTTGTTCAGAAAAAAAAAACACTAAATAGTCTTGATGGCCGGAAACATATCGCGCTTAGATGTCGTCGAAAATGAAAGTAGGTCGTTCCGGTGGGGTGCCCCTGTTACTTTTAATCCTTTCCCGAACAAGAGGGTAAATACTCATTGCCTCTAAAAAATATCTGGAAATACGCATTGGAAAAAATTCTGAGGGGTAAATTCTCCTTGCCTTGAAAAATTATCTGGAGCTCTGGGCATCAAAGGTATTTTTGAAAAGAGAACCCAAAGATGTACGTGTAAATTTGTACAATGAAACAGTCTTGAAGGGTTGGAAGGCAAACATTGATATACAATTTGTATTAGACCCATATGCTTGTGCCATGTACATTGTATCCTATATCAGTAAATCACAGCGTGGAATGAGTGCTTTATTGCATGCTGCAGCAAAAGAAGCAAGGAATGGCAATTTTGATATTAAACGACAGGTTCGACATATTGGAAATGTTTTCTCAAATAGTGTTGAAGTGAGTGCCCAAGAAGCCGTTTACTTAGTCCTTCAGATGCCATTGTCTAAGGGTACTAGAGATGTAGTTTTCATCAATACTTCACAGCCAAATGATAGAGTTCAACTTCTAAAGGCAAAACATGAACTAGAGGAGTTGCCTGATTCTTCCACAGACATCGTTGCAGATAATGTGGTCAAAAGATATTCAAAAAGACCGAAATGTCTTGAAAATTGGTGCCTTGCCGATTACGTATCACAGCTAGAGGTTGTGTATCCAAAAGATGGTGAAGCAAATCCAATGGATGAAGAAGTAAATGATGAAGATGATGATATCAACTCTGAAGACTTATTCAATGATTCTAAAACCCTTGTTGTTTTAAAAAATGGGATGAAAATAAGAAAGAGAATAAATGCCAAAGTTATCCGTTATGTACGGTTTAATCGCAAATCTGATGAAGAGAATCATTTTCGTGAGAAACTTTTGTTGTTTTTTCCATGGAGAAATGAACACACTGACCTACTTATGAATTATGAAACTTATAAACAACATTATGAGGCAAAAAAACACCAGGTTGATTACAAAACAAAAGAGTATGAACACCATATTGAGGAATTAGAGATGGCAAGAGAAGCTGTAGAAAATGAATCAAATGCATTTGACGAAATAGCTTCAGGAACGCAACAAGTAGAAGCAGAAACAGCTTTGGAGGATTCAGCTGAATCAGGAACATTTGTATATTTCAATCCAGATAGAGTTTTAGAACACAAGGAGTATGACATTGGGATTGAATTAGGCAGCAGTGTGGCTACAACTTCAGTTGAAATAAATGAGAATGTTTTGCAAGATGACCAGTATAGAGACCTTCTTAGATGTTTGAACACAAAACAAAGGCATTTCTATAACCATGTTATTCATTGGATTAAAACAAAAGATGCCCCTCTCTATGCTTTTCTATCTGGTGGAGCAGGTGTTGGTAAAAGTGTTGTAATCAAGGCACTGTATCAGACCTTGTATAGATATCTGAATCTTAGTGAAGGTCAAAATGCAGATGAGAAGAGGGTTTTATTGTGTGCATACACTGGTAAAGCAGCTTTTAATATTAATGGTTCAACCATATCAACAGCATTCTGTCAAAAATTCATGCAGAAAGAACAAACATTAACTTGCGACAAACTTAACACCTTTAGGTCAAAATATAGAAATCTGTCTGTTGTCATAATTGACGAAATATCAATGGTGAGCAATACAATGCTAAGGTTTATTGGCCAAAGACTTCAAGAGTTAACAGGCACAAGACTGCCCTTTGGTGGCAAGAGCATTATAGCAGTAGGAGATCTGTTTCAGTTAAAACCAGTTGCTGGTTCTTGGATATTTCAAGACCTTACAAGTGATGCTGCATCATTAGCTGCGAATTTATGGAAAGAGCATTTCACCATGTTTGAATTGACAGAGATAATGCGACAAAAGGATGATAGTGCATGTGCAGATTTACTAAATAGACTGAGGCACAATGAAATGACAGAGCATGATAAGAAACAGCTTAAACAGTGTATGATAGATCCAAATTCAGAGAACTATCCACAAAATGCTCCTCATATATTTGCTGAAAATTCATTTATGCAATTATTTAATGAAAAAATCATTAGCACTATCAATGCTCAAAAGGTTGAAATTCTTTGTCATGATTCCATATTGGCAGCAAACATATCACATGAAAAACAAGAGAAAATTCTAAATCAATTACAGAAGGATGCATCTAGTACCATGGGTTTGCACTATTCACTTACTGTTGTTATTGGTATGATATATGACTTGACAGTTAACATAGATACAGAAGATGGACTTACAAATGGAGCCTCTTGTACTGTTAAGTTTGTAGAATATAAGCAGGCAGAGACGAACAGGCCTAGCATAGTTTGGGTTCAGTTTGATGATAAACAAATTGGAAGTGACAGAAGAAAGAAATACTTCAGTCGAGGTTTTTATCACAGTTTGATAGACAATAATTGGACTCCAATATTCGACATTGAAAGATCATTTAGAGTGCGACATAATACAGTTCAAAGAATTCAATTTCCATTACAACCATCTGCTGGTCGCACTGTTCATCGGGCTCAAGGAACTACCCTTAATAAGGTTGTCATAGATTTGTCTCAGAGAAGGATCAGGAAGAATCCCCATGTCCATTATGTGGCTTTAAGCAGAGTAAGGTCTATTGAAAATCTTCATATTTTAAACTTGAATGAGGAGGCTCTATCATTAGACGAAAGGGTAGTGCAAGAAACAGAAAGATTATGTTCTGAGGCAAAGCTTCAACTATGCTATACTCCTCTGGATACAGTAAACTCTGATAACCATTTGAAAATAGTGTATAACAATTGTAGGTCTTTGCACAAACACTTCAGAGATGTAGCTGTAGAGCAGAACATTTTGTCAGCACATATTATTGGTTTTGCTGAAACCAGATTAGTACAAAGAGACCTCAGTTCTGACTATTCAATTGCTGGCTATCATCTTATCAGAAATGACCAGAATCAAACTACACAAACAGTCAGACCTCCTCATGGTTTAGCATTGTATGTTAGAGATGATATCACTGTCTCAAAATGTCACCACTATAGTACAACTCAATTTGAGTTTACGGTCATAAATGGCATTCATAGATTACTTGAAATTCAAGTTGTAGTTGTTTATAAGTCTCCAGGTTTATCCTTTCAAAAATTCATTTCAGCATTGAAAAGAGAACTTGAACAACACCTGGACCCTATAAAACCTTTATTGATCTTGGGAGATTTCAATATAGACATGTCTCGAAAGAAAAGTAGCCTTGAACAGTATATGTTTGAAGCATTTCATAGCCACCAAATGATACATGAACCCACTACTGACCAAGGATCAACATTGGATCTGGTGTTTTCAAATTACACTGATAGTGCAGCTGGGACTATAGAAACATATTGGTCTGATCATAAACTGGTCTACTTTTATACATGTGGAAACAAATGAATATTCATATTGTGTAATCTTTCAACTTATAGAAAAAGTGTTATTTAGTAATTTATCAGTGTCAGACAGTTTCCTACCATAGTGTCACCCGCATGATGTTTTCTTACCTAGTTTCATTTTTGTACAAGAAAATACATTCTTGTACAAAAGTTATATTAGGTATAAGGTGGTTCTGCTTGAAGGGGTGGCCACCATCCTCTTTCATGACAGGGAATCATGTAACACACATATTTCAGAAAATCATTGATAATTTTATTAATATGTGACCAATTTGAATTTTATTTGAGGCAGAGTAGGTGGAAAGATGCCAGGATTTTGCTGAATGTTGTATTTATTTTTTAAAATTCAGCTGATAAAAAAGTTATTGATGACCAAGTAAAATTTCACTTGGTCATCAATAACCCTTTCAACAACTGATTTAAAAAAAATAATCTACCACAACCATCTAATCTTTGATATAATTCCTCCTTTTCTGCTTCAAACCATATTCAAATATATCAGTCAAGTATTTAATAGTTGAAAATTGTCTGCAATTGTTGTGTCACATGGTTCCCCACAGTGTCTTTGTACAGACTTCATAGAACACAAACTTGCTTTTACCCTTTCCCGTATGACGTAATTCCAGGATGGTCCAACTTCAAATAAGTTGCAAGTGACAAAATAAATGTTATGAAAATCAGGATAAGTAAACATCACAGCTTGGAAAGCATTAAGGGAAGAGGAGAAGATGTGAATGTCCCTTTCCTTCATTGCTCTTCAATACATTTTCTCTGCTAGTCAAAATTAGGTCTTGTGTGAGAAAGAATTAACATCTTACCAATAAAGACACTAAAAGTTTTGTAAATATATAGAAGATATAGACAATCAAAATATAATGTTGCTAAATTAGAAGATTTATATGCTTTGTCAGAAAACAATGAGGAAAAAAGAGAAAATTAGATTTTCAAAATGTTCTTCTTTTCACTTAATGTTGTCCTAAACTTAATAGACATAATGTAACCTATTACTGAAAAAAGAAAGTTTTTGTTCTGCTGAAAGTTCTGCTTGAATTTTGAACTTAATTCAGACAATGACAATGTTATGAATAAAAATCTGTTAGCTGTAATAGCAAAGAAAACATGTAAATGATATCTGCAAATGTTGGTTATCAACAATTTTTTTCTTTTTTCTCAATGTTTTATAATGACAAGTATTTTTAGAGAAGTCAAAATTAAGCATTGTTTGGGAAAGGGTTAAACCTTTTCATAAGGAATATAAAACGTACAAAATGAGCCAGATCTGGAAAATGGTCCTTTATAACATTGAGAACACAGAGTCTGATCAAGATCCATAGTTCTCTGATAGCTTCTTCATAACCTGTAGTAACTAACTGTAAGTTAGAAGAATGTATCTTTAAGACTGAAATTTAGACCTTTAGCATATCTTGATACTCAGTTTTCTATAATAATTGAACATATACAACCCATCATTTAGCACCAAAGAGCCAGATGCGAGATTTGAAAAGTGCCAGTAAATCCTAAATTTTGTTATATTTCCATTCCAAATACAAACATAAGCATTTTGAACGGTTTAGAATTTTAAATTAATAGTGCATACTAATGGAAATATTTGACATAAATGTTATGAATTAACTCCCTTGCATATGAATATAGAGTAGAAAGATATTTGTAAATTATTTTTTTCCTTGAAGCATAATCTTGAAATCCGGCACGGTGGATCAACTTATTTGAAGTGTATTTACAAGTGTGCGTAATTTGATGCATGTCCCATGGCTAAAAAGTGGTGTATTTAATGATGGGTCATATACATTATAGGACCCTTTTCCAGATCATGACTCGTAAACAATTCAAGATGTGCGAGTTAAATGCAGAATACCCCAAAGTGCAGGCTAATCTTGTTCTTAGATCAGAAAATACCGGGGTCAGCATGGCAAATAATCTAACCAATTTTCATAAATATGTATAATTTTGGCCTATTCTTTCTAGTGTGGTTTCTTTGTAATATTTCATCTTTACAAATGTTAATCATGTTTGAATCATGTCAACACGCTAAAGCATAGACAGATTCAAGCCATACTTTTGCTTTGTACTTGTGTAATAAATGATTTCATGGTATTGATATTGATCTATATTGAAGCATTGAACAGTATATATTTAAACATAAATTTAACATATTGAATATTATAAAATTAATGTGACATTGCAATCAATAAGCCTTTTTCTAAATCATTTGATTATTTGTTCAAAATTCAGTTTCTTCAGTGCTCAGACTTGGATTGTTTTCTTACTCTGTACTACTAAACAACTTCAAACAAGGTCTGGTTACAAACATCTAATGATATACTTGTTGCAATCATAAATGAAATTGTCACCAACGACAGATCAAGGCAAATCTTTAAGATAGCTGATCTTTTCAGGTGCAATTTGTGTAAAATACACATACAATAAAATGCAACAAAGTGGTTAAAGATGTATACATAACTGTCAGCTAAAGCTAGACCATTTATATTGTAATGTAGACAGAGATGATATTTCATAATCATTAAAAGAAATATCAAAGCAAAAATTACACAATCCTTGTTGTCACAATACAATTACATACAAGAATAAGACCAATCAGTTTTCTAGAAAAAGTATGTTCAGTTGTGAAACGCCTGCAACAAATGATAGAAAGATGTTTATAAAGATAGGATTTGTCTGCAATATAATACAGAAATATTAAGGCAAAAGAAGCAAATAATGATGATTAGCATTTACTTCTTTTACTTTTATGATTTCCTAGGCCTTCTCTATTAACACTTTCCTAAATGTCAAAATAAAGGCTGGTCAAGCATAGAAAGCATAGTAATGTTTTAGCATAAAAAATATTTATGGAAAAGCAGAAACTGTTGATCATCAGCAATTTCTTATTTTCTCTCAATGCTTTCCAAAAGTATTTCTTTTAGAGACTTCAGATCTTGTTTAGGGAAGGGCTTACCTAGCCAAGCTTTGATAGCTTGAATAATATATTGAAGTCTTGATCTAGGAATCTTGATCCCAATGCATTTAAATCCAGGTGGCTTGGCCAACTTCCATCCAGATATATGCAAGAACCAATTATGAAATAATAACAAGTTTAGCGGTCTTTATTGCCAAATAAAAACCGATGTGAGACAGACTACATGTGTAGGTAAAAACCGAGGCGCACAACACCGAGTTATTTGCCTTAACGCACAGAGGTTTTTATTTGGCTAATGAAGATCTCTAAACTTGTTTTTATCACCATTATAACACTCTAAATAACAAAACGCACATTCTAAATGTGTTATTTTGTGGAAATTCTGTCATGATCTAGTTTTTAGTGTAGGAAACGCATTGGCGGTTAAGTGACGTCATTGATGACGTCATTTGATGCTACCTTGACGCCACATGACGTTTTGGCGCATACACAAAGCATAATTACATAGAGTCTTTATTGGTCAAATAAAACCCGATGCAGTTCTTCTTTCGCTATATATGGATTTTACGGAAACGTGTTATGATTATCTGTACGAATGTGTATGTCTGATTTGACTTTGTTGGATGAACAGCAGCTGGTGGCTTTGGTTGGATATTATTAGTTCCACTTGCTATATGGCCAGCAGGTTATTGTCATGACAGTGTGTCTGGTATGTGTGTGTCAGTCTGCCCTCCTGCAGTTGTTGTTGTTGAGGTTGTGTGATATGTAAGAACTACACAATTTTGCCGGGTTTTGTGCCGACTACACTCCGGTAGAAACCTATCTCTGAGGAATCAGAAAGGAGTGGAAATATTAAAATTTGAATATACAATAGCAGTTCAGGTGAGCGATTTAGGACCATCATGGTCCTCTTGTTTTCATTTGGCCTAGAGCTTTGAAATTTTGTGTGTAGAATCATTTCAAGGCCCTTTACCAAAATACTTCAAATTATTGTGATACAAGGAAAATTGGCCCTAATTTGTGGGTATTGAATTTCATATAGAGACATAGAAGGAAATCTTATACAATCTTCTTCGTCTGAACCGTTTGGCCAAGAGCTTCGAAATGTTGTGTGTAGAATCATCTCAAAGCCCCCTCTCTCAAAATACTTCAAATTATTGTGATACAAGGAAAATTGGCCCTATGTTGTGGGTATCGAATTTCATATAGAGAAATAGAAGGAAATCTTGTACAATCTTTTTCTCCTAAACTGTTTGGTGTAAGGCTTTTGAAATTTTGTATGTAGAATTGTCTCATAATGATACAATCTTCTCCAATTCTGTTTATCAGAGATCTTTAAAGTAAATTTTGCACTTCCCATGGTAGTATAACTCTCTACTACCAGCATTGTTTAAATTGTTTACTTTAATGAACGTTGTCCAGAAGTTGTGTATGTGAGATTGAGACAAAAATGATCATCTTGATGATCTCTAAGGTGAGTGATATAGGGCCATCTTGGCCCTCTTGTCTATGATTTAATTTCAGTTTGATATACATATCCTCATACAGAATGAAGCTGTGACAAAAGCATAGTTGGGAGTTTGCAAGGTTCTATCCCCAGCTTATCTCTTCGGACATTTGTTTCCCATGAATGAATAGATGCTTATAAACATAAATTGGATGTGTAGCTAGAGGAATGGAATGAAAGTTGTAATACTGTTGAGAGAAAACCCAGGAATCTCTGGCTATGTGCTACAGTCGCTGTGACATGACTGATATACCGTTAAAAATGGCAATAAACCCCAATGGAAATTTCAAACCTGAAATTGAAGATGCTATAATGTATTGCATGGTTTTGTTATTATTCCAGGTTACACATGTCCTGAATCAAACTGTGGTGAACATTTTGACAAATGGACCCTTCTGGTCAAACATAGGAAAATTAAACATGGCACAGGTGAGTGCTCGTCTTAACCCTTTCCCGAATAACATAATTTTATCAAAGTGGTAAATCCTTTAAAGCGAGAATTTGTGTACAACATAGAGAATATATTGAGGCAAAAGTAGAAGATGCAGCTTATCTTGCTCGCAAAAGCATTAAAGATAGCTCAGATTTATGTAAATTTAGATTTGGTTTAATTTGATAACAGAGGTATTGGTAACAAAGATTCTGAGAATCTAATTCTCAAAATTAACAAGCATTTTTTTTCCGGGAAAGGGGGGGGGGGGTCAGAAAGTGTCATTGTGTGTCAATAGGTTAAGGATTACCATTCCATAACAGCAGGTCATTGAGTATGCAAATCATTTAGGGACACAGTGGTGAACTACAGTTGCTTCTTTCAAATTAACCCATTACCACACAATGACTCTTTTTGACTCCCTACAAGAAAATGGCTTTTGAAAACATTGTCCACAAATTTGGATTTGAATTTGGACCAGTCTAAAATGTTGTTGTCTGGTAATGGGTTAAATGTTTTCCTATGACTCTTGTTAACCCATTACCACACATAAACTCCTTTTTACTCCCCTAAAGAAAAATGCTTTGGAAAACATTGTGGAAAATGAAGAAATTGCTTGTGACAAGCAATTTCTTCATTTCCCACAATGTTTTCTATACAAAATGTGAAAATGACCAAAAATGTAAAATGTTATTCACTTGAATTTGTCGTCTGCAACATCTTTGAATTTGGACTAGTTTGAAATTTCGTCGTCTGGTAATGGGTTAAGGTCATCAAAACCAGGGATGGTGTGGATAAGGATTATATGTGCACTTTGCTTCTATAGCCACATTCATAATGACACGTTTGTCGATGCTCTACAAAATAAAGGCTCATGAAAACATTGTGTGGAACTGGATAGGATATCTGCATTGCAGTTCACCAGTGTCCCAAGTGTAACAAGGTGTTTAGTCAGAAACAGTGGTTAAAGCAGCACATGAAGACACACGATGAAGAACGGATCGTGTATTCATGTACCTACGAGAACTGTACACGAGAATATCTGGATCTGAGAAACTTGAACGCACACATACGAACGTACCACGGCGGTAAACGATTCAGCTGTGATAAACCTGGCTGTGGAATGACATTTTGTACAAAGGTAAAAATTAGCGCTACAGATAAGAGGGAGTGAAGTCTTTTCAAAATTCAATATTTCATTAATTGTTCATCAAACCCTATGTTGTGGGTATTCATTGGAATGTTCTTGAAATGATTAAAATAAGTACCCTCAACATAGGGTTTGGAGTTACAGTGATTTTTTTACCTGTGCATCCTGCTACTTTTACTCATAATTTGGTCTTTGGGATGCAAAGTTTTAATTTAAGCGATTCCCAGGATGCAACAATTTTTACAGATTCCCTATTAAAAATAGTGGATTGGACTCACTAAACTAGTAGCTGGACTCATTGATATGAAATCCAGGGAGTCCCCAGGACTCACAGTCTTGAAATTGTAAAAATATCTCTGGAGTTAGAATGGCTCAATGAGAAATATAGAATGTCTTCACTTCCACTTATCTGTAGCTCTGTAAAAATTGTGCTTTCTTTTGTTCTAATACTGCGGAGCCCTGATAGCTCAGTCGGTAATGTCGGAGTCTGTCAATCTAGGGGTCGCGTGTTCGATTGGATTGGATTGTATGGAGTTTTACGTCCCACTCAACAGCTAAGGTCATGTGGAGACGGGACCTCAGTTTAAAGTCTCATCCGAAAGACTGTCATATGTTCGAACCACGGCTCTGCCATTATCCATTCTTACATTTTACAAAATTCACTTGTCTCTCACCAATGGGTGTAAATCATCTATATTAGAGAGCAGCTTTAGGCTTGGTTTGGATATTGTTGTGGTACTGGTGAGAGAAATACCAGGATACCACGGTTAGGTGCTCCAGCTGCTGCGATATGACCATAGCAGTTGAAAACGGCGTAAAACCCCAATAAAGCAAATTCAATCAAATAGTTCTAATACTATCAATGAAGGGGTTGTGGGTCGTAATCCCCGCTTGGCCAATATGCTATAATGTGACATTTGACAAAAGTCATTTACCTCTGACCAATGGATGGGAGTTATCTATGTTAGAGAATAGCTGGAAGCTCGGATTGAATGTCTTGGTAGTGCTGATGATGGTAATGCCAAGAATCGATGATTAGGTGCTCTAGCTGCTGTCTTAGATTTAAAGCAGTCGAAGGTGGTGTTAAACCTACTATTCAATCAATTATTATGATATTATAAGATTTTGAACAGTGTTACCATAATGTTGTCACCTTGTAAATGGGAACCATATTGTCACTTTTCAACAAAAACCTCGTAACTGCAGCTTGTATTAAGCTACTGCAGTTACAAGGTTTTTGTTGAAAAGCAGTGATGTGTAGTTCAGTGATCATTTCTGAGTCAAGTTCAATCATTTTGAAGAATGTTATATCAATGTCATATGTATAGAAATGGCTTAGAGAAGAGGAATTTGTCTTTTACAAGTTCGTCATGTTTAATTCTAAGGATTCCAACCCATCATTAGATACCAAACAGTTTGTGTATATTCATGCATCATACTTGAGAATGGAAATTAATGAGAGATAGCAAAGGAAATTGACAAGTGATATCCTAGCATAAAGCATCTTCGCAAGCCAAGGGTGACATCTACAACGTAACGTCGTTTCTGTATTCACCCTTGGTGTATTTAGTCCGATTTTCTTGGTGTCCTGGAAAGCGTTTTCATTGGTTCCAGCGAGGTCTGGCTGGAACCGATCAGATTGTCGACTGATACATTTGTTATGAGTAACCAATTCATGACAACGGGCGGGGAAAAGCATTGCATTTGCAACTAAAAAACACGAAGATGGGCGATTTTTCCTAAGAATTTCACTGCAAAAGACAGGAATTCCCTATCTTTAATCAACGAATTATTATACTTTAGACAACTGTACTAAAGAAGCAGCTAACTTTTACCTAATCGGCATGACGTATGACGCGAAAGACAATGCGCGTTAATGACATCATCAATAATGGACGAAATAACGTAAACAACCAGCAGGACACATCCGCTAGGCGGTGCTTCGCGATTTCAAGAAAATCGGACTAAATCCGCCAAGGGTGAATACAAACGTAGGTGGGTTCAACCTTGGCTAGCAAAGATGAGCATAAAGATGCATGAAAAGTTTCGTAGTTCATGATGTATTGTAATCCTTAAATTCAGTTTTGTCATGGAAATAGTTTGAATGTGGCCTTTAACTCTTTCTTAGATAACATGCTTTTTATAAGGGTGGTCCATAGTCTAAGAAGTTTCCGACAATAAAATTAATGATACCAAATGTTGAAAATACTTGTGTCATCGCTTGAAAAGCACTGAAAGAAAAGGAGAAAATGCTGGTTATCAGCATTTTCTTCTTTTCTTACAGTGCTTTTCAAATCTGTCTTGATAGTGGAAGTCAAAATTAGGTATTGTTTGGGAAAGAGTCTATGTGCTTTTGTTTATTAGCTGCAAATTTGTGCTAAAAATAGACTGAATTAACCATTATGGTTTGATAAACAGTCAATTTTGTTATAGAATCTCGTAACTAGGGCTTGAAGCAAGCCGTAGTTACGATATTTTATAAAAACACCCATGAGATACTATTTTTTTGTTTCGAAATTATGTCGTGTTTAATTGGATAGAGTCATTCCCTATTTTCATTTCAGCAAAAGTTACAGTATCATTTGAAGTTTCATGATCCTTCTGTTCCATGGCCTCAAAAGGTAAGATAAATCTTTATTGTGGATACTCCATCTAGTAGAATGTCTTAAATGTGGTGTCCATAGTCGAGAGGTAAAGCGTTGGCCTTGCAACTAAGAGGTTCCGAGTTTGATTCCCGGTAGTGGAGGTTGTTCTTAGCTTCTCATTGGTCCATTCAACGTGAGTACTGGTGTATTTCCAGGAAGCAGAATCGAGAGGGATTAAAATAAGTTGAAGAAACTTGCTTCCCAATTGATGAAAAATAAATGCGTTCAAAGTAAAAAAATCAAACCTTACCTAATCTCATCATGTGAGAACAATTACCTTGAATTGAACTCTCCAGAAAATGACCTTACATGACCTTGCAAGTTTGGATCACCTGGTTTTGATGTCGCAAATAAAATCTTGAAAAAAAATTGCTTTGATTTTCAGGTGATAAACAAAGATTATAATGTTAATAATTTTGAACTTATAAATGCAGACACAAAGATATATGCTTCAGATAAAATAAAAATATTGTAGACGCCAACAATTGAAAAGATATAAGAACCATTTATGACAGTTAAAAAATGTCATTAATTGTGTTTTTATACGCCGCCGGAGGCGGACGTATATTGGCGTCATCTTCTCCGTCTGTCTGTCCGTCCATCCGTCCGTCCATCCGTCAGTCCGTACGTCTGTCCACTTTTCTTATCAACGCAACTCCTCCTAAGTTTCTGGCTGGATCTTCTTGAAACTTGGTCAATGTTATCACCTCAATTGGTAGATGTGCATGAAGGAAGGATTTTGTGGTTCGTTGATTTTTGCCTGAGTTATGCCCCTTAAAAAGTTATGGCTTAATTCAAGAACAGTTCCTTGACTCTCACTTCAGTCAAACTCAACAAAGGACGCCTGAAGTTACTGCTAATGCCGTTAGCACGAGATCCCCGTACCAGAAAGACTCAGTGACAAAGTGGTATTCACAGTCAAAATCTTCTTTTCTATATCGAGGAAATGTTTCTTAACCCTTTTTGTAATCTAATCTAATATTTTAAAACCCTTCACACGCTTTTTATCGAAAGGTCGCTTGAAACCGATTTTATAGACATTATACCATTTTTATAATGGATAAATCCGTTCAGCTAATGTACCAAATTTTGATTAAGAATGCTTCAGAAAACTTCGGTGGAAAAGAAATACTGTGCGTATTTTAAATGCTTTAGTTTTAATAAAATATCAGATCCTCACAGCTCAGTAAATAATGTTGGGGTCGGTCAATTGAAACATCTAGTTACGAATGGGCTGGTTTGATTCAAATCATTACCAGACGACAAAATTTTAGACTTCAAAGATGCTGCAAACGACAATTTCAAGTAAATATATATTTTTAATTTCATTTTTGTCCTTTCGGGTAGAAATTATTTGGAAAATGAAGAAGTTGCTTACTGAAAGCAGTTTGTTCATTCATTTTCCAATTTTCCCCCAAAAAAATCTGTTAAACTTAAAGAGTCAAAAAGAGTCAACGTGTGGAAATGGGCTAAACCGCTTTTGTCAAATGGTAAAATTTCAGCCTAGTCTAATTTAATGGTTTTTGCAGACGACAAAATATTCAATGTGAAAAGCAGGAGATGTTTATGTTAAATGAGTATACCATTGAAAATATATGGGGGAAAAGGATGAATTGATGATATCAGATCGCTCAATGTTTGTCCAGACCATTGTTACAGGCACGTCGTGTATACAAAATTTTTGCCGCATTTACGTTATGGTTAATTACAGCACATTTGAAACAGGACTTGTCTGAAATTAAACAAATGAAATAGAAATTAAAAAGGTGACAAAAGAAGAACCGTTAGGCATTTTCATCCCCCCCCCCCCCCAAAAAAAAAAAAAAATACTTTTATATTACAAGAACTTGTTTTTATGGAATAACTTGTTTCAAACGAATACGTTCCAGCAATTTTTCCTTCAAAAATCTGTAAAATGTAAGAGAAAATAAGCATGAGTTAAGCTCAAGGTCCGACCTTCTTGCCTCGAGAAATCCTAACTTAGTTAAGTTGCTTCGAAACCTCCTTATGTCTCTGAATACCAACCTGTCCTGAAGAGCGAAATCCCATAAAAACATCGTGCTGGTTGCACGATAAAATGTAAGAAACTCGTGCAATTCTAGTTGAGGTAACTTCAAATAAGTAAGAGTAAGCTTCATGAATTAAGCCATTAGTCTCTGGGGCTTATTGAAATTGCAGGCTTGTCAACGCAACTCCTCCTAAGTTTCTGGCTAGATCTTAATGAAACTTGGTCAATGTTATCACCTCAATTGGTAGATGTGCATGAAGGAAGGATTTTATGGTTCGTCGATTTTTGCCTGAGTTATGCCCCTTAAAAACTTAGTCTCTGGGGTTTATTGACATTGCAGCCTTGTCAACGCAACTCCTCTTAAGTTTCTGGCTGGATCTTAATGAAACTTGGTCAATGTTATAACCTCAATTGGTAGATGTGCATGAAGGAAGGATTTTATGGTTCATTGATTTTTGCCAGAGTAATGCCCCCTTAAAACTTAGTCTCTGGGGCTGATTTGAATTGCAGCCTTGTCAACGCAACTCCTCCTAAGATTCTGACTGGATGCTAATGAATCTTGGTTGATGTTATTACCTTAATTGGTAGATGTGCATGAAGTAAGGATTTTATGGTTCATTGATTTTTGCCAGAGTTATGCCTCCTTCAATCTTAGTCTCTTGGGCTTAATGATATTTCAGCCTCGTGAACGCAATTCCTTCCTGGTTTTTCACTGGATATTTATAAAAACCTTTTTGTGAACACAATTTTTTACAGGTTTTTCAGTGAATATTTATAAATCCTTGTCAATGTCATTTTTTGTCTCAAGTTTTATAAGTGGCGGCGTATATTGTGACCATGGCACTCTTGTTTGCCTTTGCATGGAAAGATAGTGGCTAACTGTGTTACTGTTGTTCATCAGTCTGTCTGTACGACACTTGGTGTACAAACAGGAGTATTTGTTTCACAAACATGTCCTGTTTAACCCTTTCCCAAACAAGACCTGGTTTGTACGTCCCTAATAGAAAAGGCTTGGGAAAACATTGAGACAAAAGAAGAAACTGCTGATAACCAGCAGTTTCTCCTTTTGTCTTAATATTTTCTTTGCCATATTTTGCTCAAATCTTATCTTTAATAACATCCATTTTGTCATTTTTGGCAGTTTTCGAAGTGGATAACCCTAAAATTTTGCCGTTTGGGAAAGGGTTAATTATATTTTCCATTTTTTGTTTCAGAAGAAATCTAAGAAAAGGTTGATGGCCGAACAGTTAACAGGATCTACAGCGACAAAAGACTCGTCAAGCGACGACAATGACCTCGATCTGAACTCTCCAGAAATGGAGGAGAGAATGACCTCACATGACCTCGCAAGTCTGGGTCACATGGTCAGATGTGAACTGGGATTCGAAACTCCGAAATATAAAACCAGCATTCATGAATCAACTGTGCAGTATTCCAACAAAAGTTCTAGTTTTACCATGTTGAAAAATACTGCTACCTGCAATGTTTTTTCTGAACGTAACATTTCAATTTCTTCAACATCAGCAAAAGATTGTGAAAATGAAAATACTACTCAACATGATAAACATGAAACTAGTTCAACAGTGACAAGATATTGTGATAATGAAAGTGCTAGTGAAAATTTAACTTGTAGTGAAAATAACAGTGTAGATCTAAATTTGACTTGTAAAGAAAGTGCTTATAAAAGTAAATACACTGTTACGAGTAAAAGTGAATATACGAGTAAAAGTGATTATACGAATAATGTTTTGACATATGTTGAAAATACCAGTGAAACTTTGACTTGTGAAAATGCATGTACTAATGAAAATCTGACTTATAGCAAAAATATCACATGTGGTGAAAATGCTGGTGAAAATTTGACTTTTAGCGAAAATGTTAGTGAGAATTTGACTTGTTCCTCAACATTATCAAATAGTATTTCGGCAAATAATCGAGACATAATTGATGCAGTTTCATGACTTTACCATTTACTAGGCAACAAAAATTTAGTCGTATACCAATATAATCTTTTCCCGAACAACACAATGTCAGACTGATCAAATTTTACAGTCAATATGGATGTTATTGATAAATGAATGTAAGATTTGTGTATGAAATAGAATCCACAATAATTGAGACAAAAGGAGAAAATGCTGATAATTAGCATTTTCTTTTTTTGTCTCCATGTTTTCCCAAGTGTTTTGGCATCAAAACCAGGTCTTTTTTTTGGGGGGGGGGGGATATTAACACAGTCAAACTATAAGTAGATCTACTTTATTTAATAATTCAGACACAATTAAGGCAATTTCCTGACTTTAAGGTTTTCCATGAATTGAAATTCTTCTATATTATATTTCATGTCATTGTGGACAACAAAATGGGACTGTAAATGATAAAACTTGTACGTTTTTCCCATTCAAATCTTTGAAGAAAAAAAGGAAACTGCTGGTTAATTGCAGAAATATCTGCTAATCAAATCATATAAAGCTTTTACTTTTCTTTCTCATCAACTGATTTTCAGTTGCATCTTCAGAAAGGGCAAAGGAATCCATGCTCAAACTATCTATTTATTTCTACACATACAGTTAAAATATACCTTAATTCTTAACATTTTTGTATTGTTTTCTATTGGCTGTTACATTTTCTCATCAACCAACTTAAAAAATACTTCAAATACGGTAGATCAAACATGGCAACAACCACTCCAAAAATAACCATAAAAACAATCCCAGATCCGCCAACAATGTGTGCCGTCACACGGGAATCCCAGGCACTATTTTTAGAACGAAAATCCTTCCCAGTCTCGTTCTTGTACATGACAAGTTCTTGGAGGATTTCCTCGAAGAAGTCGTTATTAAGTAGGTCATCTGTGTTTGCTATAGACTGGCACATGCAGAAATGTTTCTCGTCACAATTCATGGTTGTTATGGAGGTCTGGTCTCCCAGTCTACTCAATACCAGGCAGTCGTCAGTGAGGTTGGAATCTTCAATATCTGTAAGAGAAAGACCAAAAATGAAAATATTTGGTAAAACCATCACCAGATGACAAAATGTTAGACTGGTCAAAACTCAAAGATGTTGCAGATGACAATATCAGGTTAATAGAATTTCACACTTTTGGTCTTACTGGATAGAAAACATTGTGGGAAATGAAAAAATTGCTGGTCACAAGCAATTTCTTCAATTTCCACAATACTTTCCCAAGCCTTAAGTTGGCTAAGACTGGCACACACAGAAATGTTTCTCGTCAAAATTCAGGGTTGGTAGGAACAACATGGTATTTGATTGCATTCTGGTCGCAAAAATACAACACTCAAATCAACCATGAAGCATACTAAGTCTGCGGTGTAATTTATCTATTACCTTAAGGGACAATGCTCAAGTTATTTCGCTACCAGATTCTAGACAATATGACATGTCTTTACTATTCACCATTTTTCGACTGTTAGAGCGTATTTGTTATGTGAAACTGCTTTTCTCGCGATGGAAATCAATGATTTAGAATTGTAATTGTGTTTGCAGTTACCACTGTTTTGCGTCATTTTATTCATTTATAAAAGATAAAAAAAGTCTGTAATTCGCTTATAAGTGCGATGACCTATAGATACATTTTCTTCTTGAATTACTAACGGGATATATTGCTTATATGGAGATGGGGGCTTAAGTAAAAAATCAGGTGGTTGTTTTCATAGAATCATAGAAAATGAAATGGAAAAGGAGTAAATGTTATAATGAAAACAGATTGTACTATAGACAACGTATACATACCGTGTATCCAATAATGTCCATGCAGTGTAACATTGGACAGATCAAGAAATAGTTCATCTATGGACATCTGTAGTAGGCTGCCGTTAAACCATTGTTTACATCCTAATATGGCCTTCTCCCGAGTGAGGCCCTCTTTAACAATGTGTATAAATGTGTTGTTTCGAGGAATAGTTTCCCAGTGTTGTGTACTTGTGTCTGAAAAAAGGTAATAATTAAGGTATTCTATCCAGCATTAGATACTGAACAATTTGTGCAATTCGGGGTGCCATCCGTGGCACCAGAAATTGACGAGGATATCCCTCGTCAATTTCTGATGCCGCGGATGATGCCTGTTAATTGATATGGGTATACCATTTTCACTTTCCTTTTCCATGGATGGCGCCTGATGATACACGAAGTGAATAGTATCTAATGCTTGATGGAATACCTTAATATTGCCTTCTCCTGAGTGAGGCCCTCTTTGACAATGTGGATAAATGTGTTGTTACGAGGGATAGCAGGGTGCCCACTGGTCAGGGAAAAGTCAGTGAAGTTTGTATTTTCTTCAAGGTCAGGGAAAAGTCAGGGAATTTTGAAAAACGGTCAGGGAAATCTGAAAAGCTTAAAAAGTCAGGGAAAAGTCAGGGAATTTTGAAATTTTCTTTTGCTCAAACAAAAGAAATAGAAGAAAATGAAATGAAGTAAAACAGATAATCATAGCTATGGCATTTTTCAGATTATAATGAACAAACCAGTTGTTCTTTAAAACATGACTCTGCACTAATCATTTTATCTTTTTAATGTTGAATAGAGGCTTAACATTTGAAATGGATCTTCTATTGAAATCTAATGCTCTGAGGGCTAAATCTGTAAGCAAGAGGGAAGAAGCTGACATAATCCGAGTCTTCTCTGATGTAAATACGCTCTTTAATATTTTGATTTTTCGCTATTTACATCAGAGTGTGTTTCACTTCGAAAATATCAAGAAGTTCTCCACTCGATGTGGCGCATCGCTCACCGTCCGATCTTAAATGCTATCCTTAAAACGCCTGATGGTATCCACAAATGAACCATTTATTGTTATGGCTGCTGAAAAATATTACGACCAAAAGTATTTCCAAAAGGTTTATAGGCAATGTTTTGCAACAACCCTCACCTGAGCAGCCTTTGTTTACCATGACCTTCCATTTAAAACCACGTGAACAACGCGAATTCTCGCACATGGAATGCGGGTTTTCCCAGATTATGACAGAACGGTCTAAATATAAGAATTAAAAAAAGAAAATAAAAATAAGATTATTTTATTTTTCAAATTGACGGCCCTTCTGAAATAATATAACAATAAATAGTTTAAAAAACCCTGATAATATGAATAAATAAATAAATGAAATATATCAGAAACTTCCCGCAAACGTCCGGCAAATGTTCCAAGCTAGTATTCACACCAATAATGTTTGCTACTTTTTTGGGTCAATTCCATAACTTACGAGCATGGTGAAGGCAATAAACGGAATTTCACAGGAGAAGCAATACCATTCAAGTTGCAAGCTGAACAGATCGACATAAATTGAACACTCCATAATTTCTAAACAAAGGCAGTCACGTGACCTGAAAGAAAATCGTAATCAAAGGTGGTCACTTGATAGTCACATGCCAGCAAATTCAGTTCTATTTTTGAATGAGATCTGGTCACGTGATCTACAATAACAATGGCGACGAAATCGATTGGAATTAGAGGGTTGTTGAATTTCGGAAGTTATTCTCTTCCAGCAGGCCGATTTGAAATTAAATTTTTGGTCAGGTATGACAAAAAATGATTAATTGATCTATACCCTACAGTGTTTTACTGAGTGATTGGATATAATACCCAAAATCAAAGCTTCACAACGTGTGCCAAACTTTCCGCTGTTTTCGAAGTGAAACACACTCTGATGAAAATAGCGAAAAATCAAAATATCAAAGAGCGTATTTACATCAGAGAAGACTCGGATTAAAGCTGACAGTGATGAGAAAAATATTGAACATCTTCAGAGAAGGTTGAAGAAATATTGATACGAAGAGAGTAGTTACATTAAGTGGTGTGGTATGTGTATTAATACTTGCACAGCTGCAAGGACTGTGCACCATTTGGTTTTCATTGCTTTTGAGTTTAGTGATGAGTGTAACATGATTTAGGTCATATGTGCCTTCTCCTTCAAAATCACTTAGATATGTTCATTGTCTTCTTTCAAGTGACATTTTGATATCAAGTGAATAAAGCCCTCAAATATATCCATTGTCACCTGTTTCTTACAAACATTCATTAGTTTCACTTGTACCTGATCGGTAGAAAATCAATTTTAGCACCAAGCTGGTTTAAAAATGCTCTAAAATTGCAACTATTTAGCATGCAATATGTCAAAAAATGTAGGCCTACATTAAATTGTGCTAATTATAAACTGTTCACACATGCACAGAGGTATCCATTTTTGTCCAGAAATTGACTGAAAATAACTAGTAAACAGTATATATTTTAAAGTGACATTTCACGACTATTTTACATAAATTTTACGGAAATTCTGAAACTTTCAAGCCAAAATATTGAACCGTTTACGAGAAATATATATTTTGTGCTAAAATTAAACAAATTGTTGTGGACAACAGTTCAGATTTATATAGAATATGTCATTTCTGTCTCAACTTTAAAGGCATATTTTTCGCTTATAAATAACAACTTAAAAAAACTGATAGCATTTCTATGCATAAGAATATACAACTTAAATGCATCAAGACATACTTTTAAAAATGAAATAAATGTGAAATGTCACTCTAAGTGAAGATAAATGTGAAAGGCTATCAGTGCAGGAAATTTTGATTGGAAAGTATTTAGATAAGTAAGGGCAGTATTAATTAGTCAGTTAATATTTAAAATGGAAAAAAGTTGGATTGGAAGCAAATCTGTCCTTTAAACACCTTTCAAGAGAATGATGCTCACAGAATGTTCTTTGAAACAGTTTAAGTAAGACAAAGACTGAAGTGGTATTTCCCATTTTCTCTTATGTATTGAGGTGTACACTTTAAAGTTTATAAACTTTTCAATTGTTGTCAGAGAAAGTGTATTTAACCATCAAGCAGGACAAATTATCCTTTCTCTTCATCATGTATAAAAAGTTGAGCATTTTAAGGATTCTACTAATACATGTAAGTTCAACAATCACACTTGAATTGTTATTATGCTCCCCGAAGGGAGAGCATATAGTCGCCGCTTTGTCCGTCCGTCCGTCCTGTCCGTCATTCCGTCCGTCCGTCCGAAGTGATTTCTCCATAACCCTTGGGCCAAATCAATTGAAACTTACCATGTGAACTCCCTATGACATAATGCCGATGTACTTTTCCCGGTTTTTGGATTTGAGGCCTCGTCATGGGAAAAGGGGACTTAAGGTAAAATATAGTTTTCTCTAATTTCTCCTAGTCTAATGGTCAGAATTTGATGAAATTTCATATTTGAGTAGTAAATCAGATGCCCTTGACAATAAACTATGTGAAATTTGGTTATAAAAATTATGTCATGCAAAAAGGGGGCTTAACATTTGCTAGCTTTATGTTAGCTCTGCATGGCATACATTTATTGTGACAATGCCTTATTCGGGGAGCATTGTCTGTCTCTGACGGCTCTTGTTGTAAGAAATCTGGATAAATATCGGATGGATCGGACGGCTTTAGGGGAGAATGAGGCTGTTTAGCGCAAAAAAAAGGTCAGGGAAAAATGAATTTTGGTCAGGGAAAAGTCAGTGAAAAGTCAGGGAATTTTATTTCAGATGAAGGGTGGGCACCCTGGATAGTCTCCCAATGTTGTGTGCTTGTGTCTGAAAAAGGGTAATTTAATTAACCCTTTCCCAAACAGCAAAATTTTAGGGTGATCCACTCCAAAAACTGCCACAAATGACAAAATGGATGTTATTAAAGATAAGATTTGTGTAAAATATGGCACAGAAAATATTGAGACAAAAGGAGAAACTGCTGGTTATCAGCAGTTTCTTCTTTTATTTCAATGTTTTCCCAAGCCTTTTCTATTAGGGACGCCGGTCTTGTTTGGGAAAGGGTTAAGGTATTCCATCCATCGTCAGATACCAAACACTTTGTGCAATTTCGTGTGCCATTCGTGGCAGCGGAAATTTACCAGGGTATCCCTCGTCAATTTCTGTTGTCACGGATGGCACCCGGAAACTAGCAATGGGTAAATCAATGTTTTTCAACAAAAAAGATCGAAACTGCAGCTTTAAACAAGCTAAAGTTACGATCTTTTTAGCTCACCTAAGCATGAAGTGCTCAAGGTGAGCTATTATGATCACTTTTTTTTCCGTCCGTCTGTCCGTGTCCGTCTATATGTCAACAATTTGGTGTTTACACTCTAGCATCTACAAATGTAAGCCAATTTTGGCCAAACTTGGTCAAAATATGTATGACTGTAAGTTCTCGGATGAGTTAGATTTTTGGTCAGATCGGACCAGAAAGTTTGGAGTTATCTGCCCTTGAATGTAAAAATAGCTACTTTTTATACCCCCCACCTACGAAGTAGAGGGGGGTATATTGGCTTCACCATGTCTGTCTGTCTGTCCGTCCGTCCATCCGTCCAGTCGTCCATCCGTCCGTCCGTAGACTTTTTCGTTTCCGTGCTCTAACTCGAGAACCAGTTGACCTAGGATCATGAAACTTTACACAGTTGTTGCCCATGACCCAAGGAGGTGCCCTATTGTTTTTGGGTCACCAAGGTCAAAGGTCAAGGTCACAATCGGACTTTGTTTAAAATCTGTTTCCGTGCTCTAACTCGAGAACAGGTTGACCTAGGATCATGAAACTTTACTCAAGTATTGCCCATGACCCAAGGAGGTGCCCTATTGTTTTGGAGTCACCAAGGTCAAAGGTCAAGGTCACAATCGGACTTTGTTTAAAATCTGTTTCCATGCTCTAACTCGAGAACCGGTTGACCTAGGATCATGAAACTTTACACAAGTGTTGCCCATGACCCAAGGAGGTGCCCTATTGTTTTTGTGTCACCAAGGTTAAAGGTCAAGGTCACAATCGGACTTTGATTAAAATCCGTTTCCGTGCTCTAACTCGAGAACCGGTTGACCTAGGATTATGAAACTTTACACAGTTGTTGCCCATGACCCAAGGAGGTGCCCTATTGTTTTTGGGTCACCAAGGTTAAAGGTCAAGGTCACAATCGGACTTTGTTTAAAATCCGTTTCCGTGCTCTAACTCGAGAACCGGTTGACCTAGGATTATGAAACTTTACACAGTTGTTGCCCATGATCCAGGAAGGTGCCCTATTGTTTTTGGGTCACCTAGGTCAAAGGTCAAGGTCACAATCAGACTTTGTTTAAAATTCGTTTTCGTGTTTCAACTTAAGAACCTTTTGACCTATAGCACTTCCAGTGACAAGGTGCTAGTGGGGGGTATTTGTCCGCTTTGCGACAGTTCTAGTTGACATTGTTTACACTCCTAGCATACAAATATCAATCAATCCATCCAAATCTTGGACACAATGTTGGAGACCAAAAGATCTCGGATGAGATCGATTTTTTGGTCTGATCAGACGAGAAAGTCTAGAGTTTGTTTACACTCTAGCATTTAAAATTATTGACCAATCAAGACAAATCTTGTACATAATGTATAGGACCATAAGATCTCATATGAGTTCCGTTTTCAGATGAATCGGTAGAAACAGTCATGAGTTATCTGCACTTAAATTTGACAAAAAATTCAGTCTGACTATTTTTAGCTCACCTGAGCACGAATGTGCTCATGGTGAGCTATTGTGATAACGCTGTGTCCGGCGTCCGTCGTGTGTCGTCCGTCGTCCGTCGTCCGTCAAACTTTGCCTTGTGTGCACTCTAGAGGCCACATTTTTTGCCCAATCAACCTGAAATTTGCTCAGAATGATTGTCTTGATGAAATCTCGGACAAGTTCGAAATTGGGTCATTTGGGGTCAAAAACTAGGTCACGGGGTCAAATCTTAGAAAAACCTTGTGTGCACTCTAGAGGCTACATTTTTAGCTCACCTGAGCACAAAGTGCTCAAGGTGAGCTATTGTGATCGCTTTTTGTCCGTCGTCCGTCTGTCCGTCCGTCCGTCCGTCCGTCCGTCCGTCTGTCCGTCTGTCCGTCCACAATTTGGTGTTTACACTCTAGCATCCACAAATATTTATCAATCTTGATCAAACTTAGTCAAAACAAGTATGGTCATAAGTTCTCGGATGAGTTCGATTATGGGCCAGATCGGACCAGAATGTGCTGAGTTATCTGCCCTTGAATGTCCAAAAAAGCCGTTTTTGACTTTGTTTACATTCTAGCATCTACAATTATTGATCAATCAAAACAAAACTTGGAGACAATGTTGGAGACCATAAGATCTCGGATGAGTTTGGTTTTCAGTATGATCTGATCAGAAAGTCCAGAGTTATGTGCCCTTGAATTTAACAAAATTGCCATATTCGGCTGGTTTTGACCTTGTTAACACTATAGAATCTACAATTATTGATCAATCAAGACAAAACTAAGACATAATGTTTTGGACCATAAGATCTTGGATGAGTTCGATTTTCAGTCTGATCTGATCAGAAAGTCCAGAGTTACGTGCCCTTGAATTTGACAAAATTGTCATTTTCGGCTGTTTTCGACCTTGTTTACACTCTAGAATCTACAATTATATATCAATCAATACAAAACTTGGACACAATGTTGGGGACCATAACATCTCGGATGAGTTCGATTTTCTATTTGATCTGATGAGAAAGTCAAGAGTTACGTGCCCTTGAAAATTGCCATTTTCGGCTGTTTTAGACCTTGTTTACACTCTAGAATCTACAATTATCAATCAATGAAAACAAAACTTGGACACAATGTTGGGGACCATAAGATCTCGGTCGGATGTGCTTGATTTTCAGTTTGATCTGATCAGAAAGTCCAGAGTTATGTGCCCCTGAATTTGACGATATTGCCATTTTCGGCTGTTTTCGACCTTGTTTACACTCTAGAATCTACAATTATCAATCAATCAAGACAAAGCTTGGACACAATGTTTGGGACCATAAGATCTCTGTTCAGGATGATTTCCAGTCTGATCTGATCAGAAAATCGAGAGTTGCGTGCCCTTGAATTTGACAAAATTGCTGTTTTTGGCTGTTTTCGACCTTGTTTACACTCTAGAATCTACAATTATTGACCAATCAAGACAAATCTTGGACACATTCTTGGGGACCATAAGATCTTGGATGAGTTGGATTTTCAAATGGATCTGATTAGAAAGTCGAGAGTTATGTGCCCTTGAATTTGATAAAATGCTGTTTTCGGCGGTTATCGACCTTGTTTATACTCTAGAATCTACAATTATTTATCATTCAAAGCAAAACTTTGACACAATGTTGGGCACCGTTACATCTCGGATGAGTTTGATTTTCACAATGTTATTGATCATAAGTTCGTTTTCAGTCTTAAAGTCATAAGTATCAATTGAATTGAACAAAAATGTTGCTCATATCATTTTGGTTCAGGTGAGCGATATAGGACCATCATGGTCCTCTTGTTTGTCCAATCAACCTGAAATTTGCTCAGAATGATTGTCTTGATAAAATCTCGGACAAGTTCGAAATTGGGTCATCTGGGGTCAAAAACTAGGTCACGGGGTCAAATCTTAGTAAAACCTTGTGTGCACTCTAGAGGCCACATTTTTTGCCCAATCAACCTGAAATATGCTCAGAATGATTGTCTTGATAAAATCTCGGACAAGTTCGAAATTGGGTCATCTGGGGTCAAAAAACTAGGTAATGGGGTCAAATCTTAGAAAAACCTTATGTGCACTCTAGAGGCCATATTTTTTGCCCAATCAACCTGAAAATTGATCAGAATAATTATCTTGATGAAATCTCGGACAAATTTGAAATTGGGTCATCTTGGGTCATAAACTAGGTCACGGGGTCAAATCTTAGAAAAACCTTTTGTGCACTCTAGAGGCCACATTTTTTGCCCAATCAACCTGATAATTGATCAGAATGATTGTCTTGATAAAATCTCAGACAAGTTCGAAATTGGGTCATCTGGGGTCAAAAACTAGGTCATGGGGTCAAATCTTAGAAAAACCTTGTGTGCACTCTAGAGGCCACATTTTTTGCCCAATCAACCTGAAATTTGATCAGAATGATTGTCTTGATGAAATTTCGGACAAGTTTGCAATTTGGTCATCTGGGTCAAAAACTAGGTCACGGGGTCAAATCTTAGAAAAACCTTGTGTGCACTCTAGAGGCCACATTTATTGCCCAATCAACCTGAAATTTGCTCAGAATGATTGTCTTGATCAATTCTAGGTCACAAGGTCAAATCTTAGCCCAATCAACCTGAAAATTGGTATACAAAAAGTTATTATACCCCCCACAACAAAGTTATGGGGGGGTATACTGGATTCAGGTTGTCTGTCCGTCTGTCCGTCTGTCCGTCCGTCCGTCCGTCCGTCCGTGGACATAATTTTGTGTCCTCTTCTCCTCCCACAGTTTTTGACCGATTTTGCTGAAATTTTAGCAGGTTGTTTCCTATTATATGAAGTTGTGCACCTGCAATTTTCATCTTGATCCAGGCAGTAGTTTCAGAGTTATGCCACTTTGAACTTTAGCACTTTTTCAGTGACAACGCGCTAGTGGGGGTATTTGTCCGCTTTGCGACAGTTCTAGTTATATCAGGTGAGCGCTTCAGGGCCAATGGCCCACTTGTTTACACTATAGCATCTACACATATGGTTAATTTGAGTGGACAATAACATGTTTTTATATGTTAAAGGTTTGTTTATAATTATCAGATTAGCGTTGGACAACTGTATTGTCCACCCAAATTAACACGGGACAACTTAATTTCCATGTGCAAAGTCCGTTAGTTGAGCGTCGTAACAAAACATTGCCGAAGTGGGATCATTACATATGCAGATATCCTGGGTTTATCTTGCTTGACTATACGAATACAACTTATATAGTCCAGCAAGATTAACCAGGGACATCTGCATAATTATGTATTGTCCAACAAGATTAACCCGGGACATCTGCATATGTAATGACCCCACTTCGACAATATTTTGTTAACACGCTCAACTAACGGACTTTGTACACGAAAATTAAGTTGTCCCGGGTTAACTTGGGTGGACAATAATGACCCCACTTCGGAAATGTTTTGTTAAGACGCTCATCTAACAAACTTTTTGGTTGGAACTTGTTCCGCATGTTAATTCTCTGGTGTACGATAACTACCATTATGATTGCATACTGTATATAGTAAAGATAGGTAACATACCCGTCACAGCTAGGCCTGCATCGTTTTGTATTACCATATCGGTTGACGTATGTGGAGCAGAAGACTTTGTTGTGTCATGTTTCACCGTGTAGGTCGGCGCTGGTGTTGGCGGGCGTGGGGATGAAGGCCTTGTACATACCACAGGGTATCTACCATTACAGTCTGGGATGTTGATACACGTTAAGGGGTCGTATAATATGACTGAACAGTTAAAGTCTGTTCCTGTACAAAATTAATATTATAATAAAAAGTCGCTTTCCTTAACCTTTTCCCGAAGTTCGGTCAAATGTTATGCTAGTCTAATGAATATAGGGTAAAAAAGTCCACTTTTTCGAATGCCCAAAAAGGCCCACTTTTCTTAACTGTGATAATGATCGACAATTTAACCAACTTAAGAAGTTTTGATTAACACGGTGGGGATTGTGCATGATGGGATGGATAACGAATACGGACAAAATAATCTCGATTCTGGTAAGATATTTTGCAATAACTTCCTTATTTTTGCATCAATCTTCAAAAGGTTTATTGCATGTACCCCGCCTTACCGAGCTCTTTCATCGGATGTATGACACATTAGATAACTCATGGTACTTTTCCCGAAATATTGTCCCAACCGACAAGAAAGCGAATTGGTAACGTCTACGGCCAAATTAACCACGCTTCAGGTAAGAATTTGTGCAATAACTTTCTTATTTCTGCGTCAATTGTCATACGGTTTGTTGCATGTACTCCGTCTTACTAAGCCCTTTTCGCAAATGTATTACTTATCTGAAAACTTCTTGTACTCTTCTAAAAAAATTAATCCCAACCGACTGAAAAGGGCCTGAATTTTTTGTCGTTCTTCTGATCGGTTGGGATCAATTTTTGGACAAAGTACAAAGATTCTACAAATAAGTCATATATCTGAGGAAAGAGCTCAGTAATGCGGGGTATATGCAACAAACCGCTTTAAAATTGACGCAGAAATAAGAACATTATTGCACAATTTCTTACCTGAAGTGAGGCAAATTTGTCCGTATTTGTTATCCATCCCATCATGCACAATCTCCACCGTGATTAAAGAAGGGACAAATGTATACTGTAAAAAGTAGAATTACAATATGAGGTAGATTCAATCTGAAATAAATTTGGATATTATCTTTCAGTAACATCTAACGACCACCCGTTAGGGGTCATCTTCTGTGACCTTTTTTTGGGCCAATCGGATTATAGCTTTTGAAAAGTTGAAAGAAATTTGGCATGCGCACGGGCAAGCGCACTACACTTCCGTTTCTAACGATAACAAGATTAGTAGCCATGGCCGCCTCCAGTGTGGTGATTTCACTACAAAGACAAAGACCAAAGTCCGTTAATTTTGGGAACAAAGATATGGCATTTATGAAGTAGGCCCCTAGATAGTTTTCGGTATATTTTTAACACTAGCAGTAACAGTTTTATACGATCATCACGCTCACCCGAAATAAAGCGATGTTAACTTATGAACGTATAAACTATATACTGGCAATTCGAGCCAATGTTATGTAGAAACTTGATTAGCTCAGTCGGTAGAGCGTCTGATCCAGATACCTGTCGATTTCCACCACAGGTTCATATTTTTTCCTACTATGAATTATATATTTTTCAAAGTAAACAATTCTAGAAATCGCAGATATGAAAACATGAATGGTAATTGTATTTTTATTTCGTTTTTGCAATTTCTAGAATAATTTGGAAAAAGTGTAATAAAAATAGGGGAATATAAAGATGAAATCAGTGCGAGGTTCGATCCTCTATCTTCTAGGATACAAGTCGGCAGCTTTACCAACTGAGCTAATCAGACCATTGCTTTCAATGCCTTCCAAAAGTCGATAATATATACTGAGAGGCAAAAGAAAGTATACACTTTTTGTTTTTCAATATCTCTCTTAATTTCCATCATATTGACTCAATTGTTTGGACTTTTCATTTCTACCTAAAAACCAATAATACAGTGTTGATAAATGTTACCTGAAATTGCTCGACTACCCATACTTATGCTACATGCCGATTTTGCAAAGTTTGCACGTGCGACTTAGTGGAACATCAAATGTTGCCGTTAAACCGTGTATGATTCTTTTATTCTTTACCACAAGAAATCACAATATTAAATTTTCTCTAACATTATAACCCAATGCTCGTTGGCTGGTAGAAATCGACAAATAAGCCACTTTTTTGCATAAAGGCCCATTTTCCTATGACGCAGCATGATATAAAAGAAATTTGACACTATATAAACTTAGTCATGTGTCTAGAAACATTCAACGTAAATTTTCATCACAATCCGTCAATAAATTTAGAAGGGGTTATGTCAGGTAGGTTGTTTTCATCAAGTCCCCTTTTGCCATGACGCATCTTAATGTGGGAAAAACAATAACAATGTACGCATAATCTTAGGTGACTCGAAACTTTCTGTGAAAATTTTATCAACATCCGTTTATAAATTTAGGGTTTGTGTCACTGTCGATGATTGCATTAATTGATCGATTATATCCCCTTTTTCGGTGACGCTGTATGCTATGAAAAGACCTTCGCAACAGAATGACGAACAGAGACATGGATAGGTGGAGAAGGTTACATCAATAAACGGCCACCTTCGGAGGCGATTAAAAGTCGTACATAATATTATGAAGCGTTTATTCAGAAAACGTGGAATAACTAGGGTGTATACTTATTTTTGCCTCTCAGTATATATAGTTTATATATGTTCAAAATTACACACCGCTTTATCTCGGGTTAGCGCAATGATCGTATAAAACTGTTACCGAAAACTATCTACTTCATTAATAAATGACATATCTTTGCTCTCAAATTAACGGACTTTGCTCTTTGCTCGGTGTCAAGCGCGTGTCTATCAACCGCAGCCATTTTGGTGTTGTTGTCAGGGACAACAGACTTGCGTTTGCAACGAGCTTTTTGAATTCATCAATCCTTAATCACATGCCGTGAATTCAATTGTGTAATAAATATACATTATGTCATTTTGCAAGAGAAATGTGCGAAAGAAGAGTGTTCACTCTAGAAGCTGCTGTTACCAAGGCATTTATAAAGGGGTCAAACTGGAAAAATCCATCTATGAAGTCTACATATGTATTTGTCCTTATTCGAATAAAAATTGTAAGAATTTCCGCTAAACTTTATCTTGTGTCAGCATTTGTGTGTCCCCGTTTGCATTATTGACTGAAAGAAAGTACTCGCATATGAAAAAGATCTGTCGTCTGATCTTGAGTCATTGACTTCTTAAACAATTCCCCCCGAAGCAAGCCCGCTGTTTCATGCATATTCTTCTATCCAAACATTTTCTTTGCCTACGACACTAACATCAAACTTTTTCACGTAAGAAAAGAGGAAGTAATTTCAGCCTGCATGTGTCCAAACCGTGACATAAGGTCAAATGTGAGCGTTTTTATCACTCAGAACTCTGGCTACATGCCGTCTTGCACTAAAATAAATGTTTCAAATTCGACTTAAAACAGTTCTACAACTCAACGAACGATTTCATGTAACCTTTCCGCCACATTAGTGTTAAACACGAATTTTATGGTCTTGGAGTTTATTGCTACAGTAACTATTGTACTCCCGTTTTTAGCTCCACTGGCCTTCAGTCCAGTGGGCTATTGTCATGACGCTGTGTCCGTCGTGCGTGCGTGCGTCCGTCCGTGCGTCCGTCCGGTCGTCAACATTTTCTTTATAAATCTTCTTCTCAGAAACTACTTGATGGACTTCAATCAAACTTCACAGGAATGATCCTTAGGCGGTCCTCTATCAGATTGCTATAATTAATTCTGATTGAACCATAAAGTCTTAAATTATCTGCCCTTGAATTAAAAAAAAAAGCTGTTTTGACTTCGTTTTCACTCTAGCACTTACAAATATTGACCAATCAAGACAAAACTTGATAAAATGTTGGCGACAATAAGATCTTGCCTTGTTGCAATTTTAAGTTTGATGAGAATTTTATTTTTAGCTCCACTGGCCTTTCGGGCCAGCGGGCTATTGTCATGGCGGTGTGTCTGTCGTGCGTGCGTGCGTCCGTAAACTTTTTCTTTAAAAATCTTCTTCTCAAAAATTACTGGATGGATTTCAACTAAACTTCACAGGAATGATCCTTGGGTGACCCTCTCTCAGATTCCCTCAAAGAATGTGGATTGAACCAGAAAAACCTGAGTTATCTGCCCTTGAATGTCAAAAATAGCAGGTTTTGACTTTATTTTTCTTCTAAAATCTACAAATATTCAACAATCAAGACAAAACTTTGACAGAATAATGCTGACAACAAGATCTTGCCTTGGTAAAATTTCCAGCTTGACCTGAATTTTACATCATGAGTTATGTGCCCTTGAAATTGACAAAATTGCCATTTTCGGCTGTATTTTGACTTTGTTTTCACTCTAGTAACTACAAATATTGCCTAAACAAGACAAAACTCTGACAGAATGATGCTGACTATAAGATCTTGCCTTGGGAAAATTTTCAGCTTGATCTGAATTTTACATCATGAGTTATGTGCCCTTGAAATTGACAAAATTGCTATTTTTGGCTCTATTTTGCTGGTTTTGACTTTATTTTTACTCTAAAATCTACAAATATAAATGAATCAAGACAAAACTCGGACAGAATATATATAAGCATTATATGCTGCCTGTGTGTAATATTCGGCTTGATCGGAATGTAACGTCATGTGCCCTTGAATTTGACAAAATTGCCATTTTCGACTTTGTTTTCACTCTAACAACCAAAAATGTAAACCAACCAAGCTGATATTTGGAAAGAATCTTGTTGACAACAAGATCTTGCTTATTTGTGATTTTCAACATGATCACACTGTTACAATCTGAGTTATGTGCCCTTGAAATTGACAAAATTTCAGTTTTCGACACTTTTTCCACTCTTGAAGCCACGAATATTGACTAATATAGACAAAATTTGAACAGAATGATAGTGACCATAAGATCTTGCATGTGTTTAATTTTCGATTTGATTTTAAATATACATACTGAATTATGTGTCCTTGAATATGTCCTTGAATATGGCAAAATCACAGTTTTTATTTTTATCATCGCTCTAACATCGCTAAAATATTAGTCAATCATCTACTTTCTTTTTGCATTGACCACATGATTGCTGCTTTAGACTTTGTTTTTGCTGTAAGAACCACAAGTATTCAAAAATCTAGTCAAAACTTAGATTTAATATTAAAAGAAATTCAGGCCTGTGGAGCGACTCAAGACCTTAAGGTCTTTCTAGTTATTTCATGACTTATGTGCCTTTGAAATTGACAAAATTGTCATTATTTGCTTAATTTTGACTTTGTTTCACTCTAGCAACTACAAATATTGACCAATCAATACAAAACTAAAACAGAATATTGGTGACTATGAGATCTTGCCCTGGTATAATTTTCAGTTTGATCTGAATTTTATATCATTTTCGGCTTTATTTTGACTTAAGCAAGTTCTACAAATATTGACCAATCAAGACAGGACATAGATACAATATTGATCATAAGATCTGGCCAGAATGTAATTTTCAGCTTAATCTGAATATTACATCATGAGTTATGTGCCCTTGAAATTGACAAAATTATCATTTTTGACCTTATTTATACTCAAACAACCATAAAAATCAACCAATCAACATGAAACTTTCACACAATCTTACTGGCTAAAAAGATCTTGCATGGGTGTAATTTTCAGCATCATCTGAATCTTAAAAGAGTCTCAGGCCTGTGGAGCGATTCAAGACCTTCAGGACTCCCTGTCTGTTGAAATATGTTCAAGAAATCAAGGAATGACTGGCGCGTACCGTTCATTAGCATAGAAACATAAAATTACGTCCACGTTGATCTCATTATGCTGAATATCCGGTTTCTGTCGGCGTCGGATTGCCTACTTTTGCCTCAAGGGCGGATCCAGGATTTTTTGCCAGGGGGGGGGGGTCAAAGCCCATATGATGGCGTTTAATAAGAAGTTATATAGTCAAAATTCAATCTTCGGCCAATTCCAGGGGGGGGGGTCATGACCCCTTGACCCCACCCCTAGATCCGCCCTTGTGCCTGGTAACTGGAATGTAACACTGGTCTTTTATGTGCATACCAACAAACACTGAACATGCAGCTCTAATACGATGCCACTTTTTTTTAAATCCTATGCGTGGACGGGATATTCTAGTTATCTTAACGATATGCACTTGATATTGCTGTTAATCTGTCGAACGGATGTTTTCATTTAGGATATAAAATAATGAAATATGCAAACATAATAGGCCCTAGTAGTGAAAATATACTAGAACAAAAAAGATACGCAACCCCAATTTTTCGTAATATTTTCGACAAAATATGTTATTGGATATTGAGAACATTTTTAATGTACCTGCATCCATACGCATAAATATAGTGTCATTTTTTTTCAGATGTCGTAAATGTATAACGTGATACACAGTTAATTGATAAAAACTGATTATACCCCTGCCGTGGTCTCTAAATCTACTATCAAAACCTCCAAACACAAGCTAAAACATAAACTGACACGATTTAAAACGCAAAAAGGTACTTTTACAAATGGTATCAAAGCGCTTTTGAACGTACTTTCGTATGATAAAAGCGCTATATAAATGCGGTACTTAATAATAATAATCTCCTACATCTTACAAAACCGACGTATAGCCATGTAAAATTGTAAATATTACAATTCTTAACATAACACGGTGGATAACCCACGTGACTTTTGGGAAGCGTTACACCGAAAAAATCGTCCGCTTCAAGGTGTGTTTTGTTTAATTTCTCAGCTTATACTCTGTTGATTTTGACGAGATAATGTGCACGGAACGCGCATTTAAGAGGGCTATTCTCGTTTGTAACTCACTCTGCTCCGAATCCCGTGGTTTCTTCAAACATTCAAGCGAAAGTTTTCTTTAGTGCATGTGAACGCTTCCCACTTTCGTTTTCACTTACAAGTACTTTGTGAACGCTTCTCAAAAGTCACGTGGGTTACCCACCGTGACATAACAGGACAGAAAATGACCTTTAAAGCCACGAATAATGCCTGACTGGACCTCAGATTATGCCGAAATGCACGTTGAGTCAAGAGCCTGGCATCGACGACGACGACAGCGAACCCCATGTTTTCACAGGCGATTTATCACCATGTCGCGATGTATAGGCCGCCCGCGATTACTAACCATAGAATTTGCTGTAGACTGAGCCGTCACAAATCTGTTGCGTTAGTGACATTGACGTATTCAATTATGTTGACGTACAGTTGTTACACGCGGCTGACCGGGACGTGGATGGACTGTTAATCTTCCCGTATCGTTTACAGGTCTCATAAACCTTGGAACCGTCGATTCGGCTACATTAAAGCGTCTAGCCACCTTCATTTGCGAAACAGCGCAAACCAAAAGCCAAAAAACTCGGTTCCTTTTTCGCCGAGTAAGCCTCAGCATTTTGTACACAATTTTCTTTCGTTGCTCTCGTATGTTCTCAATAAGTAAATCAAAGTGGCAATTTGTATACAAAAAATCTTAGTGATTCCACACGTGGTCTGAATGTACGAGACACACGAGCATTTAGTGATGGGCGGCTCAGATGTCCGGATAGTTTACAGAAAACCCGTCAAAGTTGCTGGGGCGTGAAGCGTATACATTGTCTCATTCATGTCCCCAAATATAGCGCCGATCAAGGGAATAGGAAAGGAATGATTAATGAAAACGTGTTTTGCGTTTTTAAATCGTGTCAGTTTAGACAAAGAAATTATCAAAGGTTCATACACTGCTCACTACTCTACGCAAAGCATGGCTACGCCAAAACCAGCGCCAAGCTGCAGTACGGATGTTGTTTCGTTGAAAAAAGTCAAAATGTTGTCGCAAGACATTGATGGGGCAACAAATCGACACATTTTCGACTGCTAACGTTGTTGGCTTCCAATGGGACCACAACCGATCGAACACGGAGCGGACATGCAAGAGATATGACGTCAAGGCAGGACCATACCATCAGGTTAACCCCACTGCAACGGAGACCGCTAATAAATCGCATCGACTTCACAACATTCGAATATCGGACCAAACTGAACGAAACAGAATATGTTTTTCGACCTACATACATATTTTTTTGTCAGTGTGTTGACGCCCGGTGTAAACTGGGTGTTTTCTTATTGATGGAATTTACTACAAACAAGATTTTGTCAACTTTATATGGTGAAATGTTAAGGCTTTAAATGCATTACATTTTGTTTAAATCTGATTTGATGCCTTTGCGTAATAAAGAATTGAAATGGAAGTTGCGTTTCTTTTTTGTTTAGTATATAAGTTTGCTTTGAAAGTAAGAAAACATGACTATTCTAGAGCGGTAAAGTTACTTTTGCCTTATTATCAGTATTTTCTAAAGTGGGCATTTTTGGTTTTGGGCCTTTTTGTACATTGGACATTTCTTGGTTTGGGCCTTTTTGACCCCGATTCGTCGAAAGTGAAAGCTGTTCCGAATTAAATGACAAAATGGAAGTTGCTAAAAGCATAAATTGCGTACAAAATAGCACAGGAAATAATGAAACAAATGAAGACAATATTGATCGTCATCATTTTTCTTCTGTCGAAAATTCCTTGGAAAACGTTGATGCAAAAGAAGAAAATGCTGATTACCAACATTTTCTCCTTTTGTCCCTATATTTTCTCTGCTATATATTATACACATATTCTGTCTTTATAGGCATGACTTTTGTCGTCTGTAGCAACATATATAAATTGGTCAAGTCTAATAATTTTTGTCGATGAACTATCTTGCAATTTATAGGCCTACCTCACGATAAATGACCTGGCATAGCAGCCCCAGCCTATTGGCTAGGGCTGCTCTGCCGGTTCAATTATCTTGCGCTATACTAACCTTGAAACCAAAACGCCGTGCCTTCCAATAACAATGGTGGTTTACACAGATACAAGTTTTCCACTTCTGTTTCTAACATCAGCTTGCTGTGAACCGATTTACAGCTGAATTCTGCTTCTTGAATGGTGAAGTTTGCATCGTTGAAAACGTGGTAATCAGTGTTGTTACAAGTGACTGTCCATCCACCTAATATGGAAATAAGGTTAATTTTTGACACTTCTACAGGTCTTGATAATTGACCAAACGCCGACTGTCAATCAAAAACATCGATTAGCCAATGGACGCTCAGATAAATGCCATGCCCCAATTGTTCATCGTTGCACGTGGTTTTGTATCGATTTATTGACTGACAATCAAAACAATCGACATACCAATGGCAAAGAATTTTGTGCTAACAATAGACTAGGTTTGCCGTTATGTTTTGATAAACCGCCGGTGTTGTTATAAATCTCGTAACTACGGCTTAAATCAAGCCGTAGTTACGAGATTTTATAACAACACCTACGAAATACTATTTTGTTTGTCCGAATTTACGTCACGATTAACTAGATAAAATCGTTCCCTACTAACGATCACGTCCCCATTGTTTGTCTTAAATTCTATATTGGGCGGAGCGATCTGTCGATTGGCGTTATGTCAATTGACCTGTCAGAGCATTTCTAGCTATTAGCTAGGGATGTTCTGTAAGGTAATTTATCGGGACCTATATTACTGATTTCATTTCACATGGAGCAGCCTTAGCTTTTTATCATCAGGCTAATCACACGACAGGGCCACGATTCAGTGATATTTTCTTGTGTACCTGTTATATCCGTGTACTTTGATACAGGTCTATTTGGAGAATGTTACGCTATGTCATTTTAAGTAAAGAACAGTGTCAGGTCAAATGAATTCCGTAATACGTTCTAAATACAAATGTAATCGTATAGAATTGTTTATCCACATCGCTTAGAAAACAGAATCGAGAGTGCCAAGTTTATGATGTACTGTTCGTGTCAAAAGTAGCCTATTTATTCACCTCGGGACCGTTTTACTAAAATTTACGTAGCCTAAGTTCGTTGATAGAACGGGCCCTGATGAATATTATTTTTCATCATTTCGTTTTCGTTGTTGTTTCAAGCATTTTCCCTCATTTTTTTTTCAATTTTCATATTTGAACCAGACATTTTGTCTGCAACGTTACTGAATTTAAACAGGCATCAACAATTTTGAGGTCTAGGAAAGGATAAACAAACATGACATTGTACCTGCCAGTACGAGCTGCAATGTTAGGCAAAGTAATGATATTAGCAATCCGTCCATGTTTTCATCCACGAATCGTCGTCCAGTCGACTCCGTATGTCTGAAATTCTGAATGAAAATGCCTAATTCTACAACACCCAATCAAAACAAACCAACGTTCTGCTTAAAGGGGGAATAACACTTAACATCTTGCAAATTTTCCGAGAACTTCGTACAAAAAATAAATATATATTATTAAAATATGGTCTTTAAATTGCATATATGCAAAATCTTAGCTTTCTACCTTGTGTATTGGCTTAGATGTCGTCGGATTTAAAACCCCATGATTTGCTGTCCCGGGGATAATATTTACAATAATGGAACATATGGGGTTTTTAATCCGTCGACATCCTAGCCAATACACAAGATAGAAAGCTAAAATTTGGCATAGATGCAATTTAAAGGCCATATTTTCATAATGCATATTTATTTTGTACAAAGTTCTCGGAAAATTTGCATGATTTTAAGTGCCATTCCCCCCTTAACAGACTGCTCGATTCCTTTATAGCATACGATAAATGACCTGGCAGAGCACCCCTAGCTAAAAGCTAGGAATGCTCTTCCATGTCATATATCGTGAGCTATAGTAGGCTGAAACACCCGTTATCCCTTTCGCAAACGCCAGAAAATTAGACTTCTGCAGTATTAAAGCTGCTGTAGACGACAATATATGTTGACACAGAAAGGATTTTTATTCATAATTTTTATAGCACAACAATATTGAGAAAAAATGGTGAAACGGTTGGTTATGAGCGTTTTTTCTTTTGTCTCGATATTTTCCCAAATCCCTTTCTATTTAGGGACGTTAAAGATCCTTTTATGAACACTCTAGAGTTTTGGCGTCCCCAATACAGAGACCATTAGAAATTACTGATGTTGATTTTAAACATTGTCACATTTTCCCTCAATATTGCCGTACCATTATTTGTAATCACTTATTCACGGGTGGTAAACAGAGAAACTAGCTCCAAAAAGAGTCAACGGTATTTTGTTTCCTCGTGACATCCGGCCTCTACCGAGGTAGTTGCATAGAGCGAAAATCTGTAAACAAAGGTAGGTCACGAACACATTTTTTTACAATTATTTCTTTTACAACGAGTTTTTTTGAAAAATCCGGCGATGCTGTAATATGAAGAAATGGTCGAAGTTTGTTGTGCACGAGAATATTCGGTGTTATTAAGCAGAGTTTGAATACAATTGTTGAAAAACATTTCAAAATCGAAAGTAAAACCTTTTTTACTTTCGATTTTGAAAAGTTTTTCAATGATTGTATTAAAATCCTGCTACTAATACCGTATACACCCATTAACAACAAACTTCGACTATTTCTTCATATTACAGCATCGCAGGATTTCTCAAAAACTCGCTTTAAAAGAAATAATTTTAGAAAATGTGTTGGTGACCTACAAATTTTCGCTCTATGCAACTACCTCTTTTTGGAGCTAGTTTCTCTGTTTACCACCCGTGTTATTATTTTTTCCAACAAGTGTAGGCAAGTTTTGGAAAGTGTTAGAATCAGCATTAATTTATCAAACTAGATGGATCGAAGTGCTGCGCCTGAATTTAATAATTATCAGACTTTCCGCAGTTTCAGAACAATATCCGGCTTTGGCACCTTCAAATGAGAAAGCTTAGGACAGCCTTTATCCCGTTACGAGATGAGGTCTTTCATGAAAGAAATCACCGTGAGGACTGAATAAATTGCTTGTCACATACCTCACATCATACATCTTTTGGGCGCTAGAAAAGCGTTATCATGTGGGAATGAGTATTAAAGTAAAAGAAGAAAGTACTGAGAATCGCCACTTTGTTTGTATCTTTTCCTCGACATTTGCTTAAGTTTTGTTACGCACATTTTCTGCACTTAATTACATGTATCTGCCGGCACCTATTTTGTCAGTTCTAAATATTAGCCCTTGATCAAACGACACATTCTAAGCTGGTCTGAAAACCAAGGGTATTGTAGAATGCAAAATTGCTATTACATACAGCAGAAAATATGCATGATATGTTGCAGAAAATGTCGAGAGAAAATGCCTGTTATTAGGCTTAATTCAGACAGAGAAATTGGAAATACCGATGTTTTATCCCAAGGCCTCAAAACAACGGCTTTAAACAAGCTTTAACCCTTTCCCAGACAAAACCGGCTTTTTACGTCCCTATTGAAATAGGCTTTGGAAAACATTGAGGCAAAAGAAGAAAATGCTGGTAACCAGCATTTTCTCCTTTTGCCTCAATATTTTCCTTGCTTTGATATACACACATCACATTCTTATTTTTGTCCGTTTTGTCATCTTCAGCAGCTTAGACTGAATTGGACAACTCTTAAATTGTGGCGTTCGGGAAAGGGTTAATTTGTTGTTTTCGAAAGGATTGTATTTATTTTACAAGTCAACAGGTTGATAAAACTTATAACACAATTTGTTTAATAGGAAGAAATTATCGTAAAAGTCAATATTGGCAATCGCTCAATGTCCGGCAGTTAATTGATCAGTCGTATCAAATTATTAATTATAATTTATAATATAGAGCCTTTTTTTTAAATTTTGTCCATACATATGATAATGGATCAGGTGGGAAAGGGTCTCTTAAGGAATCTGAGAAGAATATGGATCCAGAACAGCCTTTGCATACTCTTATGAAACCATTGAGGGAAAAGAAGTCAAGGTGTTTACCAACATATTCTCATGTTCTCTTAAAACCTTTCAACAAATTCTAACAGGATTTCAGCTTTTTCCTACATTTTTTACTCTTTCTTAAATTTTAGTGTTTATAGAAACATATCCCGACTGAGAAGCAAATCTGTGTTTTAACAGGCGCTGTGAAAAGAGTGAAAATATATTAAAATTACGAAAGAGTATTCAAAGTCCACGGAAACTGCAATGTAATGAAACATAATTTAATTAAAATTCAAATTTGTTGTTTCGATTTTTAAATACGTTTTTGTCTAAGCTTATCGCAAATCATACGCACCTTTCTAACAAGGACAAATTATACATTCATAGCAGAACTTCTAACGTCGCGAAACATTTTCTTTCTTTAATCTCTCTCTTTCTTTTTGCAATTTTAAGCATTTGCAAACGATTTTCTAACAAACATGAAAGTCATTTCTTTTTCAAACAAGACATTTTTCACATCCCTAATAGGACGTGTTATAGAAAACATTGAGATTGTTGTTAATGAGCATTTACTCCTTTTGCTTTAATATTATGCCAAATTTTCTTCACAGTTTTTATCTTTATCAACACCTATTTTGTCGTCAGCAACAGCCTTTAAATATTCCCTGCTGAGAACAGAGAAACAGACGACGGGATTGACCCATTACCAGACGACAAAATTTTTGACTCGTTCAATTTGAATGGTGTTGCAGACTTCAATTTCAAGTTGGTGAAATTTCAAATTCAATTTCATTTTGTGTCAGAAAACAATGTGAAAAATGAAGAAATTGCTTGTCACAAGCAATTTATTCATTTTTCACAATGTTTTCCAAAACCTTTTCTTGTGAGGGAGTCAAATGGTGTCACAATGCGGTAATGGGTTAAGGCTTTTCAAAATGGAGCATTTCGTGTTTTCATGTTCACCAAACCCCTGCTGTGGGTACTCATTGGAATCGCCTCTCTGGGTTCCCACAATATGGGTTAAGTAATTGAATAACAAAGTTGAAATGTATGTCTTCATCCGCTCTTATATGGACATATCGCTGCTGATGACAATCATTTCCTATGTTTCCTTTCATGGGCGGATCTAGAGGGGGGTCGGGGGGGGGTCCGGACCCCCCCTGGGATTGGCCGAAAATTAAATTTTCACTATATAAACTTAGTGTAACGTTGCATATTTATTACATTTTAAGCCATAATTTGAGCTTGGACCCCCCCTGGAAAGAAATCTTGGGCTTGGACCCCCCCCCTGGAAAAAAATACTGGGTACGCCCTTGCCTGTATACTTTCTTTGCTTCTACGTTCACAAAATCTACCATTGTCCATAGTTTCGTCATTTGTGAAAGGGTTTTCATGAGTTCAACAAAGTGTTTTATCAAACAACCGGTTATTGCGCAATTCTTAATATCAATGATAAGCCTTATTGTTTTCCTGATAATTTGTGAAAACAGCAAAATATTGCAAGAAGACTGCGTGATGTGGACCAAGCTTTTAATATTCCTGGTTATATTTGGTACGTTGCTTTTTATTTACTAAACTCTTGAAAACAACTATTACAGGGTTCATACTTATTGTCAGATGTTTTATAATAACCTATATTATAGATAATTAAATTGTGTAATCTGTATCGTCTTGTAAATTTTAACCCATCACCGCACGGCAACATTTTAGACTTAGTCTGATAACGAAGATGTAACAGCTCTCTTTTTTGGGTAGAAATTATTGTGACAAACTGTAGAAAAGAGTTTGGCACAATCATTCTTTTCATTTTCCACAATGTTTTTCAAATCTTTATAGTTTATTGTTTGTAAAAGAGTTGAATAAAGAACGATCAGTCAATTTCTGCTTCTAGTTCGCAGAACTCGGACAGCTCAATCGGTACTCGGTAATGCCAGGGTTCTCGAAGACCCACCATTCTGCCTCGACCAATATCCATTCTGGCAATAGCAATATATTTTGTGCCAAAAATAGACTCTATTTTTTGTTATGTTTTGATAAACCATTGGTGCTGTGATAACATCTTGTTGCTACGGCTTGAATCAAGCTGTAGTTACGAGATGTTATAACAACACCAGCGAAATACTATTTGTTTGTCCGAATTTACGTTACGATTAATTAGATAAAATCGTTCCCTATTGGCAAAAATGGTTTGTCTCTCACCAATTGGCATGAATAATCTTTAAAAGTGAGATGAGCAGCTGGTGGTTTGGATTGGATGCTGTGTTTGTTCTACTATGTGAAATGGCAAGTATAGCTCACAATGAATGACCTGGCAGATCATCACTATCGATTAGCTAGAGATGCTCTACCTGGTCATTAATAGTGAGCTATACATATGCTTAGGTGAACCTGTCTCCGCTATATGACTAAAAAAATGTTCAACTTGGCGTTAAATCTTATTCAATTAATCAATCTTTTCCAGTTCATTTCCCACAGTCTGTTACCGGCGAAGTTTATTTCATCGTAAATAAGAACGTCATGCACAGTAACGCCAACGCGACGTGCGGGTATTATAGTGCTGCAACTGTAGCCAAACAGTGTAGACCCCATAACCTGGCAGGGCTTGTTGTTAGTGGTGATAAATATAACGAACAATACATCTGGATTGACTATCGTAAGTACGACACAGGCATGTATGAACAGAGGGGACGAGGAGGAGGGTGGACTACCCGCCCCCCCCCCCCCCCACAAGTTGATTAAAAATGCCAATTTTTCCCTTTTTACACTGAAAATTTAGAGAAAATCCAATTTAGCCCCAAATATTCAGACCCAGGGGCTTGAGCCACCCAAATACGAAATTGCTTCCTATGGACCTGCAACATTTCAAAACAGTTTAAGCGAAAGTTTTTTTTAATTGCATCTGATATTAGATTCTAATATTAATGTTTTGGAAAACATTGTGAAAAAATGAAGAAATTGATTGTGACAATCAATTTCTTCATTTCCCACAATGTTTTCCAACCAATAAAGACTACTGTTTAATTATAAATCTGGATGAACTTTCGTAAGGACATACTTTTGGTATCGTTTGAACGAAAGGTATTTTTCTTTTGCATTCAATATCACTATTTTCTCTTACGTATTGGACCTGATAGGCTTACGTCTGAGCCTATGTATTTTGCGACTTGTACCAAAATTGGACTTTTTTTTGAAAGATTATGCTCTGGAATAAAATGGTAGGCTAAAATGAGGAATCATGTTTTACACTAGGAAATAGACTGTACCATATTAAGAAAATCCTCAACCGAATTTGAAGTTGAAAACGACATAATGACGCCATTGAAATCGCATTGGTTGACCAATTTCATTTCCAACACTTCATTTGCATGTTTTGCGAAGATACCGAGCAAAGATTTAAATTACCAAAAGTCTCTTTTTGTTATCCAAGTTCATAAAGCTCACGACCAATGACCTGGCAGAGCATCCCTATCGGTTCGCTAGAGATGCTCTGCCAGGTCAATAATCGTGAGTTATACTCCCCGTCATAAGAAAGTAGCCACTTGCCTAATGCATATGGTCGGCAATTTTAGGATTATTCATAAACGTACAGAAATAAATACAAAACATTGAAGCATGGCAAGAAAAAACGCTTTCGTGAATGTATCGAAAACAGTCGAATTACCCCATTAGCTATGGTAGCTTGGTGGTAGTTCCAGGAAATCTGTAACTGATACGGAACACACTACTGAAATTCACGGCCATACATAGGGTCGGAAACGGGCCAAAAATGAAAAAGGATAATGATTATTATGTGTTTCTGTTACTGTTTTTATTCGAAATGATTAGTGACTAATAAGTGATTTTCATTTCACCCAAGACCCTTGGAAAATGGCGGTTTCCGGTTTTAGACTAACAAAGCCCCAATTTCCTCTGAAATGCTCTATTCGGTGATTTTTTGTTTCTTTTTGGTCTTTAGCAAGTTCCAAATTAGGAAAATGTTTTCCTTCACTTTACCCACCAACCACTTCCGGTTATTATCAAACATTTGATATTGAGACGTGCTATACTGGTAGTGCTAAATTTTCATAGGTCTGTATTATTTCAACGGAATGATTGACTGTAAAATTGAAATGGGACTTTTGTTTGTGTTTCAACAGCGTCAACATATGCAGAAAATGACAGCTGTAAGTGAACAAAATTGAACTTTGTATCCCAAAATACTGTTTCAAACCCATATTACAACTTAACATGTTTCCGGGCATGTTGAAAGCATTTAACCATTGAGATGCCAAAAGGAACCATTAGGAATGCGTACAAATGTGTAAAAACATAAAGATATTGTGAAAATTAGGGTCATTTGAAAAGTGGCTACTTTTTTTATGACGGTGAGTATATATCTATGCCTATAGTCTATTATATAGTTTTTGTTTCACAGTCGGCGGGTGTGTGACAGAATGCTCGGCTCTAGGATTGAACACTTCGGTAAAAGGAGAAATGACTTTCGAATGTGTGCGATGTTCAAATACCATCCCAGTACTGTGTCAGGCACAAGATGCACTTGCTACAAGAGGAATAGACTTTGTTACTATAAATAACACGATTCAACTTAACAAAAGTAAGTAAAATGAAATTATAAATAAATTTAATAAATGATTGAGGAATGACACAAGATGGCAAGAATGGCATTACATTGCTAACCTGACTAGTTTTACTTTAGATAGGACAAGTCTTTGAGTCTAGTAAGCCTCCCACCCCCTGTCACGCCACAATCTGTTTTTGACGAATCAAATATTCACAAACAATTTTGAAAGGGTTACCTTACGAATATTCTGCCAAATTTGGTTTAAACATACATGGGCGGATCTAGAGGGGGGTCGGGGGGGGGGGGTCCGGACCCCCCCTGGCATTGGCCGAAAATTGAAATTTGACTATATAAATTTAATGTAACATTACATATTTACTACATTTTAAGCCATAACTTGGGCTTGGACCCCCCTGGAAAAATTTTTGGGCTTGGACCCCCCCTGGAAAAAAATCCTGGATCCGCCCTTGACATATTTTATTGGTCGATTGCAACTCCGGGCGTCACCCACAGCAACGAAAATGGACGGGGGAGGGATACGCTTGTCAATTTCCGTTGCCACGGATGATACCCGGAAATTGACGAGGATAATTATAACATCGTCGTCAATTTCCGTTGCCGAAGATTGCACCTTGCCTTAATCGATTTAATATTCTGACGTCATTAATTTTGTCATAGTCGTTATTCAGTATTAATTTTAAACATGAAATGATAGTATACGACGATATTCATATTCGTTATTCGTATGTAACCGAATTTTAAAGCGACATCCGTATGTCTGCTCAGTCAATATAGTAGAAAAAATGTGTATTTATCTTCATCAGCACCAATGGCAATGAATTTTGTGCTAAAAATAGAATGGGTTATACCGCTATGTTTTGATAAAACCGTAGGTGTTGTCATGAAATCTCGTAACTACTTCTTAGTTACGAGACTTTATAACAACACCCATGAAATATTATTTGTTTGTCCGATATTACGTCACAGTTAACTGGATAGAATCGTTCCCTATTTTATCATCTGTAGCATATTTCAAATTGGAAGAATCCAAATTGCGAGAGAGTTAGGCTTTGATTCTTTTTCAGTGTGCAGCTTGGACTGGATCAAGCACGACCGGAACGATTTTCTGGTGACGTCGACGTTGATGACGTTTCGGGACGCCAGGTTATATTGTGTCAGATCATGGGGCGCCACTGTTATGAATCTGGTGTACACGAAGGGCAACATTAGCTTCCTGCAGCTACAAACAGCCGTCCCTTGTTATTGGATAGATGGTAACGTATAGACTCTAATAGCAGTCCTTTTATCTGGTGATTTTTTTAAAAACAACAACAACAACAACAACAACAACAACAACAACAACAACTTCAGACTTTGAATTCTCTAAACCGCATTTAATATACAAAATTAATATATCTACGTTTCTTCCAAAACCGCATAACTAGTATAGAGCTTTAATCAACCTGAACATTTGGGGGTGCAAAACAACAACAACAAAAGCAACAACAACAGCAACAACATCAAAACGGACAAAAAGCTTACGTATTATAATAGTTTTGTGACCCGTCACGCTAAAAGGGACCTACTAGGAAGTCCATAAAACCAAATTACTAGAAACGGGAACAAGACCTAGCAGACGCCAACGAGGCTTTCGTTGAAAAGCGACGATAAAATAAGATGGAAAATAATCTAGATCCAGATATTTATCGAAGAAAACTTTCGATATTAGTCAGTCTGAACAGTTCGCTCAGGCTGACTTTGGTCGAAACTTTCACGCGTCCCAGATTATCCCTTTTAGCGTGACACGTCACATTGATATCTCTCAACAGTGCGTGATCCAAATGAGCCGACCAATCGTTACTGTTTGCTTCCGAACGGCAAAGTCGTCGATCGAGACGAGGGCAAGCTGTGTGGGACTATTTGTAAACGTTTCCATAAAACAACGTCTCAAAAAACGTCAAATACGTCTTCAAAAACAACAACGTCACAGACGCCTTCAGAGACAACGTCACAAACAACGTTACCCTTGCTGACGTCTACACTTGGAAATGTTGCGAATTCTCCTCAAACAACAACAAAGGATACGAAACCGATCACACAAACGCAATCTGCGACCATAGCATCCTTCACGTCAACAGAGACAAAAACAACAAAAGCAACACTATCAACAACGTCAATGAAGACTCCGTCGTTAACACCTCCAATAACGTCAACTGCGACAACGCGACAAAGCTCAGAAGATGGATCAACGGACATGACGTCAAAGACGTCAATGCCGTTATCAGCGTCAGCCGAGACAACGTCGAGCACGTGTACACAATCTATACAAATGCCGCTGAATGACGTCTCGACATCGATCCGGCACTCGGCTGCTAAATCAAAAGGTACAGTATTGGATCACTGTAACAGCTATGATCTTTAAAATAACTGTTTTGCAAACGACGGGTTTTGCATCCTCGAAAACCCAGCGGTCTGAGCTACGCTACGTCATGACCTACGCTACGTCATGACCAACGCTACGTCATGACCTACGCTACGTCATGACCTACGCTACGTCATGTACTACGCTACGTCATGTACTACGCTACGCCGTGTTCTACGCTACGTCATGTACTAAGCTACGTCATGTAGTGTAGCTCAGACCGCTGGGTTTCCGAGGATGGATTTTTGGATTGTCCCTGCTCTCTGTTTGGTTATTTTTTATTTTGTTTATCCAACATTTTGTAATTCGTGAGATTAGCTTCCAACCCTATCAAAAACTACAACATTTGAACCCAAATCCAAAAGCTTTACACACGACAAAATCAATAACACCATCAGAATAAAAATGGGTAGATAATATTGAGGAAAACTGAAGAAAAGCTTTTATTCGACATTCCTCCTTTATTCGTAGTTATTTAGAAAACTGTACCAATCTTTAACACTTATATGCGTGAAAAGGCGTGGTTGTTTAGACAATATCTAATACGTGGATATGGATAGAAGGTTATTAAGGTAATCCACCCCTATAATGAGACTCAGTATCCGTATTTTTAGGGCGACGTCGTATTCATTCGGCCGTGGAAAGTACATATTTTTCCAACTCGAAACGTGTCCGTATAGACCGTACTCGTTACGAATGTTTACGACGTCTCACGAAGAAATCCGCCGTCGAGTGAATCTCAATACGGATGGATTACCTTAATTACGATTATCATTACAGATAAGCCATCCGGAGTCTTCATTCACGATCCTACATTTGATGGTCACATCGGTACAACAGCATCGATCCTGCGAGCCTTGCACGCCCAGAACATTCTCATCTGTACACGAGCGTGCATGAAGCACTCGGACTGTCTGGCGGTCCTCTTCTTCAGAGATTCGAACCTGTGTCAGCTGATCAAACACACAAGCAGCGGTTTCAGCATTGGTGCTGGAGTCGGCTCTGAATATTACGTCAAGCAATGATAACTACGAACCTAATTTTGACTTAAAGTGACATTTCACATATTCATTTTTGACAAGTATGTCTTGATGCAAAGATTGCTTATTGTAAATGCGTAGAAACGCTATCAGTTTCAGGCCCGTAGGAACAGGGGGCTAGGGTGCTAAGCCCCCCCCCCCCCCAAAGCTGGCCAAAATTGGCGAATTTTCTTAATTTTACACTGAAAATTTTGGGAAAATTCAAATTAGCCCCCCCCCCCCCAATATTCAGGACAAGGGCTTTCGCCCCCCCCCCCCCCCCCCCTCCCCCCAATATGAAATTGCTTCCTACGGGCCTGAGGTTTTTGAAGTTGTTATCTATAAGCTTGTTAGTAATAATAGAGAGTATAGGAAAACAATCTGATTGTCAGCACATTCCTCTTTTCTCTTTTTGTTTTGTATGATGCATAATTGATATTTTTGCAATTCAAAAATATTTTGTCGTATGCAAAAAAAATATTGAAATTTGATGTCTTAATTTTGAGATTTGTGATAGGGTTAGGTTCCCAGACTGTCTGACCTGCTTCATTTGAGATTCGAACCTGAATCAGCCGAGCAGGGACAAACGGAATAGGGAACGATTTCATAAAGTTGACCATGACGTTATTTCGGACAAACAAATAGTATTTCGTGGGCGTTGTTATAAAATCTCGTTACTACGGCTTGAATCAAGCCGCAGTAACGAGATTTTGTAACACCAACGGCTATCAAAATATAATGGTAAACCCAGTCTATCTATAGCTAAAAATTCATTGTCATTGTTTTAGGATTGCTACTGGGGTCATAGCCCACTGACTAGGACCGATACTTTTCTGAATTCCAAGATGGCCACTTCTTGTTCGAATGGTATTGAGGATTACTGTATAAATATGAATACTAGACGTGTTACATATGGACGGATTTCCTTTTAGTTGTAATTTGATGGTAGTATAGATTATTAGTATTAAACAACATGTTTAGTGTTCGATATACTTTTTGGACCAATGAAATTGCAGTATATTTTAAAAATTCGACGCTTATTTCACATAAACCAGACTGCCGGCTAGTTTATGTGACATCTATACATAACCACGCCCCGTCTCCAATAAACCGCTAGTCAGATAGAGTCTGTATTGTTGTAGATTCTACGCGATATACACATTCAATGCACTGCGCGCATTTGAATTTTTATTTCGCGTAGAATCTACTACATAGCCTTTATCTAATACTAGTACATATTATGCGCCATGTTCTGTAAGCTCTAACACAATGTGCGTTTGAAGCTAATAGAAACATGTAAATTGGAATGACTGGAAATCATTGAGGCACGGAAGCAGAAGCAAGAAGACTTTTTACGTAACCCCATTCTTTACGAGCCAGTGCATATTTTTTCTCATTTTCCTTTTCCAAAAATATATTCATCAACCTGGCCAACTCTAAATACATTTCATTTAAAACATCCCTATATGCTTCTATAAAACCACTAACTCGGTATATCTCGGCTTTCTCTTTCAATACATGCACAACAAAATCATTATGTGGCATTGTCTCTAGCACATGGTCCTTATCTTTAAGTATATCATTTAGTATTTTCAGTGCACTCGCATATTTTCTACGCCGAACTTTAACCTGCGCAAGCTGCAAAGCAGTCCATACAAACGGTATACTCCGAGGCATAATTTTTTGTCGAATTTCTACAGAGATTTTATAATTTTCCTCCGCCTTAGCAAAATCTCCTAAGTCCTTGTACAATTTTCCATAAGAGTTATGAGTCAGACTAAGTCCACTCTGATTCTTCTGTTCTTGCGTGCTAATCTTGCTCATAGCTTCATCTAGAAGTTCTCTCGTGGCATCAAATTCCTTCATCTCTCTATATTTATTAGCGACGTTATTTAACGTTATCGTCAGTACATGCACGGTAGCGTTGTTGCGACGTTTTAATTCTAACGACTGAGCGAAGTACTTCAATGCCTCGTCTCTCTGGCCCATCTGATCTGATATGAGGCCCATTTGATTGAGACATATGGCGTAGTTTGGATGATCTTCTCCTTGTGTTGCTTTTCGCTCCTCCATCACTTTGATCATATACTTTTTGGCAGCTTCGCAGTTCCCTAAAATACAACGTTGTCACTTTTCAACAAAAAACTCGTAACTGCAGTTGTTTAAAGCTGCAGTTACGGTGATTTTCGTTGAAAAGCAGCAACATTCTAATATACCGGTAGTAGGTTCCGTTTAATCATAACGCTTACATTATGACGTCTACAACATCTTTGAATTTTGATTATTATAAAATTGTGTCGTTTGGTAACGGGTTGACCTGCTTTCAAAGCCTCATCTGGTATCAACTACACGCTTAATTGAGGATGAAGCTTAAAGGGACATTGCATTCCGATTTTATTTTTTAAAAGTATGTCTTGATGCAAAGATTTGTTATTCTAATGAATAGAAATGATATGGGTTTTTAAGTTGTTATTTATAATCCAAAACTACGCCTTCAAAGTTGAGACAGAAATGACAAATTCCATATAAATCTGAACTGTTGTCCACAACAATTAGTTATATTTTAGCACAAAAATATATATTTCTCGTAAACGGTCAATATTTTGGCTTGAAATTTTCAGAATTTCCGTTAGAAAATACGCTCTTTCAGATAAAAATAAAAGTAAAATATGAAAAAAATAAAAGTGAATGTCACTTTAATGAATTTTTACGTGACAACGTAGCAGATTTTTTCTAAAATTTCGAATTCTTGAATCATGTTGTTTTGGATTAATATACACACCTATCCAATTATCTCCAACGCTTGATCAAGGTGCTTCAGATGACACGATAGAAAATGATATTAAGATTTGGGTACAAAATAGCCAAGAAAATATTGAGGAAAATGGAGAAAATTGTTATAATTACGTGATTTTGGTTGAAAAACAGCATTTGGTCATCGTTATTTTCTTCTTTTGTCTCAGTGTTTTCTAAAGTTTTTCCTATTACGCAAGGGTTTTTGGTAATTATCTACCCCTTACCTATCCAGTTATGGACAGTTCCTAAATTGTTCAATGTCTGAATCATGATATCTTTATAGTCGGTACCGCCATAACTGCTGATTTCTAAAGCCTGCTCGAGGTAACTGAAAGTTAAAATGAAGAAAGTTTATAATGAAAGCTGCTTAAGACCCGTTGATCTAGTGTCTGAAAGACACCAGCGTTGATCCTTATAAGACTGCACTTTAAGTCTTGGACAGTAACATATCCGAAAATAATTTTATCATTAGGTTTTTGGTCTCAAACGATATTTAAAGCGACCTGTGCTAGGTTGTCGACCATACAAACATAAAATATATTCAGGAAATATTGTATGGATTGGTCAACCTGTATTGGTAGATCATTTCTGTCCAAGGAAAATTTGAATGAAGTTTATTTAGTCCTTCTAAATCAATTCTGTATTCAACTTTACTTACCCACACTTTCTTTTTATGACGCAATTCCAGTTAAAGTGGACAATTGACTAAATTTTTTTCGAAATTTTTCATTTTACCATTCACTCATTCTGGACAAATTTTCTTCATGGATCACATCTTCTGCGCAAATTTCTCTTGTTTTGTCAAGTGGGCTTGCCTAGTTTTGGAGTTATAGAATGTTAAATGATCGAATGTGTGCATAAAAAAGTGCGTATTTTAAATAGACCCCTTTGTGAAATGTGTGTCTAATTTCCCATTAAGTAATGCCTAAAGAATAATAAATCCGATACATTTTGATGAGTATTTGTTTGTAAAATGTGAATCAATTGACAATATGGGTGAAAATGGTGAATTGTACCTATGCGAATGAAAATACAAAACGGCTATCCTTGTACAATTCCTTTATTTTAGAACGTTGACTACTTCCAACTCTTCTAAAATACACCAAACAACCTTTAATTTTCTCTTGTATTATTAAACAAAAGCAATGAGTTATTCCCTTAATCGATATGCAGAAATGGAAAGTCAATGATTTATTACAAATCAACAATAGTTTAAAACTGGTCTGTCCCGAACGTAACTACAGCTTGTCCCGTACGTAATGTGCTTTCTTTTCTTTAATACCACAGCCTCTGTGTTATTACCTTTTCAATCAAATCATAATATTATCAGGCAATATCCATTTGCCAGACACTTTGTCAAAAAATTATAATGAAGTGAATAAATGAAAAAAAAAAATACAACTCTATAAGCCATCTGGGTGTGTTGTTTTACAAATAAAAACTTCCTAGCCAAATTAATTTCAATTTATATAAGTTGAGATGTTCGTATTGTTTTGACACATGAGGTATGTGTAATAACTGCTTAATTAAGTGAAATGTTATCCAAAATTTGCTAGACATCCTTGGATCTGATGGATCCAATATACGAAAACGTACGGGACACTTTTTATAAAGGTAAGAAACGCTGAAATAATCTATTTTAATGCATCAATATAGTGTAATGTATATGGATATGAATACATTCCTCTATATATCAACAAAAACCGGCATATTTTGTGGAACTTTCCTCAATATTGTAAAAATAGTTTCAATTAAGCGTAATTATAATATCATTACGTACGTGACTAGTACGAGTACGTGTACAGTCTATTATGTGCATTAAAAGTCTATTTTGCTTAAACTGGAGCCATTAAGGAACCCAAAGTACATAAATAAAGCACAGGAAACGTTCCATTTCAGCAATTAAAAAACTGAAAACTAAAAATTGCCTCGAACGTTATGGACTCGTACGTCACTTTTTAATGTGTACCAAACTTTATTTGGCCTACTGTATCAATGCTATTATATACTGTGCACAAAAAGTTTAGCACACTTGGAAAATGTCCTTTCCTAGTCAAAAACTATTCCAAAATCCATAAAAGTAAAACTCTAATGTGTTTGAAAATTCAATTTTCTGACGCTTCCTGAAAATTTTGTTTCAAAATTCTTAAGAGTTAGTTAGGTATCTTACGTTAAAGTGCACAGGGGTCAGATATCGAAAGTCAAGCAATTTTCAAAGACGCGAATGTCCAGCATAAGCAGCTAGGACCGCCATTCAATGTCTTCCCATGTTGCAGAGAAGCTTCCTGACCACACAGAAAGGAATTTTGCCCATTCATACTGCAGATGACGCTCATTGCCATTGACGTTACAGACGTCATTACTTTCTCTAGCCTGACGTCCAACACTGTTCTTTGTGTGTTCTTTTGCTGGTGATTATAGCAGTTCAGGCGTAGATCATTCTGTATGTTCCTTGGAGTAAGTGGGTGGTGATTATCTTATTGAAATATCATAACGTTGTGTCGTTGTAAGACGGTCCTGTGACAGGTTGGATAATTTCATTGCAGTGCCCTTGCACCGTTTGGTTGCCATTAACTGAAAATGAGATCTCTTTAACTGTTTTCATCTATTCCTGCCTAAAAATGACGCTGCACTCGACGTAACAGTCTCAATGATGACGTTATTGGTATCAAGCCTTACTCATCTTCTCCAACCACAAATCCTGCCGTCAGTTAATGACACGTAAAATGAGATTCGTCCGGACATCAGTCCAATGTCTCCCGAATCAATGTCGATGTGTCAATACCCACTGACGCCTTGCCTGTCGATGCTTAACGTCATTGGCGTAAGATCGGAGGACCCTGATGCAAGTTGTGTGGAGCCTGTTCCGGACAGTCTGGTCACTAACGGTATACCTTGTGACGTCCTTGAGGAGTAGCACTAAATTTTTACTAGACAGGAATTTGAAACGTCGTCAAGACGTCGCTGTAAAACGATCCTCCCTGAACGTCGTTTTACACGGTCTACAAGATTTAGGTCGGTCGTTGGTGGCTAAAGTTGCATAAACCAAGTGCCGTAGGCGCGTAATTGTCAATTTGGGACAATTGAAATACAAAGCGACATCTCTAACAGACATACCTGCTTGTAGCATGCAAAGAGCTCTCTGACGTCGAACTTACGTCATCATTTCTCGCCTTCCCATAATCAATTTCAAAGAATTTGTAACAGTTAAATTGATTCTGCTAACAGATCTGTGTAATCGTGTGTTTTTGGACAAGATAGACATTATCGATGTCACTGCACACGTGCCGCACGTGACTTTTGCTTATCTGGACTTTGTCCTATACACTGAATGTTCACTCTACACATGCACTGTATGCGTAATGGTTGTCGATCGGGACAACTGATCAGCACAAAGCAATGTTCATTGAATTATCATAAACTGAAAAAATAATGTGTTAAAAAACGTGCTAAACTTTTTTGCTCAGTATAGTAATCGGTATAATTCTTTTTATCATATTTGAAGAGACTTCGAATAGTGATGTTACTTGAAGAATTAAACTATTTATAACTACACATTTTTAACTACAGTTACTTTAGTTCTTGCCTCGTACGTTACGGGGTTAAAATTACGGTAAATTGTTTAAGAATCATGTTGATTTTGTAAAAATACTGACAAAGGTATATCAAAATACGACTTTATTTTGATAATATATATTTATACTGAAGTAGATTACGCTTGATTGATGCATTAGATGTATATTTATGTCAGTGTTTCTTAGCTTTAAAGAAAGTGTCCCGTACGTTTTTGAATTTTGGAGACAACGACTCGAGGCTTTTCTACAAATTTTGGATTACATCTTTTATATTAATCTTGGTATCGTTTTGGAGCTCTATGTGTTCTGTACAGGATTGGGATAGTTCTGTTAAGATAATTAATTGTTGAAATTGACATTTTTTATTTGAAAGTTAGAATTTATACCCGGAGACATCAGTTTTTCGTACCCCCTTGTTTGATTGTCACAAGATTTTCATAAGAAATGGGGTTCTTACGAACGTTAATTATAGATTATTTTTTTAGTTATAGGTGTTGGATGAAAATAAATGTGGTGGGCATTTATATAATGTTGACTATTTGCAACTAGAACATATTAAAGGCCGGAGACATCAATTGTCCCCTTTAACTGGGATTGCGTCTTATAGTAGGCCTAACATCTATGGGAGAATGGACGCTGATAGATAGTGTAAAACTTGGTAACAGCGCTAAAATTCATATCTTTTTGGCCCAAGATAATGCAATGAACCACACAACAATGCAAACTCTGACAGTTCCCATGTTGTTCTGATCCCTTAATGTAAACTGACACGATTTAAAAACGCAAAAGACATTTTCATTAACCATTCCTTTCCTGCAGCCTCAATCGGCACCATATTTGGGGACATTCACAAGTTAATGTATACCCTTCATATCCCACCAATTTTGTCGCGTCCTCTGCAAACTGCCCCGACATCTGAACCACCCATCCCAAAATGTTTCTGTGTCTCGTGCACTCAGACAACGTCTAAAATCACTAAGATTTTTTGTGTGCAAACTGTCACATTGATTTACTCATCAAAAACACAAAACAACTACGGATAATGTTCGTATGTGAAATGCCGAGGCTAACTTTGGCATAAAAGAACCGAGTTTTGGGGCTATTGGTCGGCGATGATTTGCAAATGGAGGTAGCTTGACGTTTTAATTGTAGCCAACTCGACTGTCCCAAGGTTGGTGAGACGTGTAAACAACACGGGAGCGCATGCAGACCGCCCACGTCCCAGTTAGATGCGTGTAACAACTGTACATCAAGCCAATTGTAAACGTTAACGTCACTTACGCAACAGACTTGGGACGGTTCAGTTTACAGCAAATGCTATAGTTGGTAATCGCGGGTGGCCTATACATCGTGACACGGTGATAAATCGTCTGCGAGAACACAAGGTTCGCTATCGTCCTCTTTCTCGATACCAGACTGTCACCCAACGTCAATGCCTTTAGAGGCAGAGCATAAACGGATGTCCACCCAGATATTATTCACGACGTGTCATTTTAGCCCCTGTTACGTTTACAATTGTAACATTACAATTACATAAGGCTATACATCGGTTATGTCGTTGCTGTCATCTGATAAAGTACTTTTTGCGTTTTTAAATCGTGTCAGTTTAGCATCGGCCCCTTTAAAGCTGGAGGGTAACAGTTGGTCTAATTGCAAAAAATGATTTTTTTTTTGAAAAAATATGCAAAACTTTTGTGTTGGCCACCTCAGAGTGGTTAATAATATGCGATTCAGACAGAAATTGAGCCGAAATTATAAGAGAGCTAGCCAAATTTAGGGAGAATCCAAACCCAAATTCAACTCCGTCACAGATACGGTTGAATTTATTTTAACTGTCACGCATGCACGTACAGCGCGGACCAAGATTCAAACGAGATTCATACTTGAATTTCAATATGACGTCATCATGTATGTTGTGAAGTCATTTATGAAAGTCGCATGCCCTACTGTTTTGACCTACTTTCGACATCGCTTCATGAATTTGGTATCTAATTGCGAAAAATGAGTCGTTGCTTCAATAGTTTGTCGTAATCATTTTATCAGGTCATATAAAGCTTAAAAAGTGTACATTTCGTTTTTTTTTGACAAATTTTCGGTCCAAATCTGGGAAATAGTAGCTTTAAGCCAAGTCTAGGGCATTTTTCCAGATCCCGGCTCAAATATTTTGTTGAATTTTTACCTGAGCGCTTCAAAGTTTCTGCCCTGGTTATGTAGGTTCCACCCTAATCGCTGATACAGTGACGTCAGATCACGTGATCTTCCATTATTCTCTAGCAGGGCCAGCGCCTTTCTATAATTCTCTTCTCCGATCACGAACGATCCCTGAAACAAAGTAACTTTGTAACTGTGATCTTCTTTTTTAATCACTTACAGATTACCAACTAGCAGCAATTACTTTTATAACTTATTGTATTCCACTTATGATTAGATATCAAAAACTGCGTGCAATTTAGATATTATCATTGGCAACGGAAATAGGATTTTCCCGGATTTTGAAATTTTAATTACCTCGTAAATTTTCAATTTCACGGAAGGGGGCAAAGATGCACGAAATGTTTGGTATCTTACAGTGAATGGAATTCGTCAGAATTTAATAACTTCCCAAAAAACAACTAAACTTAAAATATCGAAAACAAGTTTGGTTTTATAAAAGTAATACAAAGACAGCCATGATATTACGGTTATTTATATAGAGTATCTTTAACAATGTTCAAATGTGTCCTTCTTCAGCAGCGTACGAAAAATCGCGTAATTTGTCGTGTTAATTGAAGCATTTCTTTACCTTTCCATTTGTTGAGAGACTCCCTATCGCCACATGTATAGCAGCTTTGTCAGTTGCTTCACCGTGTCTATCTGCAAGTACCATACAGCCTTGGTAAAACGTATCACTTAAACCTGCAAATGAATCAGGCATAAAATTACCGGTAAATATTATTTTCGATGTTTGAGGAACGAATTAGTCGAAAATTAATTTCCCTTGCTAGGTCTAAGCTCCGATAGATGGCGTTGTATAGTGCACGAGCTTGCTCGTGCGTTTGTAAGTCCTTCACTCAGAGTTGGAAACAGACTGTAGGCGGACGTGTATTGCTGTTTTTATTGTTTTAGTGTTTAATATTGAAAGCTAGATGTATGATTGTAGAAAGTCAGTTATGTCAGAATACCATGCACTACATTCGGTGCATGATATATGCAAGTTCGTTTTGAACGCTGATTACCAATGTTTCCTTGTGTTCTCTTATGAACAATTTCTTCAATTGCTATTTCACACATTAGTTATGTTAAAAGTACTACTTATCCATACTTGGTTATGCATTGGGCATATGATGCCATTCGCTTTCATGTGGTATTAAGCGTTTTGGAATGTTCAATGTCAAGCTACTATTTCCCAGATTTGGACCCAAAAATTGTCAAATACAAACGAAATGTACACTTTTTAAGCTTTATATGACCTGATTAAATGATTACGAGAAACTACTGAAGCAACGACTCATTTTTTCGCAATTTGATACCAAATTCACGAAGCGATGTCGAAAGTAGGTCAAAACAGTAGGACATGCGACTTTCTTAAATGACGTCACAACATACATGATGACGTCATATTGAAATTTAAGTATGAATCTCGTTTGAATCATGGTCCGCGCTGTATGCGCATGCGCAACAATTTGAAAATAATTCTAACCCCATCAGTGATGGGGTTGAATTTAGGCTTGGATTCTCTCTAAATTCAGCTATCTGTCTTGTAATTTCGGCTCATTTTCTGTCTGAATCGCATATTATTAACCATCCCGAGGTGGTCAACACAAAAGTTTTGCATATTTTTTCAAAAAATTTCATTTTTTGCAATTAGACCATCTGTTACCGTCGCCCTTTAACGAATGACTAATAAATTTAATGACATATAGCGGCTGTTATATAAGACATGTCCATAGGTACGTTTAGAAGTTGAAAGTTACGACGTATCTATAGCCGATTGTGATTGGTTGATTTAGATTATGTTGATAGTAGTAAACTGAGTGCCAAATAAAGGCAAGTCGTTGGCATTGAATGTGTAGATATGCTAAAATGTATGTTATTTCGTGTGCTAGTAAGTAATTATAAGTGTAGTAGTCAGCCAGTGAACGTGTGGATACGTTCGTATACACTAAACATGGATGAGTTGAACTTAAAGAACATTCATTTATAGTGTGAAATTGGACATTTTTGCATGTTCAATATCATTTATCTTTGAATGTTAATAAGGTAAAGTCATACGTATCTGTTACTGTATTGAATTATATATTAATAAGTGCGATTCCAATATTGAAAGACGTTGAAAGTTCAGAAGCGGTCATAGTTGAGTGTAATTGAGCAATTTGAAGTGTTGCTAGTTATTTGCTGTTGAGTACCTTACATATGCACAACTATTGTCATTGAGTATTTAGATGTTCACATGTTTCATGATTACTGATATTGAGCTCTATTGATACTTTTAAGTAACCGAACGTATAGGTGGGTTCGTGATATTTAATGAACATCGTAGTCATTCACAAGTTCAAAAGTGCATGTGTTCGGGGTCATCTGCAAGCGTTCGTGTCGATAAAGTCAGAGTCATAGGAATTGAAACATGTGTGTGCGTTTGTATTTATATGAAATTGAACGCATATACGCGTTATGAAGTGACAATGAATATATGAGCATGTTCGGGTCTGTAGTAATTAGACGCATGAGTGCGTTATGCATTGCGCAAGTAAACTTGCAGGAACGATTGGGGGTCATCTGCATGCGACCGTGTTGGTTCGAGTTGAGGTGTCGTTCATGATAAGCCAGAAGCGAACGTTTACGTACGTTCAGAGTCCATCGGAATTGAACGCATGGGTGCGTTATGCATTACGCAAACGAACGTGCAAGGACGTTCGGAGTCATCTACTGCGAACGTTTCGGTACGTTCGGAGTTAAATATTCATTGAACGTGAGAGAACGTTCATGGTTAAGCACTAGCGAACGTGAGGGTACGTTCGGTGTCATCTGCAAGCGAACGTGAGGGTACGTTCGCTGTCATCTGCAAGCGAACTTGAGGGTACGTTCGGTGTCATCTGCAAGCGAACGTGAGGGTACGTTCGGTGTCATCTGCAAGCGAACGTGAGGGTACGTTCGGTGTCATCTGCAAGCGAACGTAAGGGTACGTTCGGAATGTTTCGTGAACGTGAGGGAACGTTAATGGTTAGGCGAACGTGAGGGTGCGTTCGATATGTTTCGTGAACGTGAGGGTCCGTTCATGGTTAGTGCGAACGTGAGGGTACGTTCGGTATGTTTCGTGAACGTGAGGGTCCGTTCATGGTTAGTGCGAACGTGAGGGTACGTTCGGTATGTTTCGTGAACGTGAGGGTCCGTTCATGGTTAAGGCGAACGCGAGGGTGCGTTCGGGAGCGGCGGTGAACGTGTGGGTACGTTCAGAGTCATTCGTGAGTGAACGCGTGGGTGCGTTATGCAATTTGCAAGCGAACGTGCAGGTACGTTCGGAGTCATCTGCTATTGAACGTGTGATTCACGTTCGGAGTTGAATGTTGAGCCGCTAGCGAACGTGAGGGTACGTTCGTAGTCATCTGCAACGAACGTGAGGGTACGTTCGGAATGTTTCTTGAACGTGAGAGTACGTTCATGGTATCAACGCGAACGTATGGAGACGTTCGGAGTATTGTTGTTGTAATACGCGTGTTGTATTGTACGATTGATGAGAATAAACGGCCCGCAGTCGGTATACAGTCCAACTGTTACGCCAAAAAATAATATTTTTTGTGTTTGTTGTTATGTTATCCTCTAGAGGAGAGTGAGTTGGCAAGGGAATCAGTTTTCTTTACATGCTAAACCCAACTTTAATTAATGGCCTACAGTATTTAGGTTATGAAGAAATCGCGTGATATCTTTATAGGCTAAATGCTATTTGCTCATTTCCTTTTTGGCCTTGAAGAGGCCAAATTTAGCATGTCATTTTTCTCAGGGCGTGCTGAATTTATCTTGTGAAAACGTTGAACGCAGATAGATAGTGTTCTTGCGCGATGAAAAGTAAATCGGAACTGGATTAGATCTAAGTTACTTTATGCAGATTTTGTAAATTTCGACCCATGTACATTACAAAAGAAGTAAATACATACGTTGATAGTAGTAAAGGCATTTAAAATCGTAAAATATTTACAATCAAGAAATCGATTGCAACATATATTATGCGCGGATCCATTCGCCGCCAATACTCAACGTTTAGTGGGTTTTCCCCGAATCAAAATTTCCGTAGAGGTTCGTAAGCAATATCTAAATATAGAAACCCTGCAGACGCAAGATTATGATAGCCTGGGTTCAGTCGTCAATATACAATTTGGTCAATAAGATAGCGCATAAAAAATCAATACCCGTTAGATATCGCGGCATCCGTTTTTGATCGTGTTGATAATGATCTTTGGACCGGAGAAAGTAAAGGAGGGAAAAATGATCAGTCTGGAACCCAGTCTAGATTATGACGATGCATTATTGCGATTAAATCTTTTTTAGTCTGGTTTAAAAAGAAGATTAAAAGGTTTTCTAGAGGTTTTTACCTGTCGATGATAGAAATATTAGTTATTTTCGGAAATAAAATGGTGTCCGATCTGACCCGAATAGAAGGAAAACTGATACGTCGGGTCTAACCGGACAAATAATGATTTTATATATTAATTATGTCTGTCACTCTTCAGCAAGTTCAGTGGTCGAGCGATAACGTCGAAGTCTCAGAACTCTGGGAACCGACGTTCAAATCCAGCCATCGGCGTATACTTTTTATTTTTTTTATGAAATACTTGATGCAAATAAATATCTTAGATCGTTCATTTGTATTTTATCTTACCTAAACCTTTCCAAACAAAATTTTAGATTGTTCCAAATTAATTACGTAAAAGTGCAAACATAATTATTTGAAATAAATCTAGCTCGATTATCGGCCTGTCCGATCAGACCCGATGTGTCCGAAATGACCTGTCGTTGATGACTCATTTTGTTTTCCTTATGGTACCCGGTTTTATACGCTTAATACATACTTCTCATTACCGATGCCGGAGAAAAGGCTTAGAATTTTCTGATTGTCACATAAGAAACAGTTTTTGTCTTCACCTATCTAAATAATGGCTGACGATCGCTTAACTGTCCGAAAGTACCCGACGTTCCTCTAATATTCAAAGAAACTCGTTCATTGCAAAATTGTCCGTAAATGTTCGTTTTCCCCCCGCGAAGGAACTATTGGGTCTATAGAAATACCGGAACACCATGGAACGCATAGTAATTACCGGAACACACGGAACGCGTCAGTGATTACCGATACACACTTGAAATATTTGGTTTTCCAATACCGTAGGTAATAGTATTATACGTTCAAAGTTAAACGAGAATCGATACAAAAATTTTGATTTATTTTAGGGTGGACAGGTATGAATATGTATAAGTTGTTACTATAAATAGTCACATATACCTCCTATCCCCCCTATTATCCGTTATAGGTCTATTCCCTCATTAGTAAAAGATTTTGAATCGTTTATAACGATTTGTTATTCTTTAATCTGTTTTAAAACTGTGTTATTTATATATCTATGTATTTGTATGTGTTAGATAGTTATGTTTTAATAGGCAGATTCATGATTTAATAAGGTTCTAAATGATATATTGTGAAGATATATAGAAATAACATCACGATTTGTCGGCAATGATTTAACTTCATTTAATAAATCGTTATTCAATCCATTACTTCATCTTGATTGTTTGAACAAGATATAAAATATGGAATTTACCATTATCTCACCCATTCCAAAATGTAAAAACTTTTGACTTGTCAAATTCCAAAGCTAATGCAGACGACATAATGGGCATTAATAAATTTTGAAATTGTGCTCAATATAGCACAAAAAAAATACTGAGCAGAACGTACATTTTCTAATTATGCCGCATTGTTTTCCAAAAACATATTTTACCAGAGGTGTAAAGAAATATTACAAGATATACAGTTGATCTATTGTCAAGGTCATCTCCAATCTTTCTCTAGAATCAGGTATTGTCCCCAAAGATAAGAGAAGTAAAACAGTAGCACCCGTCTATAAAAAGCTGTCCAAAGTATAAAGCAGCAACTATAGGCCAATCTCTTTAACCTGCATAGCATCAACAATTATGGCGCGCATCCTGATAACAAACATCATGGGCCACTTTGATAAGAATAATCTACTTAGCCAGTACCAGCATGGCTTCAGAGCAAAACGTACCTGTGAATCTCAATCGATTAGCCTTACCCAAGAAGCATACGACAATCTTGAAAATGTTCAACAAGCGGATATATACTTGAAATGGATTTTAGTAAGGCATTTGATTTGGAACCACCTTCCTATAGCCGTCTCAGATGCTTTTATGCTCAGGGGCTCAGGGTCGCCCTACCACAGCATGCTGCGGCCCTACACAGTAGCAAGTAACCGGTTGATGGATGTACATAGTTTTAACTGTACCGTATAGACTTTTAGCTGTACATAACCAATGGAAGAGGTGATTGTCTCATCCCATCGTAGGTCAAATATACATTCTATGAAGAAACCTGACCTAAACCGGAAGAAGAAGAAGGTTGATCACAGCAATTAGATATCCAAATTGAATAAGCTGAGTGTCCTTCCACTGATCTCAAGATGAATATAATCCTTCTAAAAGGGTCGTTCTCAAAGAGTAAGTATTGATGATCACTCATGAACTACTCTACCCGTTCTCTTAGGCGTCCCTCAGGGTTCAGTGCTCTGTCCATGTCTTTTCTTATCTTTTCTTAGTCTATATAAATGACCTACCAAACTGTATCCAATCCAAGACCAGACTATACTTGTTTGTAGAATCGGAAACTCAGGTGAGTGATATAGGGCCATCATTGCCCTCTTGTATATATAATTAGTTTTGCTCGCATACTTTTATATAATGTCAAGATAATTTGCTATTGTGTTTCCATGATATTTCATGTTCTCTTATATGTTTTGACTTGCATGTTATAATTGAAATTTAATCAAACCATGTCTTTTTCGACAAACGAAAATGCCCATAAAGGGAAATTTCAAAAACTTCTAGCTTCAGCAGCAAAATAATAACAGATTTATTAACCCATTCCCACATAATGACTGTTTTTGACTCCCCTAGAGATAATGGGTTTGAAAAACATTGTGAAAAAATGTGAAATTATATTTAGTAATTACTTGAAATTGTCGTCTGCAACATCTTTGAATTTGGACAAGTCTAAAATTTTGCCGTTTGGTAATGGAATGATAAAGGGTTTAAAGAACGACATGCACTTATTTTTATATAATGTTCTGATAATATGCTATTGTGTTTCGATGATTTATTAACCAGGGGGGCAGGGCCCAAATTATTCACGGTCTTAAGACCGCTTTTGGTCGCAGACTTATTGTTAACACAATTTGGTCAGGAATTGATCATGCAATAAATAAAATGGATAAATCTGCAATCGAAATCCTTCTTACCTGATCCTTGATAATTTGCCCCCCCATGATTCTAGTGGCCATCCAGTACAGATGATTTCTGTTCATTTTACTTTTGTTTCATACCATACAGATGATTTCTGTTCATTTTACTTTTGTTTTATACCAAAAATCTGCATGTGTTCAAATTTGTTCGAAACTTCTTCAAAAAAAATATAAAAGATTAAAATATTACTCTTGTTATTTTTCGTACACTTTCCAGGCCTACAGCTCTTTCAGTGCTTTGATTATTGCTGAAGTTAAAGAATATTTAAACTTTCTCATACCAATAATCTGCATGTGTTCAAATTCTTCAAGGCCTTCAGCGCTTTCAGTGCTTTGATTTTGAAATGCAACTTTAGCAGTCATATGATCATCTGTCAACTTTCTAAACTAGGTTCTACTTATTTTCAAGATTGTGCACAACACGTCTCTGACTATCTTCTACAAAAATCGTAAGCTGTAGTGACGAGATTTCGGAAGAAAAGTGAAAATATGTATTCCAGTTTTGTACCTGTCATATATTGCTCCAACAGACTAGTGCACCTCTTTACGACATGGATGAAGAATTTATAATTATCACCAGTCGAGTTGGTTACTTCTCGCAGTAACTTGGTGAAGTTCGGCTGTTCCAGTCCAAATTCGGCTAGAGCCTTTGCGTACTCGATCGTGCCAAACCGCTGACAAACTTCGGTCATGACCTCGGAAAATAGGCGGTAGTAGCGGGTTTGAATCTCTGCGGAGGTAATATTATATTGATACATACGCAGTTGATTTCTTAGCCCAACCAAACCAACCAATCGAATAACGAACCAAAATGATGTTTAAAATATATTCATTGATACGGGCGGACCAAATTTTTGCACTTGGACTTAAGTGGAAATTCGACTTACCTGATGTTGAGAAAACGAGTAGACTATGAACAGTCATATGGCCCATTGTCAATATTAAAAACATCTTCGAAAATTGTTGGTTGCTTCAACACCGTCTGTAGATATATAGCCTTGTCTCGATATTACGGTATATGTTTACAGTTAACCAATGGAAACAACATAATACCGAATTCCAAACTACTGAAATTTTGCATGTGATGGTTTGAATTTTGCAGGTGTGAGACACCAGGGCACCAGTAAGATTTGAATCAACGCATGCAAAATTGCATTGAAATTGTGAAAGGTTTTCCCTACAGTTTTCAAAAGTAAAATTTGTGAACATGTACCATTATATTGTGCCTGAATTATACTCACCCGGTAAATTCTTCATTTTAGGGAATGTATCAATACATTCCCGCAGTATTCCATGAATGTCAAATCTCGCCCTCACTTTGTCGTACACCACGTGACGTCGAATCATGGGCTGAAGTGTTTCTAGTTTAGTGACAGCGTCTGTATTATGATCTAGAGATAAAGAAGAGCTTTATTACGATATATGAAAATCATAATTATGAATGCCACAATCTCCTGCGACATAACGACGATAAACTTATTAGAACAATTTTTAAAAGACAAAGAGGCCAACGCTTCTCTGGTATATTGATGTTTTATACTGCTGAATAATATTGACCTGACCTTGCCCTCACGAGAATATTAGTTGCAATAATCCGAAACCTTTTTGAATCTTGATATGTACCAATATTCATCATCAAGTTTTTGGTTACGATATCGCAGCCACGAGAATGTATACATCAAAAAGCCTCAATAAAGCTTAAAGTATATGACCCATCATTAGAACACCAGTTTCTAGCCATACGAAATGCATCAAGTTACATACTCTAGTAAATACATTTCACATAAGTTGATTCACCATGCCGGATTTCAAGATTATGCTTCAGGAAGAAAATAATTTACAAATATTATTTTACGCTATTTTCATATGCAAGGGAGGTAATTTTGAACATTTTTGTCAAATATTTTAATAAGTATCCATTAATTCAAACTTCTAAACCGTACAAAATGCTTATGTTTGTACTTGGAATGGAAATGTATGATATCACAGTTTAGGAATTACTGACACTTTTTTAAATTTCGCATCTGGCTCATTAGTGCTAATGATGGGTCATATACCTTAAAACGAATGTTATTAGACGTTACCGACTTGAGGTCAACGTATGCATTAGGCTAATTCTTTGATAACAAAGCCCTGTTTAGTGAACCTACCTAGCATTTCTCTAGCCTCCCGAACATTGAATGTTCCTGGTATATAGTTAAGGATCTCTAGTCTAATCTGGTGGATTTCAGACAGACGCTTGATGAACTTATCAAACATATAAATTACTTACCTAACATTTCTCTGGCCTCCCGAACATTGAATGTTCCTGGTATATAGTTAAGGATCTCTAGTCTAATCGGGCTATGAATTTTGTGCTAAAAATAGACTCCATAAACTGTTTTGTTTTGATAAACCGTCGGCGTTGTTACAAAATATCGTATCTACGGATTGAATCGAGCCGTAGTTGCGAGATTTTATACCAACACTTACGAAATTCTATTGTTTGGCCGAAATTACGTCATGGTTAGCTGGACAAAATCGTTCCCTATTAGAATGAAATGTACAGAAAAATTACTGCGCCCTTGAATGAATGACATAAATTTATTTTTTTTAATTATTATCGTTGGAAAGTGATGTTAAATTTTAAGCAACGTGAAGTATGGTATATTTTGGACTTCGGAAATTTTTTTATTTGTTATTGCCATTTTTATGTGATTTAAAGTGACGTAATCTAGCAGATGATGACGCAATACTCTCTGAGCCAACTACAGAGGTGAATGTAATGAATGAACCGTGTGAAAGAGAGTGAGACGCTTGATGAACTTATAAAACATATAAATTACTTACCTAGCATTTCTCTGGCCTATCGAACATTGAATGTTCCTGGTATATAGTTAAGGATCTCTAGTCTAATCTGGTGGATTTCAGACAGACGCTTGATGAACTTATAAAACATATAAATTACTTACCTAACATTTCTCTGGCCTCCCGAACATTGAATGTTCCTGGTATATAGTTAAGGATCTCTAGTCTAATCTGGTGGATTTCAGACAGACGCTTGATGAACTTATCAAACATATAAATTACTTACCTAACATTTCTCTGGCCTCCCGAACATTGAATGTTCCTGGTATATAGTTAAGGATCTCTAGTCTAATCTGGTGGATTTCAGACAGACGCTTGATGAACTTAATACCCCCTCACACATACCTCGCGATCTTACTGCGTCCTTACTGCGACCTTGCTACGACCCAGGACGCAGCACAGTCGCCATGGACGCAGCAGGGACGCAGCGAGGTCGTAGCAAGGACCCCAAGGACGCACAAGGTCGCAGACCGTCGGCGACTATTTTGAACATGCACAAAACAGTCGCAGAACCTCTGCGTTCTTACTGCGTCCTGGTAAGGTCGTCGTGGGGTCTCAGTAGAGTCGCCATAGTCGCAGCAGCATCGTAGTAAGGACGTAATAAGAACGCAATAGACGTTGTACACTCGCACTAAGGACGCCGCAGAGTTGCCGATGAAATTACAAGAGATTGCTCATTTCACACTATATTGTCTACCAAAAAATACAAATAATTCATTCACCTGAAAATGACGTCTGCAAAAATCTTTGAATTTGGATCAGTTTAAAATTTTGCCATTTGGTATATAGGCCAACTTTATTGATTACTTAATTTATCTGAATCCGCGACTGGGTCAACTTGTAGCACTCTAGAGGCCCCGCTCGTTTGCGTCGCCCGCCTCTCATCTTTGGAATAATATACTGAACAAAAGTGAAAACGCTACACCTACATTGCTTGTCATATTTCTTCTAAATACAACAAGTAAAAAAATCAAATGACAGTGTTTCGAATTGTTAATTGACTTGGTTGTTCCATACACTAAACATTAATTTTGTGGATCTTAATTACGGGGATGAAAAACGGACCCTTTTAATGTGACAGGGGTCCGTTTTTCAGGTGTACAATTTGAACGGAAACTTTGGGGGTGTCTCAAATCTGCCCACGCATAAATTTTCTTTTAATTCTGCATAGTGATAAAGGATCATATACAAGCTATGAAAATGCATTTAGTTTCTTAGATAATCAAAACTGGATTCCAAAAAGCCACCTTGACTTATTCCCACTATGACATGAAACATGGCCCCTTTTCATGTGTCGCAAAACTTTAGTTTTGTGTATTTTCAAGATCTGTCAATTGAATTTGATCCGAGACACATAAGGCATTACATTCATACCAGAAAAGGTATTTGAGGAAATTATTATGAAGGTTTTTTATTGAATTAATCGTGAAAAAATGCATATTTTTCAGCAAAATTTGGAGTAAAGAGTAAAATTGAGTTCCAAAGTTAAGTATGTTGGAGTCTTTGTCAAGATTACATATCATCACAAAAACATGCTACATATTTCTTCTTACTTTGAGCCAAATTATATAGAAATCCAAAACCGGTAACAATGTCATATAATACATATTATTGATGAAGGTGATGTTTTGGTCCAAAACTTGTATTCAGTAAAAATTTGATTGTGCTCCTAAAAGCTTTTTTATATTCAGTAAAATCAACTGTAGCATACAGTACAAACCTACAGCAATATTCATGTTCAAAACACTCATTGGAAAAAACATAGAATTAATATAAATATTACTTATATTTACAAAATTACATGTATGGAAGCCAAGATAGGCATACATATACACATTGCAAGTTTTCTTTACTATTTGGTCACATTGTCTATGCACCATTTTTAGTGAGACTATGACATGCAATAAATGTCAAGCAAAATGTTATGAAATTGAAAAGACGCTTAGAACCGGTACGGTAAAGCATCAAAAGGTGCCCTTCCGGGTAACCAATACATAACCAAATATATTTGCTCTAAGCGCCCCTAATGAACTAACATGATATGGAAGGCCCCCTATGATTCAGTAAAAGACTGTTACAGCATTATATCTTTTCAGTTACACAGTTGGAAATGTGCTTGTTTATTTCAAAACGTGGCCCTATTGGGATAAAACAGGGTGCAATTATTTCCTCAAATTAATTTTCTGACCATAGCTTAACCTGTATTGATACACAATTTATAAACATTTCAATGATGTCATATGATTTACATGTTGTTTAGACATCAATAGCCCTTAATAGTCACATGGGAGCTGGATTATCTGTTTCTTATGCATCACAACAATATTTTCACTTTTGCACGATTGTCAAATGCCATCCGAGAAATCGGTGCTTTTTCTTATTTGCTTTCTCATGTTTCAAAAGATCTATAAATAACTCTTGTTGTTAGCTTTCATGAATCACGGCTGACTTGAATAATTTAAAATGATTTTTTTTAGAAAATTTCCTCTCTTTTTTGTAAAGTAGGTACACCTGGGACAAGATCTAATGTGACCCTGGACAAAAATATTTTAACCAACTTTGAAGTCTACCCCTTAGCAAACTTACATACAAAATTTAAAACCTAATGGCTGTACAAAACTTTACAAAAAGAGCTTATTTTTATTATAAGAAATGTTTCCCCTTTTATGCTGCCACAGCAACAAAAGTTTATGACAACAAGAAATTCTAATACACAGAGTTGTACTCCTTTAACTCAATGATACTTTTCATCAAGTTTCAAAAAGATTTACATATTAGATTGGGAGAAAAAAGAATTTTTGAGAAAATGCCAACAGACAGACACACACACAGACAGATGACAAGAAATAACCGAAAAAATGCCTTGCATCTTGATTTTACCCCAGGTATACTAAAATAATCGAAAAAGTAAACAAAACATTTGAAAAAAGTCATATTCAAAAAAAATTGATTTTGTCCATTCTTGGAAATGTGCACTATTCAGGGGGAAATTCCAAAAGCAACATTTTACCGGTTTTATTTTTTCTCGATATTTCACGATAATCATCAGTATATTTGTGCGCAACTTTTACATAATTTTCAAATCTTGACAAAAACTGGAACAAAGATAATTTTTGAACAGAATTTGCTTAAAATATTTAAAAACAATGAATTTTTGGGTTACCCCCTTACATCAGTTGATATAAAACATTTTTTGTACATTATTATATGTATTTTTGTTTCATACAGGATCACGGACTACTGGGCATTATTTTTAGAATAAATTACGCGATGAAACTAACAACCAGAACGCTTGCACACTGTTTTAATCAGGGTACCCTATTTTTTCAGGGTGAAAACTGAAAATTCCGAGAAAATTGTTTTCTGGAATGTGCGATTTGAAACATTTCATGAATATGAACCGTTATCTAGTGTACTAACTTCACGCCAAATTCCATTAAATTCCAAGCGTGGGCAGACTCCCATGTTATTTTTCCTATTCGTGAGACACCCCCTTTTTCACAATTTAACCTTCAGAAATACAAGCAGAAGAATGAAAACCATGCCGAAATACACGGAATGGTAGTTCGACAAGTTACCAGTCAGGAAATGTAAAGAAGTTTGCATAAAATTGTTTCAGGGTTTATAAAATGATGTTTGAAAAGCAGATATTTCATTATGTTCCAAAGCTTGACAATTTTACAATGTAATCTCCATAGGAAATTGAAGTCGCAGTTGTATGGACATCTGGGAACAATCCTAGTCGAAGAAAGGGTTCAAAAATCCCCTTTAAGGCCTACTTGATGTTGCAAAAAATTTAATCGAAAACCGTGATTTTGTGACTATCAAACATTTAAGTTCCCTATTTGTTTATATTAAAGGGAGGTAATTCGCAAAATTGACAGATAAAACATTGATTTTAGAGCTTGCTACGAGGGATAAGTGAGATTTTAAATGGTTTTTTAGCAACCCGGATATGACCAATTCCGAAAAAAATATGAAGAGTTTTCTGCGCATGCGCATATGCGGCATTAGATGAAATTAGCTCTAAGCGTATCAAGGGCTGTAACTCTGACATTAAAGAAGACAAGGCAATGAAATTTCGACAAAACGATTGCTGAAAGCCTGGGAAAGAACGTCAAAATATATTTTATTAGTTCGATACTTTTCCAGAAATAAGAAATCATGCTGTGTAGCGTTTTCACTTTTGTTCAGTATATATGATTTAACTTTAAACTAATCAAATATACGTCTTCACTCGTTGAAGGTCAGACTCAAAATGAAATTTACTGGAAAAAAGTATCGTTTTCATAGACGTATCAAGGACGTAGTAGTGTCGTCTTACAGTCGCAGAACAGTCGCCGGACAAACGCAATAGTCGCCGTAGAGTCGCCGTAAGAACGCAAAGGACGTAGCACAGTCGCAGCTGGGTCGCCGATGATCGCCGTGGGGTCGCCGTAGGGACGCAATACAGTCGCAGTGGAAACGCCATGGACGTTGAAGGGTCGTATCGAGGACGTACAGAAAAACAAACAGAACACAAGACTGTGGAGCCCCGGACCGTCGGCGAGAAATATTTGGAAATTTGAAAGAAAACCAAACGAATTTCGAAAGAAAAATGCTATTTTACTAGTTTTCAGGTCGCAGTAAGGTCGCGAGCTATGTGTGAGGGGGGTATTATCAAACATATAAATTACTTACCTAACATTTCTCTGGCCTCCCGAACATTGAATGTTCCTGGTATATAGTTAAGGATCTCTAGTCTACTCTGGTGGATTTCAGACAGACGTCTGATGAACTTTGTATAAACATCAGCTGTAATATAGATGTAGATAGGTTTGAAATATATGGGGTGTGTTGGGGGTGGTGGTGGTAGATTTGCACCGATTTCCAGGAGAGAAGTATAGAAGAATTCAGCACAATTTACATAATATCGTAGGAGGACAAAAGCTACGAGAACAGCAGTCAAATTATGGTGGCTGCCCGCCTGATCCCATGTCTGTGCTGAAAAAAAAATCGTTTGGGTCTCTTGTATTTAAAACTAGAAAGACCTGAAGGTCTTGAATCGCTCCACAGGCCTGAATTTCTTTTTAATATTAAATCCAAGTTTTAACTAGATTTTTGAATACTTGTGGTTCTTACAGCAAAAGCAAAGTCAAAAGCAGCAATCATGTGGTCAATGCAAAAAGAAAGTAAATGATTGACTAATATTTTAGGGATGTTAGAGCGATAATAAAATGTAAAACTGTGATTTTGCCAAATTCAAGGACACATAATTCAGTATGAATATTTAAAATCAAATCCCAAATTAAACACATGAAAGATATTATGGTCACTATCATTCTGTTCAAATTTTGTCTATATTAGTCAATATTCGTAGCTTCAAGAGTGGAAAAAGTGTTGAAAACTGAAATTTTGTCAATTTCAAGGGCACATAACTCAAAATGTAACAGTATGATCATATTGAAAATTACACATAAGCAAGATCTTGTTGTCAACAAGATTCGTTCCAAGTATCATCTTGATTGGTTAACATTTGTGGTTGTTAGAGTGAAAACAAAGTCGAAAATGACAATTTTGTCAAATTCAAGGGCACATAACTCATGATGTAAGATTCTGATCAAGCTGATTACACCCAGGCAGCATATAATGCTTAAATATATTCTGTCCAAGTTTTGTCTTGATTGGTCAGTATTTGTAGATTTTAGAGTAAAAATAAAGTCAAAACTAGCAAAATAGAGCCGAAAATGGCAATTTGTGGCAATTTCAAAGGCACATAACTTATGCTATAAAATTCAGATCAAGCTGAAAATTTTACCAAGGCAAGATCTTATAGTCAGCATCATTCTATAAAAGTTTTGTCTTGTTTAGTAAATATTTGTAGTTGCTAGAGTGAAAACAAAGTCAAAATACAGCCGAAAATGGCAATTCTGTCAATTTCAAGGGCACATAACTCATGATGTAAAATTCAGATCAAGCTGAAAATTTTACCAAGGCAAGATCTTGTAGTCAGCATCATTCTGTCAAAGTTTTGTCTTGATTGTTCAGTATTTGTAGATTTTAGAAGAAAACTAAAGTCAAAACCTGCTATTTTTGACATTCAAGGGCAGATAACTCAGGTTATTCTGGTTCAATCCATATTCTTTGAAGGAATCTGAGAGAGGGTCACCCAAGGATCATTCCTGTGAAGTTTGGTTGAAATCCATCCAGTAGTTTTTGAGAAGATTTTTAAAGAAAAAGTTTACGGGCGCACGCACGCACGGACGGACGGACGCACGACGGACACACCGCCATGACAATAGCCCGCTGGCCTGAAAGGCCAGTGGAGCTAAAAACCCCTCATAACAACAGGATGTTTTATAAGGTTAAAGTTACAAGGATTTGGAAGAAAAACAACGATTTAATATTTTACATAAATAAGGGCTAAGTCTGCTTATCACTATTTACAAAAAAATGACTTTATTTACCAATGCATTACATTTTAATATAATAAGCGTCTTACCAGCTCTACGTTCAGGTGGATAACAATCCCGGCTTGTCGCTTCTAGACGAAACTCGCTCAACATTTGTACCATCTGTGTCGGCGTGACGGCCCGATCTTGATCCGTCAGTTCTGATCCTATCATTAACAACAACAAGGGCAGACCATCACTCAGATTCACGATCGCGTCCATCTCCGTAACAGAAATCACCACTCCTTCCGTCTGATTCCGGAGTAGGTCACGTGACTCAAAATCCAACAAGGGCGATAACTCTATTGTATATTGAGCTCTACCTAGACTCGATAAAAACATGTTTGTTGTCGAGGTGACGAGAATTCTCACGTTTCTACAATGTTTTATGATTCTATTGACGAGTTTAAGAAATCCGTCGTGTATTTTTTCTTCAATTGCGTCTTCAGCGTTGTCGAATATCAGAATATACCGTATAGCACTTTATTTCTGCGGGGTCCAAATTCTGCGGATTTTCCAGAAATCAGGCGGGTTAAATTTCTGCGGAACATATTTCTGCGGTCTCCCATTTTGCAAAATCAAAGATTTTATTTCTGCGCTATCAAATCAGTTTTAGTTAGTGTCGGACATAGTTTGAAAAGACGATTTCTATTTACTCCGTTAGGGTAAAGGGATAAGCCTACTCATTTACTGGTATCTACATTATAAAGGCATTATGGGAAACAATGCCGTATACAGATAGGTGTGAAAAGAAAAATGTGTCAAACTGTTACCAATCAGTCAAACTTGTTGAATCATTCATTTATGGATAAACAAAAATGTCCTATCTACATCTTAATTAAAGCTATAGTTACATCATTTTTGAATGAAAAGAAAAGCCTTCATTTTTTATGAAATTGTGCTTTGCATCAGAGGGTTACTGTTTAACTTGTCCTTGTACTGACTAAAATTGAAAACAACCTGAACATTCAGGGTTAAAATTCTGCGGATTTTATTTCTGCGGTGCCGATGAGGACCGCAGAAATAGCAGAAATAAAGTCCCCGCAGAAATAAAGTGCTATACGGTACCTGTTATCTCCCCTTGTTTGTATGGTCCTTACAATCTGATTAATCCAGTCCTCGGATTTTGTAGCGTCTGGTTCCAGTCTAATCTCTAGTCTAGAACACAGGAACGTGTACAGCGACTCCTTGTTGTCATGGTGATGCATATCCATGGTGACAATGCACATGCTGTCGTTGCCATGGTTACCAGAGTTAATTTTCAAAAATTCCGTGACCAATCTAGATTTCCCGACTGTTTTGAGTCCACACACGGATATGACGGGGTATTTCTTGAATGCCCTTTGTAATTCGTCAAGATACCTCGTTCTACCAACAAACTTCACTTCCATGATTTTTCGAGGACAAAAATCTGTTTAAAAGTAAAATCACGTGTAAAGCACACCGTGTCCAATCGTTACCGGGGGATGTGGTTTTCGTAACGCTGAAAGCGTGGTGTATAACGCCGGTTTGTGGTGCAAAACAGAGGCAGGACACCACCAAGGTAAGAAAATTGAAAAATTGAATCGATGAAGTTTTTTCTTTGGGAATGAGACTAGGCCGAGGCTCATCTCAAATGATTTCTTGACCCCTAGCAATGTCTGTTTTCTTCGAGAAAGTTGCAGTTTTCTCTATCATTCCGTGAAAGTAAGGCATTCCAGGCGAAATCAACTCAGCTTGCCCGTAAAATATGAATTACATACAAGCATAACCAGTTATGAACCCCAAAAAAGCATGCACTTCGTACTTACACATGTATTGCACAAAATCACATTGAGTTTTGCACCCTCTGCATCTTACAGAAGCCATGGAAACGATTCTTATTTTAATTTACAAGTAACAATGGTGGATGTGGTGCACACAAAGAAATATTTTGTAACGTATGTGGCATGGTGATTTTAAAGCTTTGCGTTTTCCCTTATTTAAGCAGGCCTAGCAGATATAGTGACACTTTCCCTTACTTCAGATGCAACACACGTCCTATTCGAATGATCCTAGCAATTGTGCAATAATTTTGTGTAAAGAATATGTGTTTTTTCGACATCAGCATTTTTAAACCCTATTAAGGTTTACGAACTGAGAATGAAAACACCACTTTCTAGCCATACGAAATGCATCAAATTATACACACTTGTAAATACACTTCACATAAGTTGATTCACCAAGCCGGATTTCATGATTATGCTTCAAGAAGAAAATAATTTACAAATATTATTTTACTCTATATTCATATGCAAGGGAGGTAATTTTGAACATTTTGGTCAAATATTTCCATTAGTATGCATTAATTCAAAAATCTAAACCATACAAAATGCTTATGTTTGTATTTGGAATGGAAATGTAACACAATTTAGGAATTACTGGCACTTTTCAAATTTCGCCTCTGGCTCTGCTTTTCATTCTCAGTTCGTAAACCTTAACCGGATTGTATAATGGATTTAGAAATTGTGCAACCCAAACGTAAATACAAGTTATCTGTCAATATAGGGTTAATTCACGTTTCTGAGGTCGTTAACATTCGCAGAGGCCCAAGAAATATGTAAACGGCCGAGTGCGAAGCACGAGGGTTGTTTGCGTAATTTGCGGGCCTCTGCGGATGTTAACGGCCGAAAAATACGTGAATTGACGCTATTATTGCATAAAAACTATAAAATTCCAATGAATACTTACCCCAAAGCCATTGATATGTGCGAAAAATGAATCGATCAGAAAAACGACAAAAAATGAACCGATCAGAAAAACGACAAAAAATCCAGGTCATTTTCTAGTCGGTTGGGATCGATTTTTGAGAAAAGTACATGGAGTTTCCCGATAAGTAATACATCTGAGAAAAGGGCTCAGTAAGACGGAGTACGTGCAACAAACTGCATGAAAATTGACGCTAAAATAAGAAAGTTGTTGCACAAATGCGTGCGTTGTCATTGTTTTCTCCGCATATTTAGGGAGCTTCGTTTAGAAAAAGCCGATTTGGGACTATTTTTGGTACCAATTTTCATGTATACAATGTTGATTTCCCATAAAGGCTTTGGAAAAGATTGTGGAAAATGAAGAAATTGCATGTGACAAGCAATTTCTTCATTTCCCACAATGTTATCCCTCCAAAAAGACCTAAAAATTAAAAATCGCATTCACTTGAGATTGTCGTCTGAAGAATCTTTCAATTTGGACCACCCTAAATTTTGAAGTCTGGTAATGGGTTAACGCCGTTTTCAACAACTCAGGTTTTTTCGACGTCACGCATAACAAAAAATTCTCGGAAAATTTATCAGAACAAAACAACATTGGCGGACATTTTCTTGTCTCACCTCGGTTCATTTTTCGCACATAGCAATGGCTTTGGGGTAAGTATTCATTGGAATTTTATAGTTTTTATGCAATAATAGCGTCAATTCACGTATTCTTCGACCGTTAACATCCGCAGAAGCCCGCAAATTACGTAAACAACCCTTGTGCTTCGCCACTCGGCCGTTAACATATTTCTTGGGCCTCTGCGAATGTTAACGACCTCAAAAACGTGAATTAACCCTATATTGACAGATAAGTTGTATTTTGTACGCCTTAAATGTAACGTTCGGGTTGCATAATTTCTAAATCCATTAAACAATCCGATTAATAGGGTTTAAAAATGCTGATGTCGAAAAAACACATATTCTTTACACAAAATTATTGCACAATTGCTAGGATCATTCGAATAGGACGTGTGTTGCATCTGAAGTAAGCGAAAGTGTCACTATATCTGCTAGGCCTGCTTAAATAAGGGAAAACGCAAAGCTTTAAAATCACCATGCCACATACGTTACAAAATATTTCTTTGTGTGCACCACATCCACCATTGTTACTTGTAAATGAAAATAAAAATCGTTTCCATGGCTTCTGTAAGATGCAGAGGGTGCAAACCTCTATGTGATTTTGTGCAATACATGTGTAAGTACGAAGTGCATGCTTTCTGGGTGTTCATAACTGGTTATGCTTGTATATAATTCATATTTTACGGGCAAGCTGAGTTGATTTCGCCTGAAATGCCTTACATTCACGGAATGATAGAGAAAACTGCAACTTTCTCGAAGAAAACAGACATTGCTAGGGGTCAAGAAATCATTTGAGATGAGCCTCGGCCTAGTCTCATTCCCAAAGAAAAACTTCATCGATTCAATTTTTCAATTTTCTTACCTTGGTGGTGTCCTGCCTCTGTTTTGCACCACAAACCGGCGTTATACACCACGCTTTCAGCGTTACGAAAACCACATCCACCGGTAACGATTGGACACGGTGAAGCAGAACACAAAGTAAATTTATCTTGGGAACGATGCAAAAAGTAGGCCTATCAATCTAGATATAGTCGGATCAAAATCGAAATGGTTTAAAATTCGTCCTTGACCCTTTCAAAAATCGCAATAGACAGGCCCCAATAGAAAGGTGTTTAAGACGACAAAACGTGAGATATTCATGTAGTAAATGTTATAGTGCCGAAAATATTGGTGGAAAATGGAGAAACCCTGGTTATCAGCTTTTCTTCACAAGGTTTCTATACTCATACCGAGTGTGGTCGTCAAAAAAGAGGTCGCTCTTTGAGAAAAGTTGAAAGTCTTGGTGTCAAAACCTCTTCCCAGACAGTTTAGACTCGTAAAGCTACAAAGTACTAGATGACCAAATAAAACCTGATAAATCCATCTATAGAGCATTAACCATAGAAAACATATAGAGACTGTTGATGTTTTCCAAAACCGTTTTGAACAATTACAGACGTCAACTACTTTTTGAAAATGAAAGTTGGTTGAAACAATGTTTTAGGGTAATCTTAATTTCTGAAGTGCATGCCTATACTATTTTCTAATTGGGCTACTTTCGGTTTGACACTTCTTTGTAGTTCACCACCTAACTTAGCACTCGTATTTCAACCTATTTTGGATTACATGTAGTTTCAAATAAACAATGACTCGATCGGCAGACAATATACAGTACAGCGAACAAAAATATAGGTTAAGGGACTTCAAGACAAAACAAAAAGATCTTACCTTTTCAAGTCGAACCCGGAAGTGAGTTTGTTTACTTTTCTAAAAATAGATTTGTGGGAAAACCCCAAACTTCGACTGGATAGCCTGCTCTGTAGCCTCAAATATTTAAGATCGGAAACCACACTGATTTTTAACCAATTCCCACATAATGACGCCTTTTGACGCTCTACAAAATAATGTCTTTTGAAAACAATGTGTGAAATGGAAGAAATTGCTTGTCACAGGCAATTTCTTCTTTACACACAAGAACCTTTTAAAGGGGGGTGTCTCACGAATAGGAAAAATAACATGGGAGTCTGCCCACGCTCAGAATTTAATGAAATTTGGCGTGAAGTTAGTACACTAGATAACGGTTCATATTCATGAAATGTATCAAATCGAACATTCCAGAAAACAATTTTCTCGGAATTTTAAGTTTTCGCCATGAAAAAAGAGGGTACCCCGATTAAAACAGTGTGCAAGCGTTCTGGTTGTTAGTTTCATCACGTAATTTATTCTAAAAATAATGCCCAGTAGTCAGTGAACCTGTATGAAACAAAAATATATATAATTATGTACAAAAAATGTTTTATATCAACTGAAGTAAGGGGGTAACCCAAAAATTCATTGTTTTTAAATATTACCAGCAAATTCTGTTCAAAAATTTTCTTTGTTCCAGTTATTGTCAAGATTTGAAAATTATATAAAAGTTGCGCACAAATATACTGATGATTATCGTGAAATATCGAGAAAAAATAAAACCGGTAAAATGTTGCTTTTGGAATTTCCCCCTGAATAGTGCACATTTCCAAGAATGGACCAAATAAAGATTTTTTAAAAATGACTTTTTTCAAATGTTTTGGTTACTTTTTTTGTTATTTTAGTTTACCTGGGGATAAATCAAGATGCAAGGCATTTTTTCGGTTATTTCCTGTCATCTGTCCGTGTGTTTGTCTGTCTGTTGGCATTTTCTCAAAAATCCTTTTTTCTCCCATTCTAATATGTAAATCATTTTGAAACTTGATAAAAAGTATCCTTGGGTTAAGGGAGTACAACTCTGTGTATTAGAATTTCTTTTTGTCACAAACTTTTGTTGCTGTGGCAGCATAAAAGGGGAAACATTTCATATAATAAAAATAAGCTCTTTTTGTAAAGCTTTACACATCCATGAGGTTTTAAATTTTGTATGTAAGTTTGCTAAGGGGTAGACTTCAAAGTTGGTTACAATATTTATGTTCAGGGTCACATTAGATCTTGTCCCAGGTGTACCTACTTTACAAAAAAGAGAGGAAATTGTCTATAAAAATCATTTTAAATTATTCAAGTCAGCCGTGATTCATGAAAGCTAACAGCAAGAGTTATTTATAGATCTTTTGAAACATGAGAAAGCAAATAAGAAAAAGCACCGATTTCTCTGATGGCATTTGACAATCGTGCAAAAGTGAAAATATTGTTGTAATGCATCAGAAACAGATAATCCAGCTATCATGTGACTATTAAATGCTATTGATGGCTAAACAACATGTTAATCATTTGACATCATTGAAATGTGTATAAATTGTGTATCAATAAGCTATGATCAGAAAAATAATTTGAGGAAATAATTGCACCCTGTTTTATCCCAATAGGGCCACGTTTTGAAATAAACAAGCATATTTTCAACTGGGTAAATGAAAAGATATAATGCTGTAACAGTCTCTTACTGAATCATAGGGGGGCTTCCATATCATGTTAGTTTATTAGGGGCGCTTAGAGCAAAAATATTTGGTTATGTATTGGTTACCCGGAAGGGCACCTTTTGATGCTTTACCGTACCGATTCTAAGCGTCTTTTCAATTTCACAACATTTGGCTTGACATTTATTGCATGTAATAGTCTCACTAAAAATGGTGCATAGACAATGTGACCAAATAGTAAAGAAAACTTGCAATGTGTATATGTATGCCTATCTTGGCTTCCATACATGTAATTTTGTAAATATAAGTAATATTTATATCAATTCTATGTTTTTTCCAATGAGTATTTCGGGCATGAATATTGCTGTAGGTTTGTACTGTATGCTACAGTTGATTTCACTGAATATAAAAATGTTTTTAGGAGCACAATCAAATTTTTACTGAATACAAGTTTTAGACCAAAACATCACCTTCATCAATAATATGTATTATATGACATTGTTACCAGTTTTGGATTTCTATATAATTTAGCTCAAAGTAAGAGGAAACATGTAGCATGTTTTTGTGATGATATTGAATCTTGACAAAGACTCCAACATACTTAAGTTTGGAATTCAATTTTACTCTTTCCCAAAATTTTGCTGAAAAATATGCATTTTTTCATGATTAATTCAATAAAAAACATTCATAATAATTTCCTCAAATACCTTTTCTGGTATGAATGTAATGCCTTATGTGTCTCGGATCAAATTCAATTGACAGATCTTGAAAATACACAAAACTAAAGTTTTGCGACACATGAAAAAGGGGCCAGGTTTCATGACATAGTGGGAATAAGTCAAGGTGGCTTTTTGGAATCCGGTTTGGATTATCTAAGAAATTAAATGCATTTTCATAGCTTGTATATGGTCCTTTATCACCATGCAGAATTAAAAGAAAATTCATGCGTGGGCAGATTTGAGACACCCCCTTTCACTTAAATTTGTCGTCTACAACACATTTGAATATTTGTAAGTCTTTAATTTTGCTGTTTGATAATGGGTTAAACGCTTGGCAGTTTTGATTTTGTCGTCTGCAACTCTGCATTACCCTTTACTTCAATTTGGACACGCCTAATTTGTTGCTTTACAGACAAGAAAATAACTATTTTAGACTCGAATTATATCAAAGAAAATATTGGGTGATAAATGGAAAATGTTAGTTGCCAGCATTGTTCTTTTTTCTCAATGTTTCTTCACGTTTTCTCTGTTAACCCATCAACAGACGAAAACGTTTTTGACTGGTTCAAATTCAAAGATGCTACAGAAGACAATTTCAAGTAAATGAAATTTAAGAATTTTTGTCTTTTGGGATAGAAAATATTGTTTGTTACTAACAATTTCTTCGTTTTCCACAATGTTTTCCAAAGCCTTATATTTGTTGGTAGTCAAAAGGTGTCAATGTGTGGTAATGTGGTAAGGTCCTCAGATTAATTGATTGTGGTTTAATGCTTCTTTCAACTGTTACGGTCATATTGTGGTGATTGGAGCACCTAACCATGTATTCCTGAAATTTCTCTCACCAGTACTAACACAATATACATTTTGAGTCTCCAGCTACTCTCTCACTTAGATGATTCACATCCATTGGTGAGAGACATATTATTTGTGTAAAATGTCAGGAAGGATATTTGCCGAGCAAGGGTTTCGAACCCATGACCCCTACATTGATAGACGTTACCCACTGAGCTATCCGGGCTCGGCGAAAGACCTAACAACCAGGGCATATTTGGGAGAAGGATAAGAGAAAATTAACACAAAACTTAATTCAGACACTGAGAGTTTAATATAAAAATACACTTTCAGATAAAAACAGAATTTAGAATATAGCTAAGGCAAATATAAATATTAGTAATCACTATTTGTTAGCTATGTCCAAAAACGCCATAACTACAGCTTATTCAAGCTTGAGTTATAACTCTTCGAATATAGCAGACATATTGCTGAATTCATATTTGAAATTCATTATCACTTTTATTATATACCAATAATAAAATAATAATCCTTCCCCAAACAATACCTTGTTTTGACATCCTTATCCCAAAGAGAAAATGTTTTGCAAAAGATTGAGGCAAAAGAAGAAAATGCCGAAAATCAGCATTTTTCCCTTTCACTTAAATATTATCTATGATACATTGTACACAAATCATGTTATTGTTACATATATTTTGTCTCGTTTGCAGCAACTTTCAATTATGATCAGTAATTTGTTTATTTGGGAAAGGGTAAAAGAATATTAAATGGAAACAGCAAAATGCTAAGTAATAATTAAAAGTGTACTTGTTAATCAAAATCTATGGGAAGTGATAAGGAAAAGGATCCTTACAGCATTTTTAACTCATTACCAGATGGTGAAATTTTGGACTGTTCCAAATTCAAAGAGGATGCAGACCACAATTTCAAGTGAAAGGAATTTTATATTTTTTTTGTCTTTTGAGTGGAAAACATTGTGGGAAATGATGAAATTGCTTGTCACAAGCAATTTCTTCATTTTCCACAATATTTTCCAAAGCCATTTTCTTTTTGGGAGTCCAAAGGTGTCACTGTGTGGTAATGGGTTAAACTACATGGATGAAGATCAATCTGAGCTAGGTGAAGTCTTATCATGATTCATGCAGCTCTTTTGCGGTTGCTACAAATAAAAAAGCTACATGTATTAGAGAACAGTACAGTATCTTGTTCAGACTGTTTTATAGTTGCTACATGTTAACCCTTTCCCAAACGGCAAACATTTAGGATCAGCGGCGGATCCAGGATTTCTGTTAGGGGGTTCGTTTTTACGAAAAAGGGGGGTTCGTTTTTTAGGTATTACACAATTTTGACTGAATTTCTGCATGAAAATGAAATAATCCGGCTACTGAGGGGGGTTTGTTTGAACCCCCCGAACCCCCTCTGGATCTGCCACTGAGGATGGTCCAATTTGAAAGATGATGCGGACAACAAAATGGATGAAATTAAAGATATGATTTCTGTACAATACAGCACAGAAAATATTGAGGCAAAAAGGAGAAACTGCTGATTATCAGCAGTTTCTTCTTTTGTCTCAATGTTTTCCCAAGCCTTTTCATTTAGGGACGTCAAAACCAGGTCTTGTTTGGGAAAGGGTTAAGATGGTGCTACATGCATTATAGAATAGCATTTATTTTGATCAGACTGAGTGTATGTGCATGCTGATCATGATCCACAAGAGTCTCACAAATGCCAAAAGATCCTTTTTGCCATATCACAATTTTATTACTACATGATTTCTACATAAAAATCTGGATAGTCATATCTACAATTTCATTTATAACTATATTAATTTGTTATTACACATTGTAAATACAATTACATTTTTGTGTACTACATAATTCTGTTACTACACACACAAACGGTTACACTTGCACTTCTACAAAACATAGACCCTAATGAGCCAGCAAAATCTACAAAACTTGAAAACAGTTGAAGTCTTCCTATGTTGTATGAATATTCCCACACAGAGACACTTTTTGACACACCCTAAGGAAAAATGCTTGTGAAAAAATTGTGGATAATGAGGAAATTGCTTGTGACAGTTTCTTTATTATCAACAAAGTTTTCTAACCCAAAATACAAGGAGTTTTACAATTTCATCAACTTGAAATTGCTCACTGCAATACTTTTCTTACAGGAAAAGTCCAAAATTTTGCTGTTTGGTAACTCTTTGCTGTTTGAATTATATCTCTTTCCCAAATAAACCCTGGTTTTAACAACTTACATGATGCAAGATCACAAAGCCTTCACAGAGAACAATTATGATCAGCATCTTTTCCTTTCCTCTCAAGCATTCTATGTTTTAAGTTGTAAACATGCTATTTTTGGTGAAAATCATTGTTTTGTCTTATTGCCTGTTCAACATGGATCAGTATGAAACTTGATTGTTTGGGAAAAGGTTTCATTCCCAAATCCCCCTCCCCATCCCAACCACCTCCCCCCCTTCCCCCCATTCTGACAATACACTGTTGACAATGCTCAGAAAGGTATAACTGAAACATCTTTAAGCTTCAGTAACAACATCTTTAACCCTTTCCCAAACAAGACCTGGTTTTGACGTCCCGAGTTGAAAAGGCTTGCGAAAACATTGAGACAAAAGAAGAAACTGCTGATAACCAGCAGTTTCTCCTTTTGTCTCAATATTTTCTATGCCATATTTTACACAAATCCTATCTTTAATAACAACCATTTTATCACTTGTGGCAGTTTTTGAAGTGGATCACCCTAAAATTTTGTCGTTTGGGAAAGGGTTAAATGTAAACAGCAAAATACATTGTAAATACATACAACAATGAATAGTTTAGGTAAGGATTAACAATTTAACAAAGATATTAGATATCCTTATCCCCAGCCTTTCAGTTTTGAGCATTATCAATATATTGTCGCTTTTCAACAAAAACTTACTTTAAGCTGCAGTTTCAAGCTTTTTGTTGAAAAAGCAGCGCTATTCTAGTCAGGATCCGGAAAAAGGGTGGATCTTTCATCATTTGAGGCCTACATGGATCCTGAAAAACCTTTCCAAAACACCAAAATTGTAGGGCAGTTCAATTCTAAAGGAGTTGCAGACAGCAAAACAATAGTTTTCAAAAGTTGAACATGTGTATGTCATAGTATAGAAAAGGAGAAATTGCTGATTTTCAGTAAATTCTTCTTTTTTTCTAAATCCTGCTCTCAATAGTTTCCCAAATTCTGTCTGTCCATGGCATCAAACCTAGGTCTTATTTGGAAAAGGGTTAAGCATGAGTTTTGAATCTAGTACCAGAATCCATGCTGCTCTCTTAGATGTTAGGGGTAATGCTGAAGTTAAGCTAGAACTATATGGATCCTGATCAGAAATTCCGATCAATATCCATGTTGGTCTAAAATGTTGTTAGGACCCTATTTCCAGATCCTTGTTATATGCAAGTCTATCAACAATGAATGTACTGTACAAGGTATTTATACACAAGAATTTTATATACAGATGTGTAATTATGTATGTACACCATCAATTTCATTTGTTTAATCCTTTCACAATGAAGACCTGGTTTTGGCATGCCCAATAGAAAAGGAATGGCAAAACATTGGAGCAAAAGAAGAAAATGCTGATGCTTTGACTACACATTTTCTGTCTTAAATTGTACATATTGCCACCGGCATCATCTACCATAAAATTCAGTAGTTTTGGAAAGGGTTAAAAGAAACTTATAGAAAGACAAAATTTCATGCCACATACAAAAATATAACAATAAAGAGAAACATAATCCATATATAATAGCAAAGCGAGACTATCAAGTGCTGGATAGTGAAAAATTCTAAGTCCAACTAGAACTGTCGCAAAGCAGACAAATACCCTCACTAGCACCTTGTCACTGAAAAACTGCTAAAGGTCAAAAGGTTGTTTAGTACAAGCACGGTAACAGATTTTAAACAAAGTTCCATTGTGACCATGACCTTTGTGACCCCAAAACAATAAGGCACCTCCTTGGGTCACGGCCAACAACTGTGTAAAGTTTCATGGTCCTAGGTCAACCGGTTCTTGACTTATAGCCTGAAACAGATTTTAAACAAAGTCTGATAGTGACCTTGACCTTTGACCTTCATGACCAAAAATAAGTAGGGCACCTCCTTGGGTCATGAACAACAATTGTGTAAAGTTTCATGGTCCTAGGTCAACCAGTTCTTGACTTAGACAACAGAAACAGATTTCAAACAAAGTCCAATAGTGACCTTGACCTTCATGACCCAAAAAACACTATGGCACCTCCTTGGGTCATGGACAACAACTGTGTAAAGTTACATGATCCTATGTCAAACAGTTCTCGAGTTAGAGCACGGAAACGAAAAAGTCTACGGACGGATGGATGGGTGGATGAACAGACAGATATGGTGAAACCAATTCACCCCCCTCTACTTCGTAGATGGGGGGTATAAAAACGGTAGCATCAGTAGCAACAGATTTTACAACTTGCACACAAAACCTTAACCAAAGCATTACGCCAACGCCCGGGTGACTAGAATAGCCCTCCTATTCTAGGAATAGTTGCAAAAAAACAACAACAAACATTTTGTATATAATAGCACTATTTCATGGGCTAAGCTCTTTTGAAAAATTGCTTAACAATATCCAAACAAACCCTGGTTTTGATGTCTGTAATTGAAAAGGCTTTAGAAAACATTGAGGAAAAAGAAGGAAATGCTGATAACCAGCATTTTCTTAATCTGACTCAATATTCTCTATGCTATATTGTTACTGTATCAATAAAAGTACACAAAGTTTGTCTCAATCAACACCTATTTTGTTGTTTGAAGAGGCGTTCAAAGACTTTATGATGGTTTCATGCCTTCATTCTGACAGCCATTTGATTTTCTTGTTGTAGATACAGCAGAACAAGTTGTATATAAATAGTTATCTGTCTGTCCGTCTGTGTTTCAAACTGACTTTAATGACCCCCGTCTGCTCCTCAGAAAATCTGTAACAGGAAAGTTTACATATTAATCCATTACCAAACGAAAAAAAAAATTGGACTGATTCAAATTCAAAGATGTTGTAGATGAAAATTTCAAGTGAATGAAAGTTTGAACTATCTGTTTTTTTGTGGAAGAAAACATTGTGGGAAATGAAGAAATTGCTTGTCACAAGCAATTTCTTCATTTTCAACAATTTTTTCCAAAGCCATCATCTTGTAGGGAGTCAAAAAGAGTCATTGTGTGGTAATGGATTAAGAATTTCTTTTAAAAACTGGTAAACAGATGAACTTTTGAAATCTACAAAATAAATAAACATACTTATCCTATCTTTAAAATTCTTTAAAACTAAACATGAAAATATTTGACAAAGGTTCATGTTTTGTCTAGATTCTTAGTCCACATTGCAGTTTCATTTTCATTTAATTTATGAAGATTTTAAGAAAATAAAAGGCAACCTCATAAAACACTCAATTACAATTTGTAACTGATCAACACCACTTAACCCTTTTCCAAACGACAAAATTTTAGGGTCTGCCAGTTTTAAAACTTCGGCATACGACAAAATAGGCGCTGTGGAAGGCAAAATTTATGAACAATATAGCTCAGAAACATTTAGGCAACAGGAGAAAATGCTGATTATCAGCATTTTCTTCTATTGCCTCAATGTTTTCCCAAGCATTTTCTAATAGGACCTCAAAACCTGGTCTTATTTGGGAGAGGGTTAAAATGGCCATATCATTCCTTACAAAAATTTCAATGCATTGTCAATTTATGCATGAAATCAACTGACAACAAACTTACATTAAATGAAACCTCCTCAAGTAGGCTATAACAGATGGTCTAAGTCTAGCTATTCCACCTTTACTATGACTACCTCTCCCTGTTATTATGGTAATATAATATAGGTGGGATGTCAAAACCTCATAACTATAGCTTGAACAAGCTGGAGTTACGAAGTTTTGACAACCCAACAATTATATCTAAACAACGAACTTACGTAAAATGAAACCTCTTCAAGTATGCTATAACTGATGGTCGAAGTCTTGCTATTCCACCTTTACTATGACTGCCCCTGCCAGTTATTATTGTGATGGACTTTCTGCTGTAATCTGTAAAACAAATGTAAGAGTGATGAATCTTTGATGAATCTTTGATGAATCTTTAATGAATATTTGATGAATCTTTGCACAGGGAATTACTATGGTAAGAAAAGTATGTGCAAAATTTCAAGACAATAGCTTTAGTAGAGACAGCGATATTGCAGATATACAAAATTGGTACACAAAACTTAACCAAACAATTTCTAAGTCCAAATGAGTCATCATTTGGTAATTATAAATGTCAATCGTCATAAAAGAATATGTACACATATGAAAACTACAGACCCTTACGATTATTTTGGTATATAACATGTCTTGTTAACAGAGGTGTCCCACCTACTCCAAAAATAGAGGACTTTTTGCTCAATAATCACCCTACCAATAACAGCATAGAAAACAAAGAGAGAAAAGGAGATTTTTATGAAAGTTTTAACTTTGTTATTACCTTGTTCTAGATCAGGCCGTATTCTATTCAAGGCAGCTATAGCTTCATGTACATGTATATGTAGTCCATGTAGATCCAAAGTGCACAAACATATGAGAAGGAAACACAGAGAGAAAAGGACAAAATTGTTGATGAAAGCTTTATATCAGTCTTTACCTTGTTCCAAATCAGGCAGTATTCTATTTAAGGCAGCTATTGCTTCGTCTATATGTAATCCATGAAGATCCAGTGTACCATTCCTTACCAAGTCAGCATTCCTGAAGATTAGAAAATAGATGGGTGGAGTGCAAGGTCAAGAGATAAGGTAATGATTCCCACATCAAGAGATTCTGATCTATCTACACATTACCTGGATTCTTACTGGATACTTATATGCACTACAAATTGAGTGAGAATCAGGAAAAAGATCCCTAGTAGCATTTGAGATTACCATGTTTCTAGATCAACATGTGCCCAAGTGGAGTCTGATTGGGATTCATATTGCTGTCTCCCAGTTGGTACAGGCCATAAAGAAGTTATTGAAGAACAACATTATTCTTGTTCAGACTGTGTGTGATAGAAAATGCTTGGGAAAACATTGACACAAAAGAAGAAATTTCTGCTTTTGTTTCAATGTTCTCTGTGCTATAATTTACCCATATCCTGCCTTTATCAACATCCATTTTGATGTCTGCAACAGCTTTCTAAGTGGTAAAGTCAATTTTTTTTGTTGTTTTGGAATGGGTTAAACTTCTTACCTATCAGCCAAGATCTGTTCAGAAGCTCGCATGTTTGCTTCTTTTATTTTCTGTGTATGAAGATGACCCTAAAATACAAACAAAAAAGTTACATTAACTATTACCAAAATGATAAATTTCAAGGTGGCCCAATTTGACAGCCGCCGCAGATGACTTAATAGATGGTAATACATGTATTACCCTAATCCGAGTCTTCTCTGATGTAAATATGCTCTTTGATATTTTGATTTTTCACTATTTACATCAGAGAGCGTTTCTCTTTGAAAAAATCACATTGTTCACCGGCCGATCTTAAACGCTATCCTTAAAACGTCTGATGATATCGATCAATGAACCATTTATTGTCATTCCTGCTGAAAAAATTACGACCAAAAAGTAGTTCCAAAAGGTTTATAGGCAATGTTTTGCAACAACCCTCACCTGAGCAGCCTGTGTTTACCATGACCTTCCAGTTAAAACCACGTTATCAACGCGAAATCTCGCACATGGTAAAGGGTTACCCATGGAACATTCCTGCAAAGTTTGGTCAAAATTGGCTCACTGGTTTGAGAGGAGAACATTTTTAAAGTGACATTTCGGAATTTTTTGTCATATATATTACTTTTATTTTTATCTGAAAGAGCAAATTTCCTTATGAAAATTCTGAAAATTTCAAGCCAAAATATTGCACCGTTTACGAGAAATTTATATTTTTGTGTTAAAATTGAACAAATTGTTGTGGACAACAGTTCGGATTTATATGCAATTTATCGATTATGTGTCAACTTTGAATGCGTGTATCTCGCTTACTGGCAACAACTTAAAAAAAACTAATAGTATTTATACTCATTAGAATACCCAATCTTGGCATCAAGACATACTTTAAAAAATTGAAATCGGAATGAAATGTCCCTTTAAAGAAAAAGTTAACGGACGGACAGGCGCACGAAAGTACACACAACCGACACAACACCATGACAATAGCTCGCTCAATAATCCTCAAAATAACACATCGCAGCTTTTAGACAACTAGAAAGACCTGAAGGTCTTGAGTCGCTCCACAGGCCTGAATTTCTTATGGATCAAGCTGAAAATCACAAAGGCAATATCTTATCGTCACCAACATTCTGTTCTAGTTTTGTCTTGATTAGTCCATATTTGTTGATGCTAGAGTGAAATCAAAGTCAAAATAGAGCCAAAAATGGCAATTTTGTCAATTTCAAGGGCACATAACTCATGATATAAAATTCAGATCAAGCTGAAAATTATACCAAGGCAAGATCTTATAGTCAAAAAGATTCTGTAAAAGTTTTGTCTTGATTAGTCAATATTTGTAGTTGCTAGAGTGAAAACAAAGTAAAAATAGAGCTGAAAATGGTAATTTTGTCAAATTCAAGGGCACATAACTCATGATGTAAAATTCAGATCAAGCTGAAAATTACACCAAGGCAAGATCTTATAGTCACCAACATTTTGTCAAAGTTTTGTCTAGATTTGCCAATATTTGTAGTTGCTAGAGTGAAAACATGTCAAAATAGAGCCGAAAATGGCAATTTTGTCAATTTCAAGGGCACATAACTCATGAAGTAAAATTCAGATCAAGCTGAAAATTATACCAAGGCAAGATCTTATAGTCAAAAAGATTCTGTAAAAGTTTTGTCTTGATTAGTCAATATTTGTAGTTGCTAGAGTGAAATCAAAGTCAAAATAGAGTCAAAAATGGCAATTTTGTCAAATTCAAGGGCACATAACTCATGATATAAAATTCAGATCAAGCTGAAAATTACACCCAGGCATGATATTATGCTTATATATAATCTGTCCAAGTTTTGTCTTGATTGGTTGATATTTGTAGATTTTAGAGTAAAAATAAAGTCAAAACCAGCTATTTTTGACATTCAAGGGCAGATAACTCAGGTTATTCTGGTTCGATCAAAATTCTTTGAAGGAATCTGAGAGAGGGTCACCCAAGGATCATTCCTGTGAAGTTTGGTTGAAATTCATCCAGTAGTTTCTGAGGAGAAGATTTTTAAAGAAAAAGTTTACGGACGCACGCACTGACGCACGACGGACACATCGCCATGACAATAGCCCGCTGGCCTGAAAGGCCAGTGGAGCTAAAAACCTCATAACTGCAGCTTGTTTTAAGCTGCAGTTATGAGGATTTTATTGACAAGAGGACCATGATGGTCCTAAATCGCTCACCTGAATCAAGATGACAAGAGTGATAATGGCAATTTTGTCAAATTCAAAGGCATGAAACTTATAAGGACATTCTGTTTGGAAACAATTAAGTAATAATTTTGTTCAAATTGATCCTGTAAAGTTTGGTATGAATTAGCATAATGGTTGAGTTTCTTTCAATAATTATTTCATGATTTTGCGATATACAACATAGGGCTAATTTTCAAAGCATACTGATCTGTTAAAAATTGATCATTTATGATATTATAAGCAAGATTTGGTATGCGATTTGAAAGAATATAGTAAATGAGGACAAACCATCTGATAAGGCAAGCTAGGCTAATCCCTTCTTATTTGTTTACATAAGATAAACATGGGGCAAGCCAGAGCAACAGATAACAGAAATAGATAAGAGAAATGGGAAAAGCTTTCCAAATTTATCACTAATATCAAAACCCTATGTAGAATGTATTAATTTTTTCAAGCAGATGATTGAAAAGATCACCAACAACAAAGGGTTTGATGAATATTGAGACAAAACGTTGCTTTTTGAAAAGCAATTATCTCCTCTTAATTTCAGCTTGTATGATTTGCAAAGTAAATGCATCAAAATTACCTTGTAAACTGTAGAACCCACAATATAGGGCTTAGTTTCCATGTATAGTAATGATTTCTTGTATTCTGGAAGCCATTCATGAAATTAGGTCTTACACAAAGTTTCAAGGTCCTAGGCCAAACAGTTTAGAAGAAAACTAAGTATCTCCATTACAACCCACAGTACAGTATAATTTTCAGTGCACGAAATTTTCCTAACCTTGCCACACCAAAATACTTTTTAAGGAAATAAAAAATTCAAGATACAATTTTTAAACGAGTCTTTAAAGGAACTTTCATGCCAGGTTTTGTTCACATTGGCCCAATGGTTGATTTTTAAAGATTTTTTTTATGATTTTTCCAAGTCCGATAAGCCCCTTTCTCCCTGACACGCCCACATTTTTTGACAAATGTAAAAATTTGTGGGTGACTCTTAAGAACATTCCTGCAAAGTCTGGTTCAATTGGGCCAAACTGTTGATTTTAAAAGAATTTTCTTATGATTTCTGATAAGCCCCTTTCTCCCTGCCACAGCCATATTTTTTTGAAAAATTGTAAAACATTGAGAATTTATTTGAAAAGAGTGACTCAAGGCACATTTCTACCAAGTCTAGTTCAATTGGGCCAAATGGTTGATTTTTAAAGAATTTTCTTCTGATTTCTCTAAGTCCGATAGGCCCCTTCCTCCTTGACACGCCCACATTTTTTGACAAATGTAACATTTGTGAACAAATTTTTGAAAAGAGTGACTGAAGGAACATTCCTGCAAGGTCTGGTTCAATTGGGCCCAATGGTTGATTTTTAAAGAATTTTCTTATGATTTCTTTAAGTCCGATAAGCCCCTTTCTCCCTGCCACAGCCACATTTTTTGACAAATGTAAAAAATTGTGAATAAATTTTTTAGAAGAGTGACTCAAGGCACATTTCTGCCAAGTTTGGCTCAAATTGGCCCAATGGTTGATTTTTAAAGAATTTTCTTATGATTTCTCTAAGTCTGATAAGCCCCGCCCTGCCACGCCCACATTTTTTGACAAATAAAAAATCTGCGAACAAGTTTTGAGAAGGGTCACCCAAGGAACATTCCTGCCAAGTTTGGCAAAAATTGGCCCAATGGTATAGGAGAAGATGTTTAAAGAAATTGTGGACGGACAGACAGACAAAAAGCGACCACAATAGCTCACCTTGAGCACTTCGTGCTCAGGTGAGCTAAAAAGCCAAGACAAACCTGTTGAGAGTAGAATGAGGCCACTTGTTTGAGTCCTTGCCTGAATGCAGACTGAGCCTTCTGAAAACACTCATGTCTCAGTCTGTAGTGTAGATTAGCCTCGCCACGATAATCCTCATAATCTGGGTCTATACCGTCCTGATAGTCCTTGGTCACATGTGGCATGTAGATGTATGAGTCAAGCTGAAAAAGATTAATTTACAACTCAAATATAAAACAGAAGTAGTACATCCTAATCAATTGATTGTTTTCTAAATGGTGCAGCATAGGGAATAAAGAAATAAATCAGACAGAAACAGTCCAGCCTTAATGAAGAAGTTTTAAATAAAGCAAATGACCTTGTAAGTATGCCTTATCAACATCCATTATGTCATCTACTGTAGCTTTAAAATAATTTGAACATTGCTAATTTTTGCTGTTTTGAAAACCGTTTACAGACCTTCTTATGAAAATTAATCATGTGTATCATTTGATAAACAATATAATTTACCATTTCTTGCATGCTCTGTTGTTTGGTTGATTCTATGAGAGATCTATCAAGGTCAAGGTCATTGTTGTTTATCCTTGACCTTCCCGGTGAGTGGCCTAGTGACCATTTGATGGCATCCTCAGTTTCCGACATGTTGAAACTAAAATTGACATAAATATGAGCAAAGATCTGGAAAAATAGGCCATGATGGCATTTTAGAACAACATGGATCTTGATCAGCCTGTGCATATGCACAGTCTGATCAAGATCCATGCTGTTCTCAAATAGGTTCTTTGTCGCATGAGATTCATCAAGGTCAAGGTCATTGTTGTTTGTCCTTGACCTTCTGGGTGAGTGACATAGTGACCATTTAATGGCATCCTCTGTTTCTGTCATGTTGAAACTAAAAGGGACATATATATTTTTTCATTGCTAGCACACAAATTCTCATACAGTATTTATACAATTTTTGTCAACAGCAGCATTCAAATTGGACTCTGTCAAAATTATTGCTATTTTTAGAACTAAAATGCACTCATGAGGTTAGCTTCATATATTCTATCAATCAATGGCCTGTCTACAGTTGGATGTTTTTTACTCATAACGACAGACATCAAGAGTCTATTTAACAATTAATTATCAGTAATATTCTGAAACATTCGTACTAAGGCTTTAATGAAGCTGTAGTTATGACATTTTAGAATAACAACAATGACATATGAGATATCATAAAACCAATTAACTTCACTCACCAATTAGCTTCATATATTCTATCGATCAATGGCCTATCTACAGTTGGATATTTGTCATACAGCTGCAGTCTCTTTACTCGAGTTGACATTGAGCTTGGACCTCCTTCATGCTCTAACATCTTGGCCTGAAAACCAGATCAACTCTATTCAAACCATTCTGGACAGCGATTGTTTAAAAGATTAAAAAGAACTAATTTTCTTAAAATATTGAAGGTTTGAAAAAAATCTTCGTTTGTTGTTGGTTAATAAGCTTTCTTTTGAACATGATACTTTACACAAGTGAATTTGGTGCTTTTTATTGAACATAATGTAATTCATATTCTGGCTATCAATTTGAAATTCTGGTGTCTGTGAAATCCTTTAAGGTTTACGAACTGAGAATGAAATGCAGAGCCAGAGGCCAAATTTGAAAAGTGCCAGTAATTCCTAAACTGCGTTACATTTCCATTCCGAATACAAACATAAGCATTTTGTATGGTTTAGAATTTTGAATTAATGCTTACTTTTGCAAATATTTGACAAAAATGTTCAAAAATTACCTCCCTTGCATATGAATATAGAGTAAAATAATATTTGTAAATTATTTTCTTCTTGAAGCATAATCTTGAAATCTGGCACGGTGAATCAACTTATGTGAAGTGTATTTACAAGTGTGTGTAATTTGATGCATTTCATATGGCTATAAAGTGGTGTTTTCATTCTCAGTTCGTAAACCTTAAACTAATATACATGAGCATGAATCTGAATTGGATTTATAAGTCTCACTGTTAGAACGGTGGATAATCACATGATACAACAATTTCAGAAAATTTTCAATAATTTTGTGAATACTTTACCAATTTAAATACGGTTTGAAGCAGAGAAGGTAGACAGAAGCCATGCATTAGATGATCCAGTATTAACAAAATTATTGAAGATTTTCTGAAATTGTTGTATCACGTGATTATTCACCGTGGTTAGGGTCAAAATCAGACTGAGCTATCTGAGCAGCCTATCATGATATTCTGTGATCAGAACGAGAGTTGAAAGTTTAGGGATGAAATATCAAAACTAACAAATTCTTGTTTCTTCCATTCCTCTGCCTCTTCTTCCCTAATAATACAATGGAGAGATCTGATTGGTAGACAGTGGGGTTGTGACCTTGATCCATTGTTTGATTGTGTTACAATTCACTGATAAACCCGATGTTGGTCCAAATTCAAAGATGTTGCAGAAGACAATTTTTAGTGAATAACCTTTTCTAATTTTTTGGTCTTTTTGGGTAGAAACATTGTGGGAAATGAAGAAATTGCTTGTCACAAGCAATTTCTTCATTTTGAACATTGTTTTCCAAAGCCTTTATCATGAAGGTTGTCAAAAGGTGTTTTATGAGGGAATGGGTTGAATAATAACTTACAAATTCTTGTTTCTTCCGTTCCTCCGCTTCTTCTTCCCTCATGATAGAATGGAGAGATCTGATTGGTGGACGGTAGGGTCGTGACCTTGATCCCCCATTTTGTTGTGATTGATTACTGGCGTAAGCATTTTCCTCATCTTGGAGCCTTCGAGCCATCTCTGCATCTGTTTCAATGAAATTGGTAATCAAGAATGGAGTTTTATGGCCAGTTAAATGATCTTTAACCGATTACCACACAGTGACTCTTTTTGACTCCCCACAAGATAATGCCTCTGGAAAACATTGTGGAAAATGAACAAATTGCTTGTCACAAGCAATTTCTTCATTTTCCACAATATTTTCTACACAAAAAGACAAAAAAATTTAAAATATCGTCTGCAACATCTTTAATTTGGTAGGGTCTAAAAGTTTGCCGTTTGGTAATTGGTAAAATTATATAGCAAGATTTGTGTACCTAACTATGTGTTCCTGGCATTCTAGCACTAGTGCAAACACAACATTTTACATGGTTCATCAGCTTCTTACTAAATTGGTTCATTCACATCCTCAAAAGCCAGAAGGGATGTCCAATGAGTCGTCATTGAAAAAATGTGCAATAAGAGCAACTACAGTCTTTGAAGATACTTAAGTTTGCAAGTAAGAAAAGTAAAATCTTAAAATGATCAAATCTTCTCAAAGTTTGTACTATTATATATAGTCAATCTTGCTCAAGCAACCACGTGCATTAAGCGACCTTTTGCTTGAAGCGACCACTCTCGGGTCCTCCTGAAATTCCTTCTTTAAATTGTTGTATTAAGCATTTTTTCCCTAACGTGACCAGCGACGGCAAACAATAGAATGTTATTTTAAGCGACCATTCCACATTACAGATAATTTGCAAAAGGTGTCAAACGCATGCAAAGCTGTGAAATTTGCCTAATTAATGGCAATTTTGTCACCTGTGGATTCAATCAAAACTGTAAACAATACGACTCGACGCTGACCAATGGGGCTTTACGAAAGAAACAAACTTTAACCAATACGAAATCGCATTTGGTTAGTTGTTGGTGCACCTGTTTGTTGTGTATTCTGGATTGCCCTTATTCATTTTGAATAATGTTCCCATCATAACCTATGTACACATTAATCTGAATTAACCAGTAATCTTGGATTGAAAAATCTGTCAAATCATATCTAAATGCAAAATATCTACTGTGGATTTATCAAGTTTGTGTAATTTACCTTTCTAAAGTAATCGAAAAAGTTTTGTTCGATTATATTATCAACAACCTTAAAATCAAGTCCAGTCCTCATAGAAATAAACAAAGGAAAATCACTCTAATGTCATTCCTAAAGTCTTTGCCATTTCTATTTTCACAAATTGACTAAATCAAAGATTCTACCCTATATTAACGGAATATTTCTTGTAACTTCACAATGAAATAATCAAGATGCCATTTTCGTTATAATTCTCTCTTTTAGAAATTTTGCGGGTAAAGAAGATCTGGCATGAAAAAAAAAAGATTTTGTATTAAGAGACTGTTTCATTCAGCGACCATTTTTGGGATTCCCCAAAGGTGGTCTCTTAAAACAAGATTGACTGTATATATAATATTTGATAAGCATCAGTTTTATTTTACCAACCAAATTTGCTTTAAAAATTGACAAGACTTAACTTTCGTTGATTGAAAAATGGGATAAAAAAGATTTCATTTATACCTTCCTGAAGTTGAAGTTGTGTTTGAGAATACGAGACAACGCCAAGTTTTATACACTGATATAACCTCAAGGCTGTTGTGTTGTCTAATGATACAGGTAATATAGAAACATCTATCTGACAAATTCTTGTTTGGAAAATTGTTAAATGTGACAAATATCCTGTTTTTACCTTCTTGAAGTTGAAGTTGTGTTTGAGAATACGAGACAACACCATGTTTTATACACTGATATAGTCTTAAGGCTGTTGTGTGGTCTAATGACACTGGCAATCTAGATGTACCTATCAAAACAAAATGAATTCTATCACTACATACCCTTATAAGAGTAAGTCAAGTGATTGACACATACTCACACAATAATGGCAAAGAATTTCGTGATAAAAATAGCTTCCATTTACCATTAAGTTTTAATAAACCGTCAGTCTTTTTATAAAATCTCGTAACTACAGCTTGAATCAAGCTTTAGTTACGAGATTGTATCACAACCCCTATGGAAACACTATTATTTGTGCGAAACTACGTGACAGTGAAATGGATAAAATCGTTCCCTACTGTAAAACTTTTGTTAGCAGATTAAGAATTTCATGAACTTATAAAAGGTCTTCTTTGGCCTAGCAAATATACAAGTTGAATTTTAGAAACACTAAGCTGACAAATCAATGAGAGCTAGAAAGATGCATTTTTTAAATAAGGTTTGAATTATTTGTTGTAAGAAAGCTATATTTGGAATGATTTTGATATGCCTTTCAGCAAATTGTCTCAAATTCTATAGCAGAAAATATGGAAGAGGATAAAGTAAGTAAGTTTACCAACCTGGATTTTCACCAATTGGTCCAAACATCCCCTCTAATTGTTTAATCACATCCGTTGACAAGTTAATTGTGACAGCAGGTGCTCCAATCTCGACTAGACCATCTCTTCTATCATCAATTAGCTGTGACTCAGGACCAGTTACAACACTACCAGGACCAGTTTTGTCACTATCTCTCACTCTAACATGTTCTTTCATTTCTATTTTCCTCTTTATCTTTTCCATTTTATAATCCCTGACAAAGTTTTCATTTTGAAGTTCATCAAACACATCTGAGACAGTTTCCTCCTGTTTATTCTCCTGTTTATTTGCACCACTTATTTCTACTATTGGTGTAGAATCGCTATGATCTAATGGTGTATTTGACACAGTTTTATTATTATTTCTCTCCTGTTCTTCCATTATTTCATTCAGAATGGTCATGGGGGATTTATTTTGTTGACTAGAATCACTTTGAGATCGTTTCAGCCCTCTAGGACTTGGTTTCACAGAAGCAGTACCATCTTTATATTCATCCGCAGATTCATTCAGACTTGACGAACGTCGTAACCGAATTTTGGTGATATTCTCATCTTCTATCCTATCAAGCCTTTCTTTACTAGTCTCTATCAACTGTTCCTCAATTTCTTCTCTTGATGCAATTTTCTGTTTCTCAATCAACTGAAAGCACAGATCTGTCAGCGTCGACGGTTGTTTTACAGGTTTAGCAGACTTGAGCTGATCCATCCCCGACACAAACTTCTCCTTCTCTTCATCAGTTAAATGTAAACTATACTTCCAATCCAGCAGAAGATTGATCGACCATTCAACATTATCATTACAGTTAACCAACACACATTCTAATTCATCCTCCCGGACATTCGGAAAACAAGTCTTGAGAAATTTAACACTCTCTGAGTATGACATATCTTTGAGATCTTCAGTTGAAGTACTTTGATGTATAAGATGCACTTTTGTAATGGCGGATGTTTGGTCGGTATTGTCTGTATCATGATGATTATTTACAATAGTTTTCTTAGATGAGCCGATCAGAAATCTTAATGATGAATCAATGAACCCTCCCTTATTGAGCATGTCAATATCCCTGAAATCTTCGTCACTTGTCATGGTAGATGTCTCCATATGTTTATGTTTGAGCAAATTGTCGGATTGAGCGGTTTGTGTATCATCAACGTCTCCTGAAGCTTTTTGTGTCACTGCGAGCTTACTCCAATCCTTGGATAGAAACTTTTCCTTATCTTGTACACTTATCAATGGTTCTGGGAATTTAGCAGCAATCTTTCTACTGGTCTTCCTCTTCGTTTTTTCTGGCTTGCTTTGTGATGTATCACTTTGTTTCGTTTCCTTGATATCCAGTGAGTTTCTAGCTACACCATCACTTGTACCAGCCAAGTCAACATTAACTGCATTATTATTGTTTGTAGAATTATTTTCATTTTGATTTAGTTCATCTGAGCATTTATTCTGGACAGTTGAAGAACAATTTTGAGCTGATTCAAACTGGTTTACAGACTCTGTGTTGTCAATACTCTCAGGCAGCTGCTGTTCCTTAGCCTGTTCTCCATCAGAGTATACTTGTTTGAGCAAATCTAATGCAGTGCTAGGCACCGGTGGTATCACACTGTCAGGTGTAGCACCAACAGACGTTGTTTGAACAGTATTTTCAATTGTTTGTACAATATTACTATCACTATACACACAAACATTCATATCTTCACTTTCTAGTTTATTGCTATCTTTATGTATTGTTTCATTATCTTTTGATTGCGCAGCAGAGATACTTTCATTCAGCACTGAATCATCTTCTATTGCCATATTTTGTGACTTTTTACCCAGATCTTCAGTTAATTTGAATTCACTGTCTATGGTTTGCGGGCGGTTTGAATTTCCTGCCTTTTTACTAGTATTACAATCATCTTTATTTACAGTTGGATTTGATTGTACAGAATTATCACAATTATCACTCTTAATATCTGACGTTTGATTGTCAACATTATCATCAGCATTTTTGTTGATGGATGAGCTTGAGTTTGAACCATGTCTTATTTTCTTTACTCTCTGTGGTTTTACAATCTCTTGCTGTTTAACCCCTTCGCCCAACAACTTTTCCCCATCCCAATCATTAACAACCCCCTCAGAGTTGTCCCATTTACTCTCTACTGCTTCTGTCACCTCTACATTATCCTGTTCCACCTTACCCCAATATTTCATCTCTATATCTGTCATTTCTACATCCCCTACTTTTTCTTCATTTTGATTAGTTTTTGTTATATCTGAATTAGTATTTGATATATCTGGACTATCTACAACTACACTTTCATGTTCATTAGCACTGTCTTTTATCACTACATCTGCTTCTTGTACAGAATTACTCTCTTCAACAGTATTACTTTCTTTTTCATTATTCCCATTTTCACTTTCAATTGCTGAATCCATAACTGTTGTAGAATCTTTTTCTGGAGAACCACTTCCTTTTTTACTACCAGTGTTTACATTTTCATCCACTATGTCAGATTTCATAGATACAGAATCATTTACATTTTGAGCAATCAATGACTTATCTAAACCCAATTCATCTTCAGTTTGAGAGACATCCATAACAACTTCTGTTGCTGATTTCACAGTTGTAAAATCTTCTTCTCCTTTGAGAGTTTCACAGATAATCAACTGATCACCTTCATTTAATGCATCTAAACCACAATTGTCAGTTGTTTCCATATTCTCTCCTTCAACAGTTTCAGCATTGGCACCATTTTCCTCCACTACAGAATAGTTTTTCAGTTTCAGATGAATTAGCTCCTCAGCAGCGATTATTTCTTCAACATCAATGGGTAAAAGTTGTAACAAGGCACCAAGTTCTTCCTCTCTCTTATGAAGCATATCTTCAGACAGGTTCACATCTTTAACATGAGCCTCAAGCATATCATCAATTTCACTCAAAGTATCAAGTGATAATTTGCTACTTATCTCAGCTATTTTGGACTCATACTCTTCAGAGTTTTCAGGTTTTCTTTGAATGTTTGACACACTTGATTCATTAATTTTCTTATCCACACTTTGATTATTTTTGGTGTTGGATTTATCAAATTTTATTGATGGTGGTGGAACATTCAAATTAGGAATCTGAGCTTCTTTTTTCGACATCAAATCTTCATCGTCATCAATGATTTCTTTGAGTGACTCTGAGTTGGTATCACCAGTTGGGTTTTGAGCACCACTTTGCTGATCTGACTTAGGGTTGTGACTGGATGTACCGATGTCTGAAACAAAATAAATGAATTGTTTATCCAACAATATTCATCTGTATGCATAGAGGTGCTAAAGAACATTCTATTTTGATATCATAGAATTGTCTATTAATGCATAAATGTTTATTTCTGGGCTTTTATAGCCATTCATTATTTGAGAGAAAAAGGGCGGTTTTCAGTATAAAACGTAGATTATTCAGCAAATTCATGTGCCCTATTTTGTATTCAAACATCCTCGATTTGAGCATTCAAAATAATCAATTGTCCCTTTTCCTGCAAAAATTCTCAACGTCTCATGATTAAATATGTGACATTCGCATTTAGCACCAAATCATGACATTACATTGTTTTGCTGATGTCATGCAAAACAAAAATTCTCAGATTTATCAGAACATACACAACCCCAGTTTGTTTCTCGCATGTATTAAGAGGTTAAGGGTAAGTAATTATTACAATATGATGCTTTTTATGCATTAATAGAGCCAATTTACTATTTTTTTAGTCGTTATCAATCACAGACGCCTGCAAAATACCTAAATGACCCTGGTGCTTTACACTTGGGTGTTTACATATTTTTTGGGCCTCTATGAATGTTAAGGACCTCAAAAACATTAATTAGACCTATGTAAATGTGTAAGTTGTCTTGACAAAAGCAGGATGTACCCACAGAAAGATGGAGAAAATTTAGTCAATATTGATCTTCTCCATCTTTCTGTGGGTTCATCCAATATATGACTATCAACCATAGAAAAATCTTTTCAGACGAAATGTCTTAAGCAACGGATTGGTACAGAGTCATACACTATCATAGTTTCATTTAGTGACATCAAATATTGCCTTACCAATTTGCCTATCTGCAGAAGACCCTGTACTATTATTTGAGATAGGACTAGCATTTCTGGAGAGATGGGCAGCCTTCATCTCATTAATGTCCCACATTCTATCATCTGATGATTTATCTGGTAAATCTTCTGCTTCTTTAGAAACAACATTGTCTTCTTGTTGTTCTTTACCATTTTCACTGAAATGAACAAGATGTGTTTTTGAAACACTAATGTCCCCCGAAATGGCTATTTTTCTGGAGAAAATGCCAATGTTAAGTTTTCGTGTTAAGGATTGATAAGGGTTAACAGATGACCTTGAGGAAGGTGATATTGCGTGGAATAGATAGATATCATTGAAAGAAGGTTGCATACCAAATATGAGCTTTGTATGTCAAATACTTTTGGAGAAAATACCAATGTTAAGCTTTCAGACAGACAGACCGACATGACTAAATTAAACAATACACCCCCGATCTCTCAATACCGGAGCATAAAAACATGTGTTTATGAATAACTTTATCCTTGGAATGAAATGCTGCAGTTTCTTCCAGTTTGAAGCCACATCCAACAATTTTTTAGTTATATTGCAATCAACTCATGTGTTCTGAAGATTTCTCTCACACAATATCCAATCCAAAACATCAAGTGCACAATTCATGTAGATGGTTTTTGAACAATTCATCCATTTGTGAAAGACGAGTAATTTGTTAGATGTCAGAAAAAGTATTAGCCCAAAATTATATAAATGTACAAGCGATAATTTCGGTACATGTCCCTCTATATCTTACCTTTTCTTGCCCTCTTCCTTTCCCTGTTGTCCTTTACCAAGCATCGATTCTACGGTAATATTGCGTTCATATCTGTTCAACATGCGCTGTATATGGTCTTTAGGTACGCCATGTACTGTCCGTCTGTAAATTGAAATTAAACCTTTAGCAGATGAGTACATAGGGTACAGCTTGTTAAAGACCAGTTAAAGACCTGGTATTTTACTCAAAACACCACAATTCGCAGAGGCACAGGAAGAGATATGAAGAAGATTGATAAATTGCAGAAAAACATCACCATGGCCATCCCAATTTTCCACCCAAAACCACTCAAAATCACGAGAGCTTTACTGTATTATAACAATTTGTTCACATTGAAGACAAACAGATCTTGTGGAAAAAGAATGAAAATGCTCACTTCAAAACATTCTGATGATTTATACTTCGACATTTTTTTTTTGTTGAAATTCTAAGAAAAGATATAATTGTTTGGAAAAGCTATACATAACAGCTTTGGTTTATTGAATTGAATTGTACTTCTGATTCCATAGAGCTGATTCTATGGTATAATGGAGACAGGACCTTGGTTAAAAAACCTGGTTTGAAACCTTGTGTGATGTATAATCCAAACCAAAATTCTAGTGAATTGTCTCAAATCATTCATGATACTTACTTAGCTAATTCAGCGGGTTTAAACTTCCAGGGTGTATCAGGCTCCATAATTTCAATATGGTAGTTGTTACTCATACCCTGAAATATGTAGAAAGTTTATGCAATGTTACAGCAATCTTTTTGGAAACAAAACTAACAAAGTTGTATCATGCTCATACAAAACAAGTGCATGTCGTATTGCGATGCAATACAAGAGTCCCCCACCGGATAACAAAAAATCCTTTCTTATGATATATCTCATACTTACTAGATCTATAACTGTATACAAAATTTGAATTTGCTAGCACATTAGGTTTTGGACAAAGGACAACAACGGACAATAACTCAAAAAGTGGAAGTGGCAGAGTAACAGTTCTTGTACATGACACTTGTCCTCAATGAGATCTATAAGTGTACAAAGTTTGAAGTTGCTAGCACTTATGGTTTAGGAGATATGTTCCGGACAAAAATGTAAGGGTAAAAACAACAAAGGGCAATAACTCAAGAAGTGGGCGTGGCAGAGTAATTGTTCTTGAACATGACACTTGTCCTCAATGAGATCTATATAAGTGTACCAAGTTTGAAGTTGCTAGCACTTATAGTTTAGGAGATATGTTCCGGACAAGAATGTAAGGGTAAAAACAACAAAGGGCAATAACTCAAAAAGTGGGCATGGCAGAGTAGTGGTTCTTGAACATGACACTTGTCCTCAATGAGATCTATATAAGTGTACCAAGTTTGAAGTTGCTAGCACTTATAGTTTAGGAGATATGTTCCGGACAAGAATGTAACGGTAAAAACAACAAAGGGCAATAACTCAAAAAAAGGGCAGGGCAGAGTAACGTTTCTTGAACATGACACTTGTCCTCAATGAGATCTATAAGTGTACAAAGTTTTAAGTTGCTAGCACTTATAGTTTAGGAGATATGTTTCGGACAAGAATGTAAGGGTAAAACCAACAAAGGACAATAACTCAAAAAGTGGGCATGGCAGAGTAGCGTTTCTTAAACATGACACTTGTCCTCAATGAGATCTATAAGTGTACCAAGTTTGAAGTTGCTAGCACTTATAGTTTAGGAGATATGTTCCGAACAAGAATGTAAGGCTAAAAACAACAAAGGGCAATAACCCAAAAAGTGGGCGTGGCAGAGTAACATTTCTTGAACATGACACTTGTCCTTAATAAGATCTATAAGTGTACAAAGTTTGAAGTTGCTAGCACACATAATTTAAGAGATATGTTCCGGACAAGAATGTAAGGGTAAAAACAACAAAGGGCAATAACTCAAAAAGTGGGCGTGGCAGAGTAACGGTTCTTGAACATGACACTTGCCCTCAATGAGATCTATATAAGTGTACCAAGTTTGAAGTTGCTAGCACATATGGTTTAGAAGATATAGCCCGGACAAAAGTGTGATCGACAGACGGACGGACAGAATCGAGCAAACCTATAGTCCCCCAACCCGTAACCAGTGGGGGGACTAATAAAAGTAACCTCTCCATTATTATAGGGTTAATTCACGTTTTTGAGGTCGTTAACATTCGCAGAGGCCCAAGAAATACGTTAACGCCTCTGCGAATGTTAACCACCGAAAAATACATGAATTGACATAATCATTGCATAAAAAGTATGAAATTCCAATGATTTCTTACCCCAAAACCCATTGATATGTGCGAAAAATGAACGGAGGTGAGATAGGAAAATGTCCGCCATTGTTGTTTTGTTCTGATAAATCTTCCGAGAATTTTTCGTTATGGGTGGCGTCGGTAAAACGACGTTACGTCATAATTTGGCGCCAAAAGGCGAATGTCGCTTATTTAATTTAAGACGTCAAGAATTTTGCGGGAAAAGAGACAATTGTTTAATTTGAAGGGTCAAATCGAGGATATTTGAGTGCAAAGCTGGTCAGATATTGCACTGAATATAGACCTGTTTTCATATTATCGGACCGATTTCTTTCCGTTATTCAATGCTAATAACGGACTGAAAACACACATTTTATACAATAATGGTTATTATTTCTTCTTACTGGCATCATCAGTATATAACTTGACTTTTTCTTACAAAATCCCCTGGATGAAATTTCATGTACATACCATTTTGAGATAGGCATTAAACTCCCATTTCTGTGTGTTTGTATTGTCTATAATTATTGGTGAAGTGCCCATCTTCATTGCTTCTCGAGCTACAATGTAGAAAGTAATAAATATGTGACTTTTGTCAGTTTCGGGGGTTAGCACTTCACTAAAATGTTCAATTGATAAACTAAGTGGAAATGGGGTAATGAAGCCAATTAATACATTACATCTACACTTGAAGTGCTTGCTTTCAAACAATACCTACATTTCATCTATACAACAATCAATTTTTGAAACTGGACAACATGTAAAGATTTTGTTATTGCTATTGAAAGAGCATAATCCTTTGCAAGTTATTGATGTCAAGACTAAGGATATCTGATGTCATTTATAGTGCAATAGTTTGAAATCTATCAGCTAATCATTTACCTCTTTCCCTGTTCCATTTGTGTGACTCTGGCAGTTTATCTGGATTGTACGAGTAATAACCACCCTTCATGAAGTAATCATCTGTAGACAGAACTATACCATCCATTTTGATGTTCCTAGTGGAGAAAGAAAAGATGCGTTTGTGAAACAGCAAAGTCCAATACAGACAATTCCTTTCAGCAGCATAAAACTGAGCCAATTAACTTAGTAGGCAACATTGGAGTTTTTCAGTCCAGGAATCATGGGTTTGAACACTGGCTAAGCCAATAGCTTTCCTGTATTTGTATATCTGACACCAATGGATAAACTGTTTAGTAAGTATCTAAATGAGATGAGAAGCTATTGGCTTGGATTGGGCGTTAAATTATACTTGTGCAACAAATACATGTACCAGGAACATTGTTAGGTGTACAAGCTTATGAAATATGAATGTAATATTTCTGAACCATGAAGTTAAACCCCATTTAAACAATCAATCAATCAATAGAACACAACAAAAGAGATTTAAACACAATATACCCATCTGCTTATTTGGCAGACAACAATTTCAAGTATCAGCATTTTCTTCTTTTTTTCCCCTAACTATCACCAGGACCTTTTTCCTTTCTTGTGACTATCTGTAATCTTCTGTTGACATTTGTTAATCCAGGAAAGGTTGACTATTTTGGTGACTTTGTCTAATGTGTTTGAACAGTCGGACGGACACATTTTTTACAACCAGGAAGGCCCCTTATTGGAATGAACAGATGGATGGACAGCAATAACTCACCTGGAGAGGGTAGATTTTCCACTTCCTGGCAGACCCCTAACTATCACCAAGACCTTTTTACCATTCTTGTGACTGTCTGTAATCTTTTGTTGACATTGGGTAATCCACACCGGGTTGACTATTTTGGTGACTTTATCTAATGTGTTTGAACAGACAGATGGACAGACCACAGACACATTTTCCTCAACCAGGAAGGCCCCTTATTTGAATGGACTCATGAATGGGCAGCATACACTTACCTAGACAAAGTAGATTTTCCACTACCCGGCAGACCCCTAATTATCACCAGGACCTTTTTACCATTCTTGTGACTATCTGTAATCTTTTGTTGACATTGGGAAATCCACGACGGGTTAACTATTTTGGTGACTTTGCCTGAAATAGTTTATGTTATAAATGGCGGAGAACTTTGTGCTAAAAATAGACTAAGTTTACCTTTTTGTTTTGATAAAGTGTTGGTGTTGTTATAAAATCTCGTAACTACAGCTTGATTCAAGTCGTAGTTGCGAGATTTTATAACAACACAAACAAAATACCAAAATCACGTCACAATTAACTGGATAAAATTGTTCCCTATTATACACTATGTGTTAAATTTTCAAGGATTACTGATACTTGTATAATTTGCCACTACAGCTTTAAATTATTCTGTAGAGAACCCTAAACAAAATTAAACAAGAGATGTTTGTAAAACATATATGCCCCCTCAAGGGCCTACATTTGATGTAGGTCAAAGTCCAAGGTCAAGTTAACAAGGTTTAAGGTCATGGTCAAATATGAAAGGTCTTGGTAGGAGGTGTCTATGTGTGAAATATCAAATCTGTATATGTAAAAGTAAAATGAAACATAGGCCAGGTTAGAGTTTTTAAAAGTAGGCCAAATGCCAAGGTTAAGGTCATTGTCAAATGTGAAAGGTCTTGGTTGGAGGTGTCCATGTGTGAAATATCAAGGCTGTAGGTGTAAAAGGACATGATATATATGCCTGGTTTCAGTCTTTTTAAAAGTAGGTCAAACTCCAAGGTCAAGGTTGCAATATTCAAGGTCATGGTCAAATGTGAAAGGTCTTGGTAGGAGGTGTCTATGTGTAAAATATCAAGGCTGTAGGTGTAATAGGACATAAGATAAAGGCTAGGTTAAAGATTTCTATAAGTATGTAAAAATCAAAGGTCAAGGTCACACAGGCCAAGGTCATGGTCAAATGTGCAAGGTCTTGGTAGGAGGTGTCCATGTGTAAAATATTGAGACTGTATAGGTAACAGGACATGAGATATAGGCCTAGTTTAAGTTTTTTAAAAGTAGGTCAAACTCCAAGGTCAAGGTCAAAAGTGAAATTTCTTGGTTGGAAGAGACCATGTGTGAAATATCAAGGCTGTATATGTAAAATGACATGAAATATAGGCCAGGTTAATGTATTATTAAAGTAGGTCAAACACCAAGGTCAAGGTCACAAGGTCCAAGGTCATGGTAAAATGTGAAAGGTCTTGGTCGTAGGTGTCTATGTGTCAAATATCAAGGTTGTATGTGTAAAAGGAATTGATATATTGGCTAGGTTAAAGTTTTTTTTTTTCAAAGTAGGTCAAAGTCCAAGGTCAAGGTCACAAGGTCATGGTCAAATGTGAAAGGTCTTGGTAGGATGTGTATTTGTGTGAAATATCAAGGCTGTATGTGTAATAGCACATGAGATATAGGCCCAGTTTAATTTTTTTAAAAGTAGGTCAAACTTCAAGGTCAAGGCCACATGGTCCAAGGTCATAGTCGTATGTGATAGGTCTTGGTCAGAGGTTTCCATGTGTCAAATATCAAGGCTGTATGTGTAAAAGGACATGATATATCGGCCAAGTTAAAGTTTTTTAAAAGTAGGTCAAACTCCAAGGTCAAGGTCATAAAGTCCAAGGTCATGGTCAATTGTGAAAGGTCTTGGTAAGATGTGTCCATGTGTGAAATATCAAGGCTGTATTTGTAAAAGGTAATGAGATATATGCCGGGTTTAATTCTTATTAAAGTAGGTCAAACTCCAAGGTCAAGGTCACAAGGTCCATGGTCATGGTTAAATATGAACGGTGTTGATAGGAGGTATCTATGTGTGAGATATCAAGGCTGTATGTGTAAAAGGACATTAGATATAGGCAAGATTAAGAATGAAGTGTAAAATCAACAAAGGGCAATAACTCAAAGAATTTGATTGGCAGAGTTACGGTTCTTATGCACTGCAACTCTCCATAATGAGATCTATCCACCTGTAAAGTTTCATGATTCTACCTTACATACTTTTTGAGTTATGCTCCGGACAATAATCAAGTTTGAAAATCAACAAAGGGCAATAACTCCAAAAATATGACCGTCAGAGTTACGATTCTTGTGCACTGCACCTCTCCATAATGAGATCTATTCACCTGTAAAGTTTCATGATTCTACCTAACATAATTTTTGAGTTATGCTCCGGACAAGAATCAAGTATGAAAATCAACAAAGGGCAATAACTCAAAAAATTTTATCGGCAGAGTTACGGTTCTTGTGCACTGCACCTCTCCATAATCAGATCTATCCACCTGTAAAGTTTCATGATTGTACCTTACATACTTTTTGAGTTATGCTCCGGACAAGAATCAAGTTATAAAATCAACAAAGGGCAATAACTCAAAAAATTTGATCGGCAGAGTTACAGTTCTTATGCACTGCACCTCTCCATAATGATATCTATCCACCTATGAAGTTTCATGATTCTATCTTTAATACTTTTCGAGTTATGCTCCGGACAAGGTTTGGTCTACGGACAGACCGACCGACCTACGGACCGACCTTCCGACCGACACTTGCAAAACAATATACCCCCATTTTCTTCGAAAGGGGGCATAATCAATTAAAAAATTACTGCACTTTTGTAAGGAAATTTTGGTTCTAGTCTTGCAGGTGTCTAATATCTGCAAGATTCTTACCAGCCCATGGAAAATTGCATTGAGATTAAGAACACTTTCCACCTTGTTTACAAAGACAAATTCCTAAACATGTGCCCTACTAATTAATCATGGCTGTACAACACATACCTGTATTTTGAGTTTTCTGTTGAGTATCAGCCGTCATTATAGACTGCCCAGTAGCATAAGCTGCTCTTTCATCAAGATTACTCGGAAGTCGGTGCACAGGTACTGTGGGCGGTCTTAACGGAGGCATCGGATGATGGGGCACGCCCATTCTGTAGAAAGGGGGCGGAGCCATCGGATAGACCACCCTGTTAGGGAATGACATTGTTGGTGGTCCAGGGCGTAATCTGAAGGTCGTGGGTGGTAGGTGTGGCTGTCCAGGGGGCGCTGGCATGACGTAGTGAGGACTGCTGGTCAAGATGGGAGGCTGGTGGGTGGGGGCGGCTGATACACACTGTATACCGTGCGGCCATTTGTAGGTCAGGAACACTGGGCTGCCAGCTAGAGAGGCGGAGTTATTTGTACCATGTGGTGAGATGGGCTGGGCTAAACCTGGACTAAGGGCGGGGCTTATTTGTAATGGAGATCCAATAGGAACATCAGCAGTCTCATCCTGTTTGATATTTCTAGCTCCAGGCTGTATTTCTATCGGAGTAGATCTGTTTGGCTTAGAGACATGATCAGTTGACGCAGATACCGGCGAGTGAATCATTTTCGGCTCGTCAACATTTTTCGAGTCCTGACTCTTACTCTCGACCACCGCAGGTTTAGGTCTCGGGACAAACTCCTCAGCTTCGACAGACAGTCCTATCACCGGCAGAGTCATTGGCAAACTACTAGGTGTTGGGATCCTCTGATCTTGATCCACTGCCTCTGTATTACCATCTGATCTAGACCCATTGTGTGCAATAACATCAGCACCATCACTGACAGAACTAGCAGGTACATCGTAAATACTTTTAAAGATCGTCTCATCCAAATCGGCACTGTCTAGCCTCAGAAGCTGCCTGTTCCTCTCTATCTTCTCATCCTCGATCTCCTTATTCAGCAATCTGACAGGAAAGCTTCGACCACTTCTCTGCCTTTCCGTACCCACAGCACTATCAAGACCACTTTTTTGTCGCTCTGTACCCACAGCATTATCAATGCCAAATTTCTGCCTATCACCGGCCACAGCGCCACCAATGCCATGTTTCTGCCCATAAGTGGCCAAAGTTTTATCCTGATGTTTATTACTCCCTGTCCCAGTAAGGGTTTCAGAACCTTTAAAAGGTTCTGAAATCCTTACTGGTACAGAGATTGATACTTTAGGCTCTGTTTTAGAGTCCCCTTGTTTATTATCAAGCCCTAGTTTCTCATCATAATGCTGTTTATTATCCAGCCCTAAATTTTCCACATAATGTTCACTAATTCTTTGTTTATACTCCTCCCAACGTTGAGCGCTCGCTGCATCGTCATATTGCTGATTGTACGCCGACTGAGCTTGAGATATAAAGTTCGCATCCTGCAGTAAAACTTTTGATTGTTTGCCCGCTTGTTTCGATTGAGATCCTTCAGAAGAAAAGGCACTTGATGGGGATGATTTACTTTTCGATGGTAATTTCGGAAAATCTTTATCGTTTAATCTTGGATTTTCTTGTGGTTTGATATTGTACACATGTCCTCTAGCGACGAGTGAGTCGCGAATTTGAGCTCCAGGTTCTGCGGAGTTGGAGCCTGTTTTTTCGTCACCTTTGATGGGTCGTCCGATAATTCTCTGTGACGGAGTGAGTTTTGAATCTGGTATAACTTGGGCACGTGCTGAACCGTACGTTTTGTAATCTTCAAAACTGATTGGTCCAAGAACACCTGTAAATGTACAAGAATAGTGTGTAATGTACAAATATAATTTGTCATATACTGTATATCATAGTTATAAACAAGGTCTTCATTTTCAATCTATTATACTGCATTTTCTTTCAAAAGACAGGGTAGACTGGACCCTAGTAAACAATTCATTGCATTTAGATACAGGTAAAATAGCTATTTCGATAAGCGGTATATGTAAATGTATACATGTATCATGGTACTCTATGCTCGTTTTACACTAGTATTAACCAAAACATTGAGAAGTGAACTCATCCAATGACCTTTTGGCTTATATCAATGTGTTGAAATGGGTTGAACATTTTGCTGATTTTGACTGGTGCCATAACAAAATCCAGAAAACATTGTATTCTTTGGTAAGTTTTCAAAATCTTTTTTATTTTATTCAAATGGGACATCAAAACTAAACACGCTTTTAATTTACTTACAGTAGACATAATAACTTTCGGCAGACAAAGGAATATATCAGTCTTCCGAAGTGCAAATGTTGAACTAGTCCAAATTGTAAGGAGCTGTTGACAATAAATTGATGTTAACTTAAAGCTCTTCATGTATGGAGGTTTTGTCATTTTCTTTTCTCTCAATGCTTTCAAACAGCTGATAAGTGACATCAAAAACATGGCTTAATTGAGGAAAAGGGTTACATAAATACATGCATCCAAAAGCTTATAAGAGAAGAAAAGGAAAGGTAACTTGCAATTTTGTGCAATTGCCAAAAAAAGCACAAAAACAACTGCATCCATATAAATGTGCAACATACATACATGATAGATACATACTAGATATAAATAGAAATGGGCCAATAATGAACCCAGTCAAACTAAACAATGCCATAAAAGACTGTAAAGTTGTGACCTCATAATTTGACATTGACTTTGCCCGGCATCTTTGACCTTGCAAATAAACTGTTTGTGCTTAAAACCCTTGGTTGTGACAGAGCTACAGATATGTGGGGTTAAAGGCTTTTCAAAATGCAAAACATCTTTTGATTGATGTTCATCAAACCCTAGGATCAGGGGTTCTGAAATCTATTGTCTCAGTTGCTACGGTTGTCCCAAAGAGGTTACGGACAAGAAGAATTTGCCAACATTTTGCTCTCTATGGACAACTCGAGGGCTTGGTGCATAACTATTGTAACTACATTTTGTAAAATTTTACAGGAGAGGGAAAAAACCTATTGACTTTCTCAAAGTTAAAGAGGAAAAAGTGTTTTTAAAATTCAAATATCTTTTTAGGTATACAGATTTGAAACCTAATATTAGAACACATGATGTATTCCTTCCTAAAGATTCAGAAAATGCAAAAAAGTGAATTTCTTGAAAATATGTAGTTATAATAGTTTTGCACTGAGCCCTCGAACTGACATTTGTCAAACAAACAAACACTGACAAGTAGCCAATTTAAAGAATTCAGAACCCCTTGACTATGTTATGTGAACTGAATGGATTCGTCTTGCCAAGTTGGTTCCAATTAGTTGTACCCACAACATAGTGTTTGTGTTTGAAATAAAAAACTTAGAATGTCTTTACCACCTTATCTGTTGTTCTGTGAGTGCTCAAAACCATGAGATCTCTAGAAAGCCAGAATTTTACTCCTTTCCCTTTATTATAATCTTTAATGAAATGTACACATTTTTATCAACAGTCAATTCTTCTTCCCAAAAAGTTTTTGATTTGATAAGTCACAAATTATGATTTTTGGGAGAGTATTTGAGAGGAATACAAAAGTTATTGTTCAAAGCAAGTACAAGTACATTTATAACACATTCCCACAAAAAGATGCTTTATTGACGCCTCTCAAGAAAAGTTTGGGAAAAAATTGTAGAACGCAATCTTTTCTTCACCAAAATTGAAAGATTTTTTGAAACTACATAAACTTAGAATTGTTGTTTGCAATCTCTTACATATTGGAACAGTCTTAAATTTTATTGTCTGGTAAAGGAATAACTAAGCAGGTGAAGCTCAACACTAATCACGATGGTTAATCACGTAACTTAAAAATTTCAGAAAATTGTCATTATTTTTGTCAATACCAGACCAATTTGAATTCGGTTTGAAGCAGAAGTTGGGAAAATGTCAGGAATAAGCTGTATGTGGTTTATTTTTGAAAAATCAACTGATGAAAAAGTTATTGAAGATAAACCAAAATTTTTTTGGTTTGTCTTCAATAACTTTTTTATCTGTTGATTTTCAAAAATACAACATGTTTATCTAATGCATGACATCTGTCCACCTTCTCTGCTTCAAACCGAATTCAAATCGGTCCCATATTAACAAAATCATTGAAGATTTTCTGAAATTGTTGCATCACGTGATTATCCACCTTGCTAATGGTTGATCTTTTACTAAATTTTTCAACCCATTGCTAAATGGCAAAATTTAAGACTGTTACAAATTCATAGACATTTGCGACGCCAATTTCAAATCAATCAAAATTTACATTTTTTGGCCATTCATGGTAGAAAACATTGTGGGAAATGAACAAATTGCTTGTGACAAGCAATTTGTACTTTTTCCACTATGTTTTCCAAAGCCTTTATCTAGTGGGGTGTCAAAAAGCGTCACTGTGCGGGAATGGGGTAACCCTTTCCTAAACATAAAATTTCTTTTCCCAAACATCAAGTGTTTAGACTGGTCAATTTGAAAGGCTGCACTGTACCTGAAAGGGTAAGAAACTTTCGAATTTGAGATAAAGAACCCAGCATTGCTAGAGGAAGAGTCATGTTGAAATACAAAATAGAGAATCAGATATAACAGCATTTTTGAGCATAAAATTGAAAGCAAAGTCAACACTTGTCTACAAACAAGATAACATGCGAAAAGTGCAAGTAGAGATAATGAGCTTAGAATGGGTCTGGATAAATATAATGATAACTCTAATTAGTCAAATCAAAATCATTAACATCATGTAGCTTAGGTAATTTCAACAGGCAGCATGTAATTATGTTGCCAAGCAGACAATTACTCCCATCGGTATCCTGTCTCTAAAGAAGTGCAATAGATCAGAAAATAAAATTTTAATCTTGATCTTGAATTTTGACCTCAATGATCCTTAAACAAGTAGGGCACCTTATTAGGTTCAGTACTCCAGGGCAAAAAAGTTGTAAATTTACATGGTTTTAATTTAACCCTTTCCCAAACAAGACCTGGTTTTGATGTCCCTATCAGAAAGGGCTTGGGAAAACAATGAAACAAAAGAAGAAACTGTTGATAACCAGCAGTTTCTCCTTTTGCCTCAATATTTTCTGCGACATATTGTATGTAAATCCTTTCCTTTGTAACATGAATTTTGTTGTCTATTGCAGCTTTCAAAATGGATCATCGAATTCTAGAGTAAGAACAATGAAACAGATTTTAAATTGAAGTTTAAATGTGACCTTCATCCTTTACCTATGTGACCCAAAAGCAAAATGACATCTCCTTGGGTCAAGGGCAACAACTGTGTAGAATGACATGGTCCCAATTCAAATAGATTTTGAATGAAAGCAGGGAAACAAAAAAAGCCTAATGACAAACTGCTGGCCAGCCAGCCACAATGAACCCAATATGTCCTCTACTCTGCAGGTGAGGAGTATAATAATAAGGTAGAATGACAAAACAGTATTCTCCCCAGCCCAATAAGCTGTATCGGCCCCACTACAGCTTCATGTAAATCTGTGTAATGCCCCTACAGCTTCAAAAGCACCCCACAGCTAATTTTCTACAAAATGTTCACCAAATACAGGAATTATTTCATGTCAAAAACTGACATGTTAAGGCATTTTATACAATAAGTATGCATAAAAACATTATGGGAAAAGAAGAAATTGCTCAAAATGAGCAATTTCTTCTTTTCCCATTATGTTTTTATTTACAATTATTTGCATAAACACTGTATCGTACGCTTTTAAAGATACTGCCACTACAGCTTCAAATTATTCTGGGGAGAACCCTACAAGAGGTACACCAGCGATGATACTAAGAGTGTGACAATCAGGGTTTTCCCAAGGCGTAAGAATTCTGGAGTCATTTTGCCCCCCCCCCCCCCCCCCCCCCCTTGTCTTCAAATTTGGGGGATCATTTCTCCAACTTTTTGCGTCATAGTTTATAAAAGCCTTAGGACTCAAGTATCATACGAAAATCTGAATTTTAAAACTTGCATCATTTATGACTCTCACGTAAATTTCTAAGGAGCCATTTTTTTTTAAATTGTGACAATGCGATTATATGTTATGGAAAACCCTGGTGACAATAATTATATCAATATAAGAGCAACAGATAAGAGAGTGTTAACAATTTTTAGAATTTTGATTCAAACACTTATGTTATGGGTACTCATTTGAATCAAGAGTACCCATACAATATGGTTTGATTAACAATTAGCCATATTTTGCATTACATCTAGAGACAATGCCCCTCTTATCTGTTACCCAAGAATATGCAAAGTTCATCCCAAAAAGCTAACTAGACAGCCCTGGCGGTCTGGAAGCGCTCCACAGGCCTGATTGTTTGTCTTGTTGAATGAAATTTCAAAGGTTCAGGCTGCACAAACAAGCAAGCTGAAAATTTCAAGCAAGTAAGATCTTATGGTCAGTAAAATTATGTGAAGGTTATTGTATTAATTAATTAATACTAATGGTTGTAAAAGGGAAAATAGAGCCGAAAATGGCAATTTTGTCAATTTCAAGGGCACGCAACTCATGACGTAAACTTCAGATCAAGCTGAAAATTATACCAAGGCAAGATCTTTTCGTTACCAACATTCTGTACAAGTTTTGTCTTGATAAGTCAATATTTGTAGTTGAAAGAGTGAAAACAAAGTCAAAATAGAGCCGAAAATGGCAATTTTGTTAATTTCAAAGGCACATAACTCATGATGTAAAATTCAAATCAAGCTGAAAATTACACCAATGCAAGATCTTATGGTCACTAACATCCTGTACAAGTTTTGTCTTGTTTAGTCAATGTATGTAGTTGCTAGAGTGATAATAAAGTCAAAATAGAGTCGAAAAAGGCAATTTTGTCAATTTCAAGGGCATATAACTCATGATATGAAATTCAGATCAAGCTGAAAGATATACCAAGGCAAGATCTTATAGTCACCAACATTCTGTACAAGTTTTGTCTTGATTGGTCAATTTTTGTAGTTGCTAGAGCGAAAACAAAGTCAAAATAAAGCCGAATATGGCAATTTTGTCAATTACAAGGGCATGTAACTCATGATGTAAGATTCAGATCTAGCTGAAAATTAAACCCAAGCAAGATCTTATAGTCACCATCATTCTGTATAAATTTTGTGTTGATTGGTTAATATTTGTAGTTGTTGAAGTGAAAACAAAGTCAAAACTAGAACTGTCGCAAAGCGGACAAATACCCCCCACTAGCGCGTTGTCACTGAAAAAGTGCTAAAGTTCAAAGTGGCATAACTCTGAAACTACTGCCTGGATCAAGATGAAAATTGCAGGTGCTTAACTTCATGTTATAGGGAACAACCTGGTAAAATTTCAGCAAAATCTGTCAAAAACTGTGGGAGGAGAAGAGGACACAAAATTATGTCCACGGACGGACGGACGGACAACCTGAATCCAGTATACCCCCCCCCCCCCCTAACTTTGTTGTGGGGGGTATAATAAAGCAGAAAATCGCAATTTTGTAAATTTCAAGGGCACATAACTCATGATGTAAAATTCAGATCAGGCTGACAATTATACCAAGGCAAGATCTTATAGTCACCATCATTCTCTCCAAGTTTTGTCTTGATTGGTCAATATTTGTAGTTGCTAGAGTGAAAATAAAGTCAAAACGGCCATTTTTGACATTCAAGGGCAGATAACTCCAGACTTTCTACTTGAATCAGAATTATTTGAAGGAATCTGAGAGAGGGTCACCCAAGGATCATTCTTGTGAAGTTTGGTTGAAATCCAGCTGGTAGTTTTTGAGAAGAAGATTTTTAAAGAAAAAGTTTACGGACGGACAGACGCACGCACGGAAGCACGACGGACACAGCGACATGACAATAGCCCGCTGGCCTGTCGGCCAGCGGAGCTAAAAATGTATAATTGCATTTGAAGCGAGGAAAAAGACAGAAACTTTAGGCATTTCCTCACCTTGCAGATTACTATACCAAATATTATTACTTGTACTGGTTGTTGAATATAAATTACTGTCTGCAAAAATTGAAGGAAAACAAGATGTGTTTGTGAAACACAAATGCCCCCGAAATGGCCATTTTTCTAAAATGCTAAGTTTTCGTGGAGCAAAGGGTTATTAAGGGTTAAGCGATGACCTTGAGAAAGGTCAAATTGCATGGAACAGATAGATATCATTGAAAGGAAGTTGCATACCAAATTTGAGCTTTGTATGTCAAATACTTTTGGAGAAAAGGCGAAGGTTAAGTTTTCGGAGTAATAGGTTAAGTTTTCGTAGAGTAAAGGGTTGATAAGGGTTAAGGGATGACCTTGAGGAAAGTCAAATTGCATGGAACAGATAGATATCGTTAAAAGGAAGTTGCATACCAAATTTGAGCTTTGTATGTCAAATACTTTTGGAGAAAAGGCCAAGGTTAAGTTTTCGGACAGACGGACGGACAGACGGACGGACGGACAGACAGACAGACACGAGTAAAACAATATGCCCCCAATCTCTCGATATGGGGGCATAAAAATATCCCATTTCTCTTTACAAAGACTGACTTCTATAAAATCTCAGTAGAGCAACGGCGGGTATTATCGACCACTTAAGGTTCAAATCAGGTTACAGGTGAAACCGGCTGACTGTCCTCCTAACATCGTTGACTGTCACCGAGATTCAAATATTGGCTTTCGATTGCGTGTGTTACCGACCATATATCTTTGAAATGTAATAAAGTACCAACGTTTTTATAAGATGACCTTGAGCAGTCTGTTATCGACCAGTGTGGCAGTTATCGACCACTTACCCAAAATGTTATTTATAGTTTGAAAGTTGATGTACGTGTGTAAGATCAGCCATCTCTATGCAGAGGTCATTGCTTTTACAAATGATTGATTACTTCTAGGGAGGTCGTTTGGTAATAATCTTAACAACATTGACTGATCAGAAGAGTGCGGGGTATTATCGACCACTGGAGGTTCAAACCACGTGGAAGATGAAATGGGTTGACTTTTGTTCTAACATCATAGACTGTCAGCCATATTCAAAAAATGCCTTTTAATTGTGTGTGTTACCGACCTCTAAACTTAGTTACAGGAAGAAGGGCACTTCTTTGGTCGGTAACACCCGCACTCCATAAATGTTTGTGGCAGTTACCGACCACCCATGTATCTAAGGTCAGACAGCTTATACAGTCATCAGACAAAGTTAGAGAGGTAAGAAATTCAATTTGGCACTTGTTTTGATAAATGAAATGGAAAAATACAAAGCGCTATATCATTAAAATCCATTTTTTCAATGAACATAGCTCTAAACTCATCGGATAAGACGGCCATTTTGTCAATAACGTTCATGTGCCTCTTGCAATGAATGGTTAAGATTTCTTGAAGAACACCTGATTTTGGGTAGAAATGTAGACATAATACTTGGTAAAGATCCACTGTGTCGGATTTTTAAGTTATAATGAAATCTAATGAGATCATATGAAGGAAATGGTAATCAAAACAGTAACTGGTCGATAACTCCCGATGGTCGAAATAACCCGACGTTGCTCTAATTGTAGACAACTTTTTGACAAAATAAATGCAATCAATACCTAAATATTTTTTACTTTTCATTAGCAGTCAAATTACAAATCCTGATCAATTCTTACCAGCTATGATATACATAAATACTACTTTTCCTATTTTTTTTTCATAATATGTTCCTCATCCAAATTTGTGCAGGTTTAAAACTTTGCTATTTGGTAAAGGGTTATGAAAAGGTTGACAGAACAATAGATAAAAGGGGGTGAAAACATTCTAAAATTGTTATTTCAAATCAAAACCCTGTGTTGTGGGTACTCATTGAGATGATTCCAAGGAGTACCCACAACATTGGGTTTGATGAACATTGAATGATATTTTACATTTGTGACCCGTCACGCTAAAAGGGACCTTATCCGAACTCCAAAAATCCAAATTTTGACAAACTTGTCAGACTCACCACAGGTCAACCAGATCTCGTATGCGAAAAATGAACATATAGTAAGATAGGGAAAACATTCCGGATTTAGAAGATAACATAAAAGTGAAAAGTGTCGGCCCTAGTCTGGCTGCGCGGACTGCGCAGACTGACTAGGGTCGATATTTTTCACTTACCCAATAAGGTCCCTTTTAGCGCGACGGGTCACATTTTGAAAAGTCATTACCCCCTCTTATCTTCAGCTCTGGACCATCAAAAGCTGAAAAATACCAACCCTCTGCGATCTTTCTCAACTGACTGTTTTTCTGTTTTCTATTCATTAGCAGTCAAATTACAAATTTATGTCAATCAATTCTAAGTATGTCTTGATATACATAAATAGTTAACCCTTTCCCAAACAAGACCTGGTTTTGACGTCCCTAATAGAAAGGACTTGGGAAAACATTGAAACAAAAGAAGAAACTGCTGATAACCAGCAGTTTCTCCTTTTGTCTCAATATTTTCTATGTCGTATTTTACACAAATCATGTCTTAATTATCTTCCTTTTTGTCGTTTGCAGCAGCTTTCAAATTGGATCACCCTCAAATTTTGTCGTTTGGGAAAGGGTTAAATACTGCTTTTCTTATTGTTTCATATTACATTTTTCATATTATCTGAGTTTGGGCATATTTAAGATTTTGCTATTTTGGAAAGGGCTACAAAAGGGTCAAAAGCTAAAAAATACCAACCCTCCGCTATCTTCCTCAACTGACTGTTTTTCTGTTTGTATTGTTTTTGCGCTTCTGCGTCGGCAGCAATGGCTAACAGCTTATCAATGGCTACATCATCTGCAAAAAATATTGTTTTTTGTCTGGTTAACCCTTTCCTAAACAGCAAAATTTCAAGGTGGTCCACTTCAAAAACTTCCACAAATGACAAAATGGAAGTTATTAAAGGTAGAATTTGTGTAAAATATGACACAGAAAATATTGAAACAAAAGGAGAAACTGCTGGTTATCAGCAGTTTCTTCTTTTGTTTCAATGTTTTCCCAAGCGTTTTCTTTTAGGGAAGTCAAAACAAGGTCTTGTTTGGGAAAGGGTTAAATGTTTGTAAGGTTGTTTGTAAATCAGCGCCCTAGTTTTAAGTTTATATGAACTAGGTAATATAGCTGCTTTTTTGGTCGAGCTGTCTCAATTATAATAGTTTGTTGAATGTAAATAGAAAATTGCTGTCTATCGCAGTGAAATTCTAAAGAACAAGAATTGTCCGCGGACAACGTAGCTCGCCTATACGGGAGCTTGTCACAAAATCAGCCAATTTTTTAAAAGTAGGTCAAACTCCAAGGTCAAGGTCACAAGGTCAAGGGTCATGGTCACAAATGAAAGGTCTTGGCAGGAGGTATCCATGTGTGAAATATCAAGGCTCTATCAATAATAGTGCATGAGACAGTGTTCTGCCAAGGCCGCGTATATGCGATTTTCTCGCAAAAAAAATGAAAATGTCGCCAAAAAATTATGTCCATAGCGATTTCTGTCGCACAGTAAAAAATCGTAAATTGCGGAGGGCAATCGAGTGAAATTTACGATCGGAAGAGATTTTCACGGCAACACCGTTATATTTTACTCGATTCTGATTGGATTCCTGACCGTCAGGTGCGCGATATCTGGCCAATTGATTATCGAGAAAAATCTAGTCATTCGTTCCTCTTTCCGTCGACCGCATTTGCGTTAACAAATTGTCAGAACCTTCGGCTAAAAAGCCCCGAACAATTCTAAGTTATTTCGGAGGGGAAAGGACTGATTCCTCCATCGCCGATCACGCCGTAACTGAGCCTGAACCCTCTACATCTACCGATACGGCGGCCCCCAATAGGGCTACCGAAACACGGAAAATTGCCCCCATCCGACATTTTCAAGAGAAATGGTTACGGGAGTATTCTTGGTTAGAATATGACAATGAAAAACATTTCATGACATGAAAAGACGAAGATTAACACATCCATTGTAATGGGTTTAGGGAGCCAAAGTAATAACCAGCTCTGGTAAAGGTGTAACAGGATATATGCTCAGGGACAATCCGATGATCAACTACCACTGTCTTGCTCATAAACTAGCTTTAGTAAATTCTAGGTAATTCATTTTACATCTTTTTTTTTATATTCCATTGATGATGATTTTATGAATGTCCCCTTATTTTCAGAAATGTCTCAAACTTTTTATGGTCAGTGAGACATTTGTCTCATCCTATCAAAATCCTTGGCAGAACACTGATGAGATAAAGGCCAGGTTAAAGTTTTTCAAAAGTAGGTCAAACTCCAAGGTCAAGATCACTAGGTCAAAGGTCATGGTCCCAAATGAAAGGTCTTGTCCAGGGTTCACTCTGGCTTTCAAAAAGTTGGGGCCATCACTTTCGCCAAATGAAACAAGAGTGCCATGGTCACAATATACGCCGCCACTTATAAAACTTGAGACAAAAAAATGACATTGACAAGGATTTATAAATATTCACTGAAAAACCTGTAAAAAATTGTGTTCACAAAAAGGTTTTTATAAATATCCAGTGAAAAACCTGGAAGGAATTGCGTTCACGAGGCTGAAATATCATTAAGTCCCAGAGACTAAGTTTTTAAGGGGCATAACTCAGGCAGAAATCAATGAACCATAAAATCCTTACTTCATACACATCTACCAATTAAGGTAATAACATCCACCAAGTTTCATTAGGATCCAGTCAGAATCTTAGGAGGAGTTGCGTTGACAAGGCTGCAATTTCAATCAGACCCAGAGACTAAGTTTTAAGGGGGCATAACTCTGGAAAAAATCAATGAACAATAAAATCCTTCCTACATGCACATCTACTAATTGAGGTGATAACATTGACCAAGTGACAATAAGATCCAGCCAGAAACTTAGGAGGAGTTGCGTTGACAAGGCTGCAATTTAAATAAGCCCCAGAGACTAAGATTGAAGGGGGCATAACTCTGGCAAAAATCAATGAACCATAAAATCCTTCCTTCATGCACATCTACCAATTGAGGTTATAACATTGACCAAGTTTCATTAAGATCCAGCCAGAAACATAGGGGGAGTTGTGTTGACAAGCCTGCAATTTCAATAAGCCCCAGAGACTAAGTTTTTAAGAGGAACTCTCTGTAAGGACCAGAAAATTTACATAGGGGTCCGGCACAGCATCTCATGGATTTTTCTTAAATTATGCATGTGAACCCATTTCAACTCCCTAATGCATAATTGATACTTAGTTTTTGAAAATTGTGCATGGTTGCCATGGAAACGAGGAAAATCCATTTTTTGCATATTTTTCTCACTTTTTGGGTAAAAATGACACATTTTTGAGCTTACAATACATCAAGTATAACCACAAGACTTTTATTTCGGTACAAATGTATGAAACGTCTGTTATTCGAAGTTAGTTCGCTGCTAATCCGATATCTGTACATCTTTCATATAACTCACATGCGTCATCAGAAAATGACCCCTTTTGCATAATTTGAAAAAAGGTTAAAATTGGCAATTTTTAGAGAAATATTCCAAATGAGTCAACACTTTTTGCAGCTAATCCTCTACTAGAGTTGAAAGATGTATTTCAGTAGAATTGATACATGCAAAAATTTGAGTGGGCAAAAATATTTCAAGTAATGAAAAATGTAGGGAACAATTGGCACCGTGCCAAAGATGACAAAAATCAAAATCCTCTCCCCCAGAGCATACATTTTGGCCTTTTTAATGAATTTCATTATCAAAACACCTAAGAATTACTGCAAACACCCTAAGGAAACATATATTTTATCTTTTTATCCTCAAAATAATCATTTGTTGGAAATTTCCATAAGTTTTACCATGAAAAGTTGCATTTGTATGCATTTTCTACCAGTCAAATCAGTGTTTTCCAAATGATTTTTATCAAATACAACATAAACTTGTGGATATTTCTTACTAAATTCAAATGCAATACTAACATAAATTAGTTAAAGGCAAAACTTACATGGAGTTGTGGTGATTTTATTTGATGCAAGGCTAAAAAAGTGGGTGGGGTAAGTAAGCACAGAAAAATGTACCTTTACTCTTTTTCTTTTTTTTCCTGTAGATTGATAAATTAGAGTATTTTATAGCATAAACTGTTAAAATATTGTAAAATTGAAGGATAAATATGTTAATATTAGACAATTTATTGCCAAAAAAATAAGAGAAATACCCCAAAATAGCTCAGGAAAGTACCAAATAGCTGATTTCAGACATAAATGTTGAGAACAAATGTTGCCGGGTAACATATAACATATTTAGGTATCATTGATGAAAATATGAGTCAGAAGTCCTGTAAAACATGAAATACAGGCAGACAGACGCACACATACACATACAAGGATGGACAGGCCCATGATGGACACACCGCCATGACAATAGCTCACTGGTCAGACAGTCAGTGGAGCTAACAAAACAAATCTCCTGGACACAGCTAATGGTTCCTTCTACCGTATATTGTTTAACTGTACATGTACATTCTTTTTCAAAATAAGCCTTAGACAGCATTGGGGAAAAGAAGGTTACAAGCATTTTCTTCTTCTTTCTCAGTGTTTCATATCATGATAAGCTTGGTATTTTTCTGAAACCCTTTCCCAAACATGATCTGGTATAGACATCCACTTATACATAAAACTAATGCTTGGAAAAACAGGGAGAAATAAATGATGAAGACCATCATTTTCTCACTTTCTCGCAACATTTATGGTTTCAATGTACACAAATTGCAGTCTTTTAAATCTTTTTACAGCAAAAACTTTCATAATTGATATATAATACAAGTCAAAATTTTGGATTTTGTTTGAGAAGGGAGTAAATAAACATAACAGCCATGTATTCATCATAGTTTTAGTTTTATAAATCATTATACAGCTGTACATTGTTCTTGTTGATATTTAATAGAAGAGAAATAACACTAAACAAATGTTTTTGGGGGAGCAACTCTTAGTTGTTTAACTGAGCTTTTACTTCATTTTTGCATAGAATCATCCATTACAAGTTCATTTATTGAGTATAATCAAAACTAAAGATAAATGTTACATTCACAATCAGCATATCAGTCATTCTTCAAACCATTGTCTGGTCATCTACATCTCTGAAAATGGACTGTGTTTTCTAAATTTCTGTGATAATATTTATTCTTTTCCAGCCAAATCTGAAATGTAAGAACTAAAAACTTTAAGACAAGAGGATAGATGAAAAACAGAAAATATATAAGTTGAGAGAAATGAAGACATTTTATCATTTACTTTATATATAAAACTCCTCTAGCCTTTATAACCTTGTGTTTAAGATTTTTTAAAGTTAGTCAAATGTAAAAGTTCTTAAAAAGGTTTCCAAATCTTTAATTTGACTATAAAACTGCAGGTAAATTCCCTTATAATGTTTTAATCCTTTCCCAAACAACAGAAACTTTGACTTTTCCACTTTTAAAGCAGACACAGATGACAAAATACATGGTTTAAATGAGAAGGAAAATTTATGTCATTAAAGCATAGAAAAAAATGAGGCAAAGGGAGAAAATGCTGGTTATGAACATTTCTTCTTTTGCCTCAATGTTTTCTCAATATTTTTTCTTATTTTCCTTCACTAATCAAGACCCGATTTTGATGTTACTGATGATATTTACATAATAAAAAGTAGCTAGTATAAAGATCTATATTCATTTAAGACCTGAAAAACATACCAGTTCAGAGTTGGTTAACCCATGGTATACACATTGTACCATCTCCAATTATTGTATTTATATGCAGCCACTGTTCCCCTACAATCATCTGAAATTAAAACAGCAAACTTTCTGTTCAACCATGCACAGCAATTCAGTAATTTTTACTGCTTGCCTCTTTTCTACTTAAATTGAACACTAATCAATCCTTTTCCAAATGACAAATTCTAGATGGGTCTCAGGTAAAATGTGCTGGAGACCACAGAGTGTATATGTTAATAATAGATCTAATAGAATTTGTGTTCAATATAGTAAAGAGAATATTGAGACAAAACCATTAAAGGCAGGTAATCACCATTTTTGTCACATCAGTCTTTTCAAGCTATCATTTTCTTCTTTTGCAACAATGTTTTCTCAGGCATGGGCCCTCAGTTTGTTGACCCTTTTGCAAACAGCAGAATTTTGGCCTGGACCAAATTCAAACAATTGTTGCAGACGACAAATGGATTTTAAGTGAATGCAATTCTACTTTTTTGGTCCTTCCTGGAAGAAAACATTGTTGGAAATGAAGAAATTGCTTATTACAACTTTACAAGCATTTTTTTTTCATTTTCCGCAATGTTTTCAAAGCCTACACTGAAGTGCTTTTGCAACAGCTTGTAAAATCACTTAATTTGCAATTACATGCATAACACATCAAGTAGGTCATTGGTTAATATTTAGAATTTGTATCCTTGCAAGCTGGTATATTGTGTTTGTACAAACAAATTTACTTAACAGCATTTTTGAATACTTTTGTTCTTCTGTTGGATAATTTTTCTGATTTAACCCTTTCCCAAACAACAAAATTTTGGACTGATCCAATTTGAAAGCTGCTACAGACGACAAAATGGTTGTTTTTCAAGAAGAAAAATGTGTACAAAATACATCAGAAAATATTGAGGCAAAAGAAGAAAATGATGATTGTCAGTATTTTCTTCTTTTGCCTCAATGTTTTCTCAAGCCTTTTTCAATAGGAATGTCAAAACCAGAGTCGCGTTCTTTAGAGCGAGATTTTTTAAGATTTCTTAAGATGTTTTTGATAAAGCGTTTTTAAGACTGAGACTTTGACCAAGCTGTTCCGAATGCTCCATATTTATACAAATGACGTCATGATGATGAACACCGCGGTTTATAAATTATTGAGTGGTCGGAACCGAGGGGTTCCGCACGAAGTATAGGGTAATGGCGCCTCCCATTGAGCGTCTTAAAAATCTTGCTCTAAAGAACGCTTTATCTTAGAACATCTTAAGAAATCTCAAGAAATCTTAAGAAATCTCGCTCTAAAGAACGCACCTCAGGTCTTGTTTAGGAAAGGGTTTACTTATCCCACCTTTAATGCAAAATCTTTGAAATATGCATGCAAAATTCATAGAAAGTAACTACTTAGGGGTTCTTTTATGGTTAGGGCAAGGGGTACGGGGCCAAAAATTTGGGGGGAAATGCATCAAATGAGGTGTTTTAAGGGAAAGATTTGCCAGCAAGTAATGTTCTGAATACTGAAAATGCTTCTAAATGTTTTAAAAACACAAAGAAAATAGATTTTAAAGCTATATTAATAAGATGATGAACTCAAGATCTTTGATTGTTAACATTAACACTCCCATGGGAGAACCTTGTAAATTCTGAAACATTGACTTATGAGGGGAGTATTGCAATTTAGGGGAAAAATTCCGAGAGGGGAAGGGTGAAATAATTTAAACTTACCAGCCTTTTACATAACAGCAGTTTTCAACATTCCAGCATTACATTTCGACCCTACATATCAGTATGATGATGATGATAACTGTTGATAATAATGATGATGACTTTTCTGATGGATCCTTATAGTAAGACAGATCACATTTATCTGCAGCTCAACTGAAATTTACAAGTTCATACTGTTATTGGAGAATCAATGACTTGATCAATTCATTTTCAATACTACAGTCATATTGTCTCAAAATCATTTTTTAATTTACTTGAATTTCAAATTTAAATTTCAAAATTAAATGTACCAACAACATGGATACAAAACCAGTAAATTAGACAGAGCCAAATACCGAGGGATAGCTCTGTTGGTAAAATCAGAGACACAGCAAGGCCGGATCCAGGATGTTTTGAAAGGGGGGGGGGGGTGTTCTAAGCCCAAATAATTACTTTAAACAGTGCTCTCAATAAGGACCAATTTCAGGAAGTCTTGGACTTCCATGTCCAAATTTCAGGAATTTTCCCAGAAAATCAGGAATTTTTCAGCGGGTTTTCGCGATTTCGAAGTTTTATGAAATAATAAAGGAAAAGAAGAAATAGTTAAATACAAACATATCTCTTCCTTTTTTCAATATGACTTATATTGTTTGCTCCAAGTTGCAACTCTTCTCCTTGTGGCAATCCAGTTCAAGTTTGACCAGTCTTAATTTGTCATCTTGGCAGTCTGATTTTAACCCTTTTATATAGTTACTTCATAATAACTGCAAGATATGACCTTAACCCATCACCACACAATGACTCTTTTTGACTCCCCACAAAATAAGGACCATGGAAAACATGGTGGAAAATGAAGAAATTGCTTGTGACAAGCAATTTCTTCATTTTCCACTAAGTTTTTCATCCAAAAAGAACCAAAAATTGAAATTTTCATTTATCTGCAGGATCTTTCAATTTGGACCACCCTAAAATTCTGTTGTTTGGTAATGGGTTAAGATAATCATATGAAATGATGATATACGTAGATTGGTGCATATTCACTGAATAGCTAATTGAGGAAAGGGTTTTTTTGTTATGAACTGGCGAGAATCTGACCTAAAAAAGTGTATGACGTGGCGTGACGTCACACAGGCTGTCTGGAATGTAGAACAAAATCCCAGTCAAATTTATGCACTAAAAATAGATCAACAGCTGATTAATCATATTACAGTTTTTAAATCTCGTGGATAGTTAAAGGTTGGAGTTAAATGAACAACCATTTTGTTTTAGAATTCGTGTTTATTTCTGACACTGTAGATGAAACAGGACAAAAGTATTGAGTGACTTTCTTTGTCAATGGATATGAAACACTTTGAGGGTAAATAATGCACATTTCTTTATTTGATTGAAATACGATTTTTGACATGGACTTAGGTTCTACTGACAAACAAAGAATCTGCATAATGAATGAGAATTTGTATATAGAACGTAGCCGACGATTTGTTTAGAAATTTGCGACTAGCAAAAATATTGGTGAATGAGAAAATATAAAGATCTGCATTCAGTGCTTTCCTTCAATATTTTCGAAACTAGTTTTGTTGAAGTCAAATAAAAAGTTTATGAAATTCTAAATATACATATTGGCGCCCTCTGTGGCGAATTTGTTTGATAAAATTAGGCACGGCAAATTGTGCAAAGAAGTCTGTTTTTGGATTCATTAGTTTCAAGCCACGAAAACATGGCAAACCATCTTTCTTGTACTGATTTGTGATACCGATTTTCAGATTTTGTTTTCTCAGGCGATTTGTGCGATTTTTTTTTTTTTGTTTAGGTGATTTTGAAACAGACGGATGTTTCCGTTATGACAGCGACATCGTAGGATGAATTAGAAAAGAAACGAGATCTAGCAAAAATCAAAATGCACTGCATGATTCTTTCCAATGAGCGTCGATACCAAAAATCACGGGGCTTAGAAAGTTTTAAAGAATGAATTAATTGCAGTTACTCGTTTATTTCGTCTCCTTTATTCACAAATGTTTGGAAAATAACAACATTCCTCGATCTTTGATTGCATGCCTAATTAATCAAAATTGTCAGTTAATGTGATGCACCTGTAGTATATTGAAAGACGGTTGATTACTTACCGAATTCATAACTGTCAAAGCAATTAAACGATTACGCTAATCATACATAATTGGATACACACTGGACTGATTACACCGGTATATGCCTTGTGTATTTGTCACTTCTAGGGACCATAAACGCCTCCCGGCAGTTTTCTCGACACGCTTATCGGGTGCTTTAACTGGGTGATTATCGATTTTTACCCTTTACATTTTTTTTTTACAGACGTCCGGGTTTAAATTCTTGGCAGTCAGCAAAATCTTTGGGACGTCTGCGAGACGCCCAACTTCAAAATTCCGGACGTTTTTTCGCGAAAATCGGACGTAATATACGTCGACGTCCGCTTATTGAGAGCACTGTTTAAATGGGTTGAATAGATATATATATGTAACATTATAATACTAACATTAAATTGTTAAAATTTCTTCCGGCCAACGCAACATGAGAGCAGACATCCCGACCCTCTCCCCTGCTAGATCCACCCATTACATAGTGCGGGTTTGGTTTATTGGGGTTTTATACCGTTTGCTAAGGTCATGTCACGTTGGCTGGAGCACCTAACCATGGATTCCTGTTGTTTTTCATACCAGTACATGTACTACCACAACACCCTTACTGAGCCTCCAGCTGCTCTCCAACATAGGTTCACGATATCAAACCATTGATGGGTAAAATTTTTGTCAGTAAGGATACTTGTCGCGGCCAGGTCTCGAACCCGGGACCTCTCGAATGAGAGGCAGATGCGCTACCAACTGCCCCATGGCTGCGGCCCTTACAAAGTGTGGGGGTTTGGGTAGTTGCAATTATGTAACCGAAACCTTTTTGAATTTTGATCTGGGTTTCCCATCATTAAGTTTGTGGCTACGATATCGCAGCTAGGGTTTGGGTTGAAACCCCAGCTCGGCCAATAATTGTTGAATAAGAATAAAGTGGAAAAAGTGTAGAATATGGAATAAAATCCCACTCAATCAATAAATAATAATGTTATTCTTTGGAACCATGTTGACCATTGTCATGTTGAATAAAAAGAGGCAGGCATATTATGCATGAGATAAATATTAAGTCCAGTCTGCAAACATTACAAGGCTGATCTAGTTCTATGCTGTCTGCCAAATAAATCAAAATTAACTGGAATTTGCATGACAAGTGAAAGATCTAGATCCAAAATTATGCTGGCCATTGTCATGCTATTAATGTTCACAAATTGTGAAATAAGCTATGTTAAACCAGATAAGCAAACTTAAACAAACAAATTTAGTTTATTTCACTCTTGCCCTGGTTACAGAAGTTTTTCCAATAAAAATACAATGCAACAAACCTTTATCTAGTTGAATCATGTTGATTTTCTGGTTGTGTGGGCCTAAATCCATTCTATTTGTATTTAAATGAATATTTTCACCTTGAAAACATGACCCAAATTGACAGAGGCAGCCATGACAGTTGTTGTTGTTCAGCTGTAGGTTGGGTATAAATCGATGAACGGATCGGATTTTTCAAAGGGGGGATAACAAAGGGAGGTAATTTGAAGGTCAAAATTGCACTTTTGCTTGATTTCAATCCATCACCAGAAAAAAGTCACATGTTTGCCCACGAAGATTTTGCTTTATATGAATAACATTTTAAGTCATCTACTGAAAAATATCACATATTTTGTTAAAAGACTGTTGACTTCTCAGAATAATGAGTTTGAACCAGACCACTATTTTGCTCCCTTTTTTGTGTTTCAAACCCTGATGATTGACACACAATTCATAAATGTCTAACATTTAGTAAATTTTAGAATCTCTAACCATTAACCTTTCCAATGGTATACAATTTTCATTACAACTTGTGATATTGTAGAAATGATATGTGATTGAAAGAGCAAGGGGTCAAATTTTGAAAATGCCAAATTTTTTACACATTTTATCGCGTTGCTATGGAAACGAAAGAGAATGATTCAAAACTAAGGTCATTTTTCCTCATCATTTATGATACTCTTTGACATATGGCAATATGAGAAAAATCCATGACTATGCGTGCCGAAGTTTTCTGGTCCTTACAGAGAATTCCTCTTAAGGGGCATAACTCAGGCAAAAATCGACGAACCATAAAATCCTTCCTTCATGCACATCTACCAATTAAGATGATAACATTGACCAAGTTTCATTAAGATCCAGCTAGAAACTTAGGAGGAGTTGTGTTGACAAGGCTGCAATTTCAATAAGCCCCAGAGACTAAGTTTTTAAGGGGCATAACTCAGGCAAAAATCGACGAACCATAAAATCCTTCCTTCATGCACATCTACCAATTGAGGTGATAACATTGACCAAGTTTCAAGAAGATCCAGCCAGAAACTTAGGAGGAGTTGCGTTGACAAGAAAAGTGGACGTACGTACGGACGGATGGACAGACGGATGGACGGACGGATGGACGGACAGACGGAGAAGATGACGCCAATATACGTCCGCCTCCGGCGGCGTATAAAAAGTTTGGGCCAACCTGGTGAAAGTTGGGGCCACATTTCAGGTGTCTGGGCCGGTACTAGTTGACAAAATTTTCGACATTTTGCTCCCAACTCTTTTCCAAATAAGCTGTTTTCCCAATAATATACATCTCAGAAAACATTGAGGCAAAAGAAAGGAATTATGAAACCCATCGTTTTCTCCTTTTTCCATATTGTTTGCCTTAGACTTAACTCATTGCATGTATGTAGACTTCCATAATTAGATTGTTGAATATGCTTGTACACATTGTGGCTGTTCAGGCAACCATGTTGCAAGCATATTTATCAATGTTGAGCTGTCTATTGAATAAAGAATAAAGAAAAAGTTGTGTTCCTCCGAACCTCCTAACACCCCCCCCCCCCCCCCCCCCCCCCCCCCCGCTTGAAAAATCCTATTTTGTCAATAAAACAAACAAGTTTGGGAAAAAAGAAAATATGTTTAACAGGGTCCCGATTAAATTTGTAATTAGGCAGGAATCATGACTATTTTTTGTTAAATATTCCTTGAAGTTCGCTGGGACATTCTCACGATGAAAAGCATAAAAAGGGTCTAGTTTATTCAAAAAAATTACGCAATTTAACTTACCCGAAACATCGTAGTTTGACACCTTTCATAACTACGGCATTCTGAACAATTATTAGCAACAAGATTGGTTTTGAACAACTCCATTTCTCGTGAAGTATGTCGTAAAGTAAAGGATTAACTAGGGGATATTCGATAACCATGAAAACTCGACCCGTCAATCAAATTAAAACAATATCGAAAGTACACGCCCATAATCATGTATCGTGTAATGCTCTATTGCACAAGACACTGGTACCCGATTATAATTATCGATTTTTCCGTCGCTTTGCCTATCAATTAGTTGTCGCGGCATATGTGTTTGGACTAACTATGGATGGCAATTAAAGGTAATAAACAGTTATACATTCTGCTATTTGTCGTGTCACGTGCCGAGATAATATATCGTCAGTAACGTTCGATAAAGCTGTAACTACAGCGAGTTGGGGCCATTTGATAATTTTTGGGGCCACTTGATTTTTGTTGGCGCCAGGCATTTTCGCCATATGAAAAATTCTTGCGCCACTTTTATTTTTTTGTCGCATTTGGCGACAATGGCGATCGGCAGCGCCAACCCTGTTGTCGAGATGTATCCATGTATGAAATATCAAGGCTGTATCTCTAAAAGTGCCTGAGATATAGACCAGCTTACAGTTTTTCAAGTGAAGACGAGACGGGACGCGACGCTGACACCGACACTATGGCTGTGACATTAGCTCCCCGGACATAAAGTCCTGGCTCGCTAAAAATCGCTAATCTTTGCACTTATAGTTGTAAATGAAATGCCTTTTCCCACCCGTTGTCTATCTTCGCAAGCCAAGGATGACATCTATGACGTAACATCATTTCTGTATTCACCCTTGGCATATTAAGTCTGATTTTCTTGGTGTCCTGTTGTCATGAATTGTTTACAAATAACAAACAGATGTATAGATCAATCTCGCTGGAGCCAATGAAAACACTTTCCAGGACACCAAGGATATTGGACTGAATATGCCGAGGTAGCTGCAATATCGTACTCCATGAACTTTGATGATTTTGTCGTGTTCAGGACGAAAAAAGTCTGTTACATTATTGCAACTAGCCCAGAGCTTCAGATTTACAGTGGGCCCGGGCCAGTTGACACACTATTTGCAAATATGGCCCATCACTTTTCAACTCCAGGGGCCAAGCGGCCCAAGCTTTTGCAAATGTTTTATATCACTATGTTTATTTTCATTGCTATGGCCCATCATTTCCAAAAATGACCCATCAATTTCCCTGCCAAGGGTCATTTCGACCAACCAATCTTCAAATAAATCTGAAGCTCTGCTAGCCAAGGGTGAATACTGAAACGATGTTACGTTGAAGATGTCACCCTAGTCTTACGAAGATGTGCACTTCTAAAGTAGACCCTTTTTACTTTTTCCTTTTTCCAATCAAGACCTGGTTTTGACACTTGTAATCAAAAAGACATGGAAAAACATTGAGACAAAATAATAATCAGCATTTTCTTCTTTTACCTCAATATTTTCTATGCTTTATTGTACAAAAATCCAACCTATCTCGACATGCTTATTGTTAATCCGAGTCTTCTCTGATGTAAATACGCCCCTTTGATATTTTGATTTTTCGCTATTTACATCAGAGAGCGTTGCTCTTTGAAAAAATCAAGAATTCGCAACAAATTGTTGCGCATCGTTCACCGTCCGATCTTAAACGCTATCGTTAAAACCCCTGATGATATCGATAAATGAACCATTTATTGTTATGGCTGCTGAAAAAATTACGACAAAAAAGTATTTCTAAAAGGTTAATAGGCAATGTTTTGCAACAACCCTCACCTGAACAGCCTTTGTTTACCTTGACCTTCCATTCAAAACCAAAGGTTATACTCATCCAGCAGGCCGATTTGAAATGAAATGTTTGGTCAGGTATGACAAAAAATGATTTATTGATCTATACCCTACAGTGTTTTACCGAGTGATTCGATATGATACACAAAAACAAAGCTTCAAGTTACTTGTAACGTTACCGAACTTTCCGCTGTTTTCAAAGAGCAACGCTCTCTGATGTAAATAGCGAAAAATCAAAATATCAAAGAGCGTATTTACATCAGAGAAGACTCGGATTACCTTATTGTCTGCAGCAAATTTTGAATGGACTACCCTAAAATCTTGTCGTTTGGAAAAGGGTTAATTAGCCAAATCGATACTGTTGTGACACCTTATATTCGCTTTTCTTCGAAAACCTCTTCAAACATTCAAAGTAATCTGAGTCTTCTCTGATGTAAATACGCTCTTTGATATTTTGATTTTTCGCTATTTACATCAGAGAGCGTTGCTCTTTGAAAAAATCAAGAATTCGCAACAAATTTTTGCGCATCGTTCACCGTCCGATCTTAAACGCTATCGTTAAAACCCCTGATGATATCGATAAATGAACCATTTATTGTTATTAGTAGGGTGACTTTCAAGGCTTGGCTGAAGGTGGGGTGGTCACAAAAGTACCACATTTTCTAACCTATACCAAAATGTTTGTCATATCCTGAAGTTTGTCAAACGGTAAATATAAAGTCTTGGATGTTGGTACAAGCTGAGAAATCCAAGATGGCGTCCAAGATGGCCGCCAGAATTGAAAACAAGGGGTTGTTGTATATGATTGCCTGGACTAATTTAATGTATATCTATACATCATACAAACTAGGTTTAATATCATATACTATGTTTTAACTTTTTCACGATACATTTTACAATGGTTACAATGTCAAGGTCAAGGTCAAATTCAAGGTCAAATGTGGAAAATAGTGAAAAAATACGTCATCTACCAGTTTTCTTTTCTTATTACTCAAAGGTTTGCATAAAAAGCCAGGAATGTTATATACCAAAATAAACTACAATATATAGGCTTTAATAATTTAACACAAAGATTAAGATATCTTGTGTTTTCATGGAGATATTCAAGATGGCGTCTACAGACCCATAGTGAAAAATAATGGAAAACTGTATTTTACCAGTTTCCCCCAATGTTGATATACATAATGGTCATTAAATTAATGTCAAAGTGTTATTTTTATTTTTCATATTAGTACAATATTCATATTCTAGATAAAGCTGTCATGTAAGACTAGAAAATATTCTTATTTGTTTTAAAATCCAAGATGGCATCCAATATGGCCGCCACAATGAAAACTAAATGGGCTATCATATATGATTGTTTGTACTGACTTAATGTATATCTGTATATCAAACAATCTAGAGTTATTTCATGCAGTGTGTTTGATCTTTTTAATGATACATTTTAAAATGAAAAAAAAAAAAAAAAAAAAAAAAACCACATATTTTAAAATGGTTTCAAGGTCAAGGTCAAATTTAAGGTCAAATGTTTAATAAATCTGTAATTTCACATATTCTTTTGTTTTTACAGAAAATCTTGCGCAAAAGATATGAAATGTTATATACCACAATAAACAACAATATACAGGCTTTTATGATTAAATGTTAAAAGGGTCAATGCCAGGGACCAGAACAACATGGGCACAGTCAGAGTATGCATTGTTATGAGGTGCATTGAATTATCTGGGGCCAAAAGAAAGGAATATACCACATTTTTCACTATCTATCAAGGTCCAGTTTCCCATAAAATTTTAATACACTACATGTATAAATATAAAAGGTGGGTCAGTCAATCATATACAGATTTGATCTATAAGGACTTACTGAACTTCATTTGAAATTTCCTTTGACAGAAATAATCTAGCAACATATGATACGCATGATGACTATTCCATATGTTAAAGTTTGGTTTAAAGTCTGTTTTACGAACCGAGAAACGCACTCAAACAACTTTGCACTTTAACCCAGGACCACTGAGTCTCAAGTCGGCTGTTATTAATTGTCGCCTTTGGCAGCCACTGCAATTTGGGTTTCAACTTTCCTGTGTACCCATTTATATACCTGTGTGAAGAGGAGCAACGTGGGGTAACTCTTTTGCTCAGAAAAATTCCTGCGGCACCGGCGGAATTTGAACCCAGGACCCTTCGATTCCAAAGCCCGCGTCCTACCTCTAGACCATGGCACCCCTGGTAATTTCTTGCATACGTTTTCTCTTACCTCAGACATCCTAGCATGGCTGCATTAATGATTTGGATATGTCATGTAGCCATGGATATTTTCATGGTGGTGTCTAATCAGAAACCTTGTGAAAATAATTGAAAACCATATTGATTAAACCATGTTTCATATTTAATTTGCGATATGATCATTACAATAAAATGTTAAATGTAAAATACGGAGTATACTCGTATTTTAAATATAACAGCTTGATAAGTAATTACAAAACAACAGTACTCGTGACTTTTATTCAATTTTTTACTACCCGGTTTATGAGTAGTCATAGTTGAACAGTTAACCTGTTTAAAACACATACTTGAATGATCGTTCATGGAAAGACTCATGTGATAATACATATTAGCAAGATGCTTTAATCGCCATTTATGTCTGTTGCACTTACATGTTTAGTACTCCTTTAAAACTCAAAGATAATCAACAAGAGGTACAAAGGGCCTTATGGGTCACCTGAATCAAATGAGCAGAAAAGCATGTATTTACAGATAAAGTATACTTATAATATCATCCTCACAAGTATATTGAAAGATATACACAGTATGGCCATTTTTAAACAGATTTTATTTTCTTGTACAAACTTTATAGTCCGAAGACTCTAAAAATCAAATATGAATCCAATCCATCGGCCGGTTCACAAGAAGAAGAATTTTTAAGATGTACCATGTTTAGTCTACCCCCTTAGTGGCCCATTACGGGGTCCCAAGGGGAGGTAACTCTGAAGCTACTTCCTATAAGATTGCATCCTACCAAGTTTGGTTGAAATCTATCCAATGGTTCAAAATAACACTAATACACTAATAACACGCCCCCACCCCCACCACCTCAGCAGTGCCAATTCTTCACATATTTTTTTCTTTTGTACAAACTTTGAAGTCCTTGCCCTAAAGACTCTAAATACCAAATGCGAATACAATCCAACAGCCGGTCCATGAGAAGAAGATTTTTAAAATGTACCCTATTTACACTTTTGGTGAGAAAACTCCATTATTTGTACAAATCTAAGGCGGCTTCCCATGGGTGACCCCACTTCATGCCAAATATGGTTGAAATCCGTCCAATGCTTCTCAAGAAGAAGTCGAAAATGTTAAAAGTTAACACGCGACAGATGAAGCACAGCGCATGACGACGGACAAAAAATGGTGGCAATAGGTCACCATGACCTTCGGTCAGGTGACATAAAAATGCTGATCAAAATTGGTTGAAATGAAATAACCTAATTTAGAGTTATACAGGTATTGCACAAAGAATCATAACAACTTTGAGTCAAATTCAAACAATAATAAAAGGAAAAACATTTTATATAAACAGGGTAAAATTAAAAAGATGTAAAGTTGTGTAAATCACTAAATCGACATATCACGAAAACTTAAAAAATCTCCTTTTAAGCTTGGGTTTGGCATTTTAAATTGATGTTAACGTCTGGTTTTGAAATAAAAGTGCTCAGACTCCTAGTTCGGTAAACTGGTGCAAAATGATGTAGCAGGAGTATAAAAGATGTCTGTATCTGGACTAAACAAGAGTATTTGGGATAAACATGTATTGTACAAAATAACAAATGACTTGTACAATATTTTAATCAAATCCACTACTGATAAACATGGATTAATAATCTGGCACCAGAGTTAGAGCTTACTTGCAGTATTATTTTGCTTAAAGCCTGTTGAGATGACCTTAAGGGTTAAGTAAAGCTGGTCAAGAACTTTTTTGGATATATAACTGCCACATTATTTTTGTTTGTTTATTTGCTACCATCTATTACAGGTTTTCAAGCTCTTTGCTTGAGTTTAGATTCTGTTCTCAAAATGAGATCGAAGATGACATTAACGACATTTACACTTCCACTCTTGCATTTAATTTAAGTCTAGAACATATTGTTAGGATCACAGAATATAGGTTGGAGTGGTGATGCAAGAGACTATAACACATCAGCGACTGTCATCTCACCTAAGATGATAGGTCAACCCACACACAATTTCATCAAGATGCAATTAGAGTTTATCAAACAAGTCTCACGTTCTTGTTTGTTACCATTTCGCGAATCTCATCAAACAAGCTAAGTGGTACTTGTGCATTTTCAAATGATATAACTCTTCCCTGTTTCCAGTGGTACCTTTTTAAGCTGTTTATCGCTTACAAACTGATAACAATCTTTTTAATCTTGCATTTCAATTTGGTTTTACGGATCCGATTGCTGCCACTTTACTTTTAAGTAAAGGATCATAGAAGCCTTTCCTTTTTCTATGCATTATTTCACCATCTGAAATCACAATGCATTCAAGAACCTTACTCCAATCAAGAAGAAGCAGATATTTGGTACTTGAATGAAACTTCCTACTGACTACATTGGTTGCCAGACTGTAGTCTTGGTTAGTCCATATACAAGTCATGTGCTAAAACTCCTGATACACATATTTACCGAATAAGGAGAGAGAGGCCTTGTGGCTATCAAGAACATTACAAGAATTGGAACTATCAACAACTTACATACGATAGTAAGGGAAGTGTTAATAAACTGTGTTGGTATTTTATATGGTATCAGTATTTGTAGTTCTTTGAACAAACTTTGAACAGAAAAGGTTCAATAAATTAAACCCTAAAATTCTGCCAGCAAATGACATAATTTTGCTGTATATGCTACAATGCAACTATCACTTGCTGGTCTGGAGAGGATGCCATCCTGCAATATACATGTAGCAGCTGTCTGACCCACTAAAGTTGGATAAATGATGGACAGTAAGACAGATCAATCAGCTCCATAACTCATGAGTCTACCAGTTACTCCTCCAGAACTTCTTAGTGACTTTGTTTGTGATAGAATAGATATATGAGCATCAATGTACACAAAACCTAATGGATGCACCATTACCTACGATCTTTGATTGCACTAACTGTTCATGTAGCTTCTCTCAAGTAACCAGTGTGTATACATGTATATACGAAACTTGATTATTATCACTAGCATCACTAATTCAGATTTTAGTAGGATGTCATGATATATTACAGAAAGAAAAATTCCATCATAATTGGTGGTCTCATAAATCTTTAAATGGGACATGTGATTCTAATGAATTTAGAAAAAAATGCCTAAACTGGTTAGGACGGCAAAATTGCTATATACAGTGTATTGTGTGATATAGCCACTAAAGAAGTATCGTCATTTTGATTTTTGTTGAAATGAACTGTGTCTCAATTTTTTTTTAAATGAAGAACTAAATTGCATATATACTGTATTTAAAGCACTTATTTTATTCTACATATTTTCTGTTGTCGAATTCTGACATTTCACAGCTCAAAAGGCTACGAGGGACGTTCAATTAATTATGGAACTGGGGTTCTATAAGCCATAGTTACGTCGCAATTCAATTTTAAGTTTCTTCAATCATTCGAAGTAATCCTCTTTGACACCCACACACTTCTGAAGTTTTGAGATCCATTACTTATATGCCAATAAATTGGCCTCTTTTGGAACACCCCGCAGACACTGGTAAATTGCACTGCATATGGAACATGAAGGCCTATACCGAAGACCAGAGGCTTTTTTCGTCATCATGGGGAACACAAAAAAGCCACACGGGTTTAAGCCCGGCTATAAGGGTGGATGAATACGCTGTGCAGCATGTGTCTCTTTCAAGAAGTCTTGGGCAAGATGACACCTGTGGACAGCTCCGCTGTCATGGATTTGGTACATGCCTCTTTAGCCGGCCCTAGACCTGCTCTTTTCGTTATATTTCTTTACTTTCCCCGACATACAATTCTTGTTTGAATGACCGGCGATAGTGGTACTATTTGAAACAGTAATTTGAACAATAAACCCGTTACATTTGAAAATTACCGCGTACAAAACTTTTCCCGCGCTTTTAATTTTGTGGCTATTACGGACTTTGCCTGATCTTTTCGCAACAATTGCTTGCTAGTTCCATGCAATTGGTGCTCATGATAATAGATTATTGTTCAATCATATGAATAAAGCTCAGAAAGCCCATATTTAATGCATTTATTGCATTATTTCAAAATATATTTTGCACGGGGTGCTCTCTATCCTTTAGGCAGCTGGTGGGGACCCAATGGGCATAAACCATTCTGTGTTTCAACCATTTCGTCAAAATCGTATAACATATCCCCGATAAAAAACCAACTTTATCTGCAATGTCTTGCATATTTATTCATGCGTCTTGTTCGGTCATGTCGGAATCTACAGCAAAATTTGCTTTGGTACTAGCTCTTCCCGGATTGCCTGAGAGGGGGGCATCATTCAGGCCAGTTTTACCCATTTTAATTATTATTATCATCCTAAAAACTGACGTATATTCAACGTTCGGATGTCCACGATTCTGATATAGTTCATTATATACATGTGATGCAGATATTTCAAAGCCTATGCGACCTTTAATGTAGACCCGTACATCCTACTTCAGTTCGTTTTACATTTTGCGCACAGCGAAATAGCCAGTGTATATGACTGAACCAACTTAAAAGTTCAATAACTTTTTAAACAGTCAACGAATTTGTCTCAAATTTTGACCAAGTATAGACAGTAATTTTCCCGTCAAATAGCCACAAACGCGACTAGTTCTATAGAACCGTGTAGTATGGTGGACCATTAGTACCACTTTTAATTGAACGCCCCTCGTACCGTCAACCTAAAATTTAGATGTTTTTTTTTATCATTTTGCATGGCATATTCAATTCTATATCGGATAATATTATGGTGATACTTCAGATAGCTTTGTATATAAAATGAGTTTTGTGCCAATTTAGAATATAAAGATGAACGACTTTGACATTCTTTTAAATTACCATAACACAAGTCAAATTTGAAACATGATAAAAACAAAGATTTTTTATTATTCTCTCAAGGTATCCCACAAGGTGTTTGTACACATCATTTTAAAATTTCTGTGACAATGCAACACATCCAAATCTTAATATCAAGTTATTGAAGTTCATACACCATTATTTATTTTAGTATATAGCTTTGTATTCAAGAGTTTGTGTACAATAACAAAAAATACGTAAAATAGCAGATATATTCACTTTTTTCACATCTGACCTTGAATTTGACCTTGACCTTGACAGCATTTTAAAAATGTATCATAAAAAAGATCAAACACACTGCATGAAATAAAATCTGCTTTATTTGATATATAGATATACATTAAGTCAGTACAAACAATCGTATAAGACAGCCAATTTGGTTTTCATTGTGGCGGCCATATTGGACGCCATCTTGGATTTTGCAACAAATAAGAATATTTTCTAGTCTTACATGACAGCTTTATCTAGAATATGAGCATTGTGCTAATATATAAAAATTAAAGCAACACTTTGACATTAATTTAATGACCATTATGTATATAAAAAATATGGGAAAACTGGTAAAATACAGTTTTCCATTATTTTTCACTAGGGGTCTATAGACGCCATCTTGAATATCTCCATGAAAACACAAGATATCTTAACCTTTATGTTAAATTATCAAAGCCTATATATTGTAGTTTATTTTGGTATATAACATTTCTGGCTTTTTATGCAAACTTTTGAGTAATAAGAAAAGAAAACTGGTAGATGACATATTTTTTCACTATTTTTCACATTTGACCTTGAATTTGACCTTGACCTTGACATTATGACCATTGTAAAATGCATCACGAGAAAGTTCAAACCTAGTATATGATATTGAACCTAGTTTGTATGATGTATAGATATACATTAAATCAGTACAGGCAATCATATACAACAACCCCTTGTTTTCAATTCTGGCGGCCATCTTGGACGCCATCTTGGATTTCTCAGCTCGTACCAACATCCAAGACTTGATATTGACCGTTTTATAAACTTCAGGATATGACAAACATTTTGGTATAGGTTAGAAAATGTGGTACTTTTGTGACCACCTACCCCATGAAATAGGCCACTTTTTCAGCGAAAGTCACTCCACTATATGGCTGCTGAAAAAATTACGACCAAACAGTATTTCTAAAAGGTTAATAGGCAATGTTTTGCAACAACCCTCACCTGAGCAGCCTTTGTTTACCTTGACCTTCCATTCAAAACCAAAGGTTATACTCATCCAGCAGACCGATTTGAAATGAAATTTTTGGTCAGGTATGACAAAAAATGATTTATTGATCTATACCCTATAGTGTTTTACCGAGTGATTCGATATGATACACAAAAACAAAGCTTCAAGTTACTTGTAACGTTACCGAACTTTCCGCTGTTTTCAAAGAGCAACGCTCTCTGATGTAAATAGCGAAAAATCAAAATATCAAAGAGCATATTTACATCAGAGAAGACATGGAAGACTCGGATTAACATTCAAAGGTGCAGTTACGAGGTTTTAGTTGAAAAGCCACATCAATTAATTGTGGGAATGCTTATCAATATATTGTTCCATTACCTTTCCAGTTACATTCTATTAGAACCATTCGAATGATTTCATCGTCAAGAGAAGATTGAAATATTTCTCTGACATTTTGAAAAGTTCGTTCTCGATCACTCAAGATCGAGTTTTCTGGGGGACGCTGTGTCTGTGGACTTGAGCTTCTACTCGTTCGTGATCTTGGCATAATGATGTAAGAGTAGTACGGGATGACAAAATGTTGTGATCAAAGGAAACACCGATCTTTTTCTCATTTTTGACAATGTTTATTTACTTCAACGTGAAAGTAAGAACTGCGCATCTTTTTCGCGCTGACAGATCAACTTCCGTTATGTTTGTAGACTGGCAAATCTTAGATTGGAAATTTTTCCATACTTTGTCTACCGATTAAAGCCACACTAAAACATCGAAATAATGGGATTTTCTCTTTGAAGTATATGGAAAACTATGTAAAAAGAAGATATTTTCTCTGACAAGGCCGTGTGCGGCTTACCTACAGCAAGGGTACAAATGTTGACAATCAATTTGCGTCGCCACACAATTTGTTGATAACTGGGGATAGGCCTGTGATAACCTGCCAGTAATAATACCCGAAAGGAAAGTTAGGCAGTATAGATAGATAAATGTTTACAATCTTGGTATCATATAAGGGGTATGCCTACCTGCTATACCCACGGAATTGCCTTAACCCTTTTACCCACGGAATTGCCTTAACCCTTTTCTGAAACAAGAACTAGTTTCAACGTCCCAAGTAGCCTACCAAAGGGCTCGGGGAAACATTGAGACTAAAGAAAAAACTGCTGACGACCAGCGTTTTCACCTTTTACCCCCAATATTTTCTGTGCTATAATGTAAACAAATATGTCATAATCGACATCTACTTGGTCGCCTGCAGCAGCTTTGAAATTGAAACGGCATAATTCTTCGCCATTTTGGAAAGGTTTTGTAAACGGGAGAGAAAAAGATGCGCTTATAAAATAAGCACATGCTTTGAACAAATAATAATGAGTAGTTCACAAATTAGCCGATTCCCGCATAATGACGGTCTTTTGACACAAGATAAATGCTCTGGAAAACAATGTGCAAAATGAAGAAATTGATTGTGACAAGCAATTTCTCCATTTCCCTCAATGTTTTCTACCCAGAAAAAGCAGAATTTCATTCATTTGAAATTGTCGTCTGCAACATCTTTGAATTGGTATCAGGCTTAATATTTGAGGTCTACAATGGGTTAAAATTGATTATGGACGGTGTAAAAGGAGTCCTAGGAGCTACACGGTGTATAATTACGTGACTCAGAATTTCCGATGATCTTCAATATCTTTTTTAATACTTGGCCAATTTGAATTCGGTTTGAAGCAGAGAATGTGGGAAAATGCCAGGAATAGGCTGGACGTGTTGGATTTTTGAAAAATCAACTGATAAAAAGTTATTGAACATAAACCAAAATTTTGGTTTATGTTCAATAACTTTTTTATCAGTTGATTTTTTTGTAAAAATCAACCACGTCCGTCTAATACGTGACGTCTGTTCACATTCTCTGCTTCAAACTGAATTCAAATCGGTCCAGTATTTTCAAAATTATTGAAGATTTTCTAAAAATATTGTATCAGGTGATTATCCATCGTGAACTAGGTCTGTCCGTATCTCGAAAAGGTCCCGTTTTCATTTTAAGTAAGAAAGATATAAATCACTGATGGAAAAAAGTAACTGTGCATGCTTATTTTCTTAATCATTTGTATCTATACGACCTATTGACAAGAAACATCTCTTGCAATTGTCCATAAGATACGCTTGTTAATGAAATGTCAAATGCCGACAACTGCACATGCAAGGACGTTCGACGTTAACATCCTTTTCGTTTAAATGTTTTGTTGCACTGCGTTATTCCTAAGTGATGTTTAAATTTGTTTTTTATGGCTGAACTGTTGTTATTGTCCAGCAAGATTAACCCGGGACATCTGCATATGTATAAATAAACCATGACCTCTGGACAGACGAGTCCAACTAAGAAGGTAAAACAGGTTTTCGGAACCCCATTTGTTCAAATTAAACCGTTGTTACAATTTTTAATTTAAAAACAAGGATCGTATTCATAAATGGTCTCTGTGGCAAAGTGGGTAAGGTGGTGGTCTCCCAATCTAATGATATATTTTAGCCAGGGTTCGACACCAGAAAATTCCACAATTTTTCATGTTTTATTTTTTATTATTCCATCTTTTTTCTTTTATCTTCGCAGTGCGCCTTTTCTTTTCATATGTTTCGTCCATATAAATTATGTGTACATTAAAATGATTTCTATGTCATCAGGGTTATATCTATGTAAGCCTACAACCCAGACATGTCTGACATTAATGACTTAACAAATTGTATTACTTAAATTGAATTATTCAGAATTTCGTGCAAAGCTATCATTTAGAAAGGTATCTAATGTGATGGAAAAAATAAGAAATAAAATAAAAAAAGAATAAAAACAAAAATGATAAATAAAACGCGACTATGTGAGATTCGAACCCACATCTTCCAACTTGTAATGGTTGGTAACGCTGTTTTACCACTCGACCACTGTTACTTTATATTGACGTCGCAGTATTAAATTACTTTGAGAAAAACACACCATAAAGTATAAACATTCAACCCCTCTCATATGGATTAGTCAACAATTAAAAGTACATTTGAGTCTCAAGGTCAGTGGTGGCACTATAATGACCCCGTTTTGGCTTTGTTTTGTTAAAGACACTCAACTAACGGACTTTGCGCACGAAAATTAAGTTGTCCCGGGTTAACCTTGCTAGACAATAACTCGCTTGTTGTTCAGAAAACATGTACATTTGTTTAATTGAACAGAAAACAACGCGATACATTTATCCAAAGATGCACTTAAATGCATTCTTTAGACAGTAGCCCCTTACACCAAAGCAATAGGTCGCCAAGCGTTTTGGTTTGTATAGAAACATTTGTAGGTACTTTTGAGACAATTTCAACAATTTAGAAACACGTGTACGCAACTTGCCACATTCGATACGTCGACGCGTGACGTCATTCTGACAAGTCAACCATAATCGGAGTTGAGTTCTATCAGCAGAATGCCTGTTAGAGATCGGTTAATGGACCGCTACATCCGTCTTAGACGTACTCCGATACGTATAGTCTTGCAACGACGTCGTCGATGACATCATTTACAGTGGCTTAGACAACATCTACTTTTTCGTAAGGTCGACTTGAACAAAGTATTGCTTATTGGGGTGCCTCGATTTCATCTGTACAGTCCGATGGTCGAGTTCGCATTCATAAACGCGCCGGGGAACGTCATGTGGGTCTATGCTTTATTCAACGTCAGTGCTTGACTAGTTGGCTCCGTTATTGGTCAACGCCTCAAGAAGGACCTTTTAAGAGCCGTTTGTGACAGTTTAGCCGTCTTGTTGCTGCAGAGCATTATCGTGTCAATAGTGTTCACACTCGAAAATGGCTTGTGAACTTGAATTTTACCCCTACAAACTTTTCTGGCTTGTTACGGTGATAATGAGTGGATATCAAACTGACACTCATTGAATTTTAAAGGTTAAACGTTCTTATTCCAAAATTGTAAAATTTCATTCATTCAACCTATGCATTTAAAATGTTATATAGAAAGAAAATGTGCACAGTTACTTTTTTCCATTAATATAAATCATGACTGTCAAATTCTTCTGCGGCTTTTATTGGTTGGATCTCTTTTACGAGTTAGGTAAAAATGACATTTTTTACCGCCGAATATTCACGACGTCGCCCGAAGAAATTCGAATTCGCGTGAATCTCAGTAGGGTGGAAAACCTTAAAACAATATTTTGATGTAGCATATTCTCTGATAACGAGAATTTTGATGTTTTGGGATTGACCTATTTCTTCGGTGGCGGACACACTTATGCTTGAGGACGCACGAATTGCTGTCGAAAGATCGGGGGCATATTGTTTTACTCGTGTCCGTCTTTCTGTCTGTCCGCGTGTCCGTCCGTCCGTTCGTCTGTCTGTCGGTGCGTCCGTCTGTCTGTCCGAAAACCTAACATTTTGCTTTTTCTCCAAAAGTACTTGACGTACAAAGCTCAAATTTGGTATGTAGGGGGCGGGGGTGAGCGTTCTAACTTTCTTTCAATGACAGCTATCTGTTTCATGCAATATGACATTCCCCAAGGTAATCCGTTAACCCTTATCAACCCTTTACACAGGGTCCCCTTTACACAAAAACTTAACATTTTAGCAAAATGGCAATTTCGAGGACATTAGTGTTTCACAAACAAATCTTGTTTATTTTTTTTTCTATTAACGCCTTAGCCAATCTATATCTAAGCGAAGTTAAACCCTTCCCCCAACAAGACTGGTTTGACGATGAAAACCAGTTTTTCCAAAGTTGGCCATTTTTCTTTTCTATAATTTTCTATAATTCTATTCTAATGGATATTCACCAATATTGTCGTTCGCAACCTTGTTCATTTTGGGCCACATTGGATTTTTGCAAGTTATGAACGGGTTAATAAACTGTCAGGTTGGTCCAATTAGAGAGTTTCGAGAGGTCCTGGGTTAGATATCCGGCCGCGGCAAATACACTTTCTGACAAAAATGTCAACCATCAATGGTTTGATATCGTGAACCTATTTGGGGGAGCAGCTGGAGGCTCGGTAAGGGTATTGTGGTAGTACAGGAATCCATTGTTAGGTGCTCCAGCCGCCTAGATATGACAAAAGTAGTTGAAAACGGCGTAAACCCCCCAAATAAACCAAACAAAACCAAATAGAGAGTTGCTGCAGACATAAAAAGATGTTGATAAAGATACTATTTCTGTTTAATATAGCAAAGAAAATATTGAGACAAAAGAAGAAAATGCTGATTATTAGCATTTTTTTTATTTTGTCTCAATATTTTCCATGACCCTTTGCTTATTAGGTGCGTCACAATCAAATCTTGTTTAGGAAAGGGTAAAATGAGATGACGGAAATCTAAAAATATTGCTCCACTGAAAAAAATCGTTTTACATTTGATCATTGAAGACAACTTTGAAATAATCTGGAGTCATTGTCCCTTTCCGAAATAAGCCATTGTTTGACATCACCGACTGAGGAAGCATTGGAAAACATTTAGAGAAAAGAAGAAAGAAGCTGATCATCACAAAGCTTCCCCTTTTCTTTCAATACATTCCCAAACAACGACAGTTTTACTTTAGGATTAATTATTAAAAAAAAAAAAAAAAAAAAAAAAAAAAAAACCAGAAACTGTTGCATAAGACGAAAGATTCTTCTTTGATCCCAATCTTTTCCCATGTTTTCTTTTCTGTTTTAGACGTCAGAAGTCTTGTTCGGCAAACTGTGTAACACAGGATAATGTTTTGATGCATGGAATTTGTAATGTAGGCCTACTTGAAAATAAAATTTGCTTGCTGTAGCACCTTTTAACCCTTTTTTGGAAACCAGACCTTGTTTTGACGACGCTGCAAGAAAAATTTTAGAAAAGAATTACGACAATAGAAGAACATGCTAATAACCAGCATTTTCCCTTTTATCTCAATATTGCTGTGCTATATTAAACACTAATCCCATGGGCGGAACTGGAGTAAATTAGTGTAACGTTACATATTTATTACATTTTAAGCCATAATTTGAGCTTGGACCCCCCCCCCCCCCCCCCTGGAAAACAATCTTTGGCTTGGAAACACCCCCTTCCCCCCTAGGAAAAAATCCTGAATCCCGATTTTTAACACCAATTTCTTTGTCTGCAGCAGTTCTTAAATTGAGACACTTTTGAATTTTGCCATTTCTGAAAGGGTTAATTCTAAACGGTCTAACATTTCGTCGTTTCTAATCCGAAGTTTTATCAGTAAAACGGCAAATTGGAACGAAGAAATTTAATATCCGGTCTCGACCGGAAGTGAAAACTAGCCTGCCATCTGTTACTCTGTGTCTAAGTTATTTCTCTTCAAGAATTCGGAGATGTCACGAGAAAACTGCAACTGCGAAAAGTATCGATCTCTTTCAGTCTGCATAGTCACCAATCTGTGATATAAGTGTCGAAATTTACGATTTTATATCTAATAAGAGTAATGCATTTAAAAATTCCAGCATAGATCTAGGTAATTAATGCGAGTTTTCTCTGATGAAATTCGCTCTTTCAAATGTTGATGTCACTCATAAGTGAGTGACATCAACATATCAAAGATCGAATTTCATCAGAGAAAACTCGTAATAAGATCTAGGCTATAGGTTATATAAACCCAAGATAATAAAACATTGCGACGAGAAATCGTTTCGTAAATCTACCGCGAAATTATCGACTCTGCTTAGCTTGGGCTGTTCGAGGAGCATCGGTTTTCTCCATATGATTCTTCTTTTTATTTTCAAATTTAAGAAAACAAACTTACTATATAATTGATATATATATATTTTTTTTATTTTTTTTCTATTTCTCTGATAAATCCCGATTCAATCATTAATGTTCGACATACTTTTTGGACCAATGAAATTGCAGTATATTTTTGAATTTCGCCGCTATATTTCGCATAAACGAGACTGCCGGCTAGTTTATGTGACGTCTATACATAGCCACGCCCCCGTCTCCAATGAACCGCAAGCGAACACTAAGTCAGATAGAGTCTGTATAGTAGATTCTACGCGAAATAAACATTCAATGCGCTGCGCGCATTTTAATGTTTATTTCGCGTAGAATCTACTATACAGACTCTATCTAATATGTAAATGCAATTATTTCAACGACGAAATACTTCACCAGTTTCATTTTTAGAGTAAAATGAAGCCATAGGGAGACGCTAATTTATTTTGATGAATTGTCACCTTATAACAGCTTTAATACTATGTAGTACCTAGAAAATGCTTTTTATGTGATAGACGGTAAATGTCTTTTTCTGTTCGCTGTTTGTGGCATTTTATGAGGGCTTATTTACAAAACGATTAAAGATGTCAACAAGCTGATAACTTGGAATTATCGAACGAATTTATATACACTCTATGTAAGTATTCACAGAGGTTACATCTGAGCTTTTGAAAGGTACAAAATATATTTTCCTTTTTAAAAGATAGATCAAGTGGAACTCTCCTCTTCATATTCATTGTAATATACAGAATTTTTTTTAAGTAGATTTTTTTTCTGATGAATCAGCGCTTGAAAAGAATATGTGGATTTTATGCGTTACATAACCGTTTATGCTCAACCGGATGTCGGATTGTTTTCATTGTACTGTTTGGTACAACTCCAAATTGCAATATTATTAATTTTTGTAGTTATCATCCCATGTCAAAATAAATTTATGAAGATTAGTTACATGTATATTTTTGACAGATAAACAAAATAACGAAGATTAATTGGGTGCTGTTTTGGATATTCATAAGAAAGCGTAGCCTAAATCGGTTTCAAGATCATTTCGCAATTTCGAGACTGTATAGACCCAATTCATATAGTTGCGCACACACGTTTAACTAGGAACTTTATTAAACTACGAACTTATTTCTAGGTGTGCAGTTGAAAACGACAATGCTCAGAAGTATCATTGGACTTTTTACTCTGACAGGTAATTATAGATTTGTATCTTCCATTTGATTGAGACTTTTTTTTTGGGACACAAATTTCAATTTCACAGTGGGGATTGTGCATCATACGATGGATAACAACTACGGCCAAATTAAACTTGCTTCAAGTAAGAAATTGTACATTAACTTTCTTTTTTTCTGCGTCACTTTTCAAGCGGTTTGTTGCATGAACCGCGCCTTATTGATTTCTTTCCTCAGATGCTTTTCTCACCTAAAAGCGAGGCTAATTTGGCCACAGTTGTTATCCATCCCATTATGCACAATCCCCATCGTGCATTTGGGTCTTGCGCCCTTGCAACAGTTTTACGCATTGTTGGGCTCAAAACTAAATTGTAAAAAATGTATGGTGTTGTACTTTCTGTTTGTCGGCAAAATTCACTAGAAAAGCTTCTCAATAAGACCTTTCCGAAGAGGGACATTTACACGGACATTACGTCTTCTCGATGATACGATTCAAATGAGTACCCTCAACATAGTTTTAATGAGAAAATGAAAACATGTATCTTTAAAAGTATATAACTCCCCTTTATATATTTAGCTTTTTACATTACAATGCTTCGATGTATTCTGCAGCTTTCTCCGCTGCATTAACTCCATATAAGAGTTACCATACAGACGGACGCATATACTATGTGTACGAGAAAAGCTTGGCTTATCCGCGAGTGATCCAGTTCTGCCACGATCACGGACACGATGACGCTGCGACCTTCTGCGATCCACACGATCTCACATATTTACCGCTGCCTTCTGGGGGTAGGAAAATGTTCTGGATTAAAGGTAAGGCCAATAAGGTCCTTTCACTTATGTTTTAGTCTGTACCCACAGAACACACTTCCGGAGGCAAAGACGATGGGTTGATGGGAAATCAACATTGTATACATGAAAATTATTACTAAAAATAGTCACAAATCGACATTATCAACACGAGGCTCCCTAAATATGTGGAGAAAACAATGACGACGCACGTGCATTCAATATAACGCGATAAAGAGCACGTGCATTCAACATTAAAACGATTTGGGTTCGAGAGTATTGTTACCAAAACGCTTTGGGATTGAGAGTATGTTACTAAAAATAACGAATACTAAACGTTTGAGCGGCGTTTTAAGACTCCAAGGACGACTTTCGGAGGCTGTTGTGTGCGCGGGGGTCTTAGATGAAACAACTTTATTGTCCCCAATTAAATTGCTCTATTCTAGGCTTTGTATTTTTAATTCAAAAGTTCGCCTTAATGGAAAAAAAAATCAAACTTTTAGAAGTAGGCCTACATTGTATTTGACGACATAGAGAGCGGGGACCGATGCCGAAAATTTTACCATTTTATTTTCTTTTTTCAGTTTCCCTTTCTCAATTCCCTGAATACAAATTCAAGAACATTATTTGTATAAAAGACTACAAGTTTATCAAAGCGATTTTACGAATTTTTCTAATACAGTGGGCGCCCCACCGGAAAACACGGACCCTCTGTGGGAAAATGTATGGATCCGCGATTGTATTAGATCAATTTTATTTTCACATTTACACATAGACCCGTCCATCTGCTCGCACGTTGGTAGTTGCCTGACGATCTGGTTTGACAACACGCGGTACAACAACTGGGTACTGAAGTGTTCTAGATGCACTCAAACTTGGTACGTTATTTGTGAAGATGAAGATGGTACCAATAATGTGACCTTGACTTCTACAGGAACAAACAACGTGACTTTAGGACTTCCGGGTACGTACATAATGTATAATTTTACAAATTACTACACCATGTACCATATTAATATTTACTTCTTCTCTTTCAATACTTTTAAAATCCATTCTTGATCAAAACCATCCATTGTTTTGGAAAGGTTTAACTTTGATAGGATGTTCGGAGACAATTACCCAACAAAAATATCGTAACTGCAGCTTAAAACAAGCTGCAGTTACAAGGTTTTCGTTGAAAAGCAGCGTTAAGTTTCTTTCTCTCATAACTCCACCACATCTATATTCTAAATGAGAACATCATCGAAGCTAATTAGACGGGACTTTTGTACAGGATGATATGATTCTATGGCGTTCGGAAAAATACAAATCGCATTATAAATATATATTTATCGTTGCTTTTCAACGAAAACCTCGTATGTATACAATTACTTATCGTAGCTTCTTTAAACAAAAACCTCGTAACTGCAACTTTAAGCAAGCTGCAGTTACGAGATTTTCGTTGAAAAGCAGCGATTTGTTTCTCAATAATATCCATCTATAACAGGATGCTCAGAGACGACCGTAACGTTGGACAACGTCACTTACGTCATACTACCGCTCGTGACGACGTACGAGAACGCAAGTTCGTTATGCCGTCAGAAATATAACGGAGAATTAATGGATGAATCATTGGCACGAGCAAAGCAGTTCGAGCTTAGCCAAGTCCTTGCCTCAAGCGCTATCAAACAGTTCTGGCTTAAAGGTGGATACATTTTTTTCATTTCGTATCATAATGATAAAACACAAAACTGTACCAGTTTGTCGATTAGAAAAAAAAGCAAAGGGAGGCGTCAAAAACCAGTGCTATACTGCAATTTCTAATACAATGGAAGTTCAGAGATAATTTTAGAACATTTCCGGCATCTCATATTGGACGGAGTACCTTAAAACGAAGAGAAGTTTGGACACGGCGGGGAATTATGTGGCACAACAATTACAGAAAGTCTACAATATAACTGTTAGATCTTATACGTGGCCGATGTGAAAATATTTTAGAGAAGAGAAGGTTGAAAAAAAAGCCAAGAATTTCGTCGACGCTATTGCAAAACCTCGTATCTCCAGCTTAATCAAAGCTGGAGTTACGAGATTTTGCAATTGCATCGACGATTTGCAGGATTTGGTAGATCTTTTGAACCAAATACATTAATGAGCCGGGATCTGGAAAAACGTCCCTTATAACATTTTTCAAAATTGAGTTTTAAGATCAGCCTGCTGTCAAACGGAGTCCAATATGCATCAATGCTGCTCTCTATAAGTTACTACAGGTCACGAAGAAACTATTGGAGAACAATATGGATCCTGATCAGACTGTGCGTATGCACAGGCTGATTTGGATCTATTTTGGGCTCAAGCTTCAAAGGACGTTTTTCCAGATCCAGGCTCATTTTTATAGATCTTGCACTGTAAATAGAGCACATTAGTTACATTAGATTAGATAAAGCAGAGACGCACAGACTCATCGGAGTCTATATACTAGCATAGCCAGTGGTGCCCCGAGTGCAAGCGGGGGAAATTACCTGTATAACGTAACGTAACGTATCATACCTAGCGAATTCCTAGCGTTTTCCTACGTTAACTGCTTCAAACCGAATTCAAATTGGTCACGTATTACCAGAATTATTTTCTTGATGTTATTTTATTGTTGTGTCACGTAAATTCTCTGCCTTGAATAAGTTTAAGAAAAATAGTTTAGAAAGCAGTTACATAAAGTATATTGAAATGATAGACCTAATCATATAAATCTACATTTTTACTTGGCACGCACAGGAACCGGAAGTAGTTTTTGTACTTTGCTGACGTCATCCAAGGTCATCCACTTGCCCTGTTCTGATATACACGGCACCATGTGCTCAAAGAACACACTCCCGGTACAGAGATCATTCATCGCCTCTAACTATGATGGTAAGTACAATGGCAATGAATTTTGTGCTAAAAATAGACTGTGTTTACCGTCATGTTTTGATAAACCGTCAGTGCTGTTATAAAATATCATAACTAGGTACAGCTTGAACCAAGCCGTAGTTATTGTTGAACCGAAGTTACCGTGCGCTCATTATTATAATACGAGATTTTATAACAACACCAACGAAATACTTTTTGTTTACGAAATTACGTCACGGTAACTGGATAAAATTGTTCCCTATTGATACTCGTTATGTCGATATCCGCTAAGTCGAAATTCTGCTTAAATCCAAGTGTAAATTGCCCGTTTCGTGTAATTCCTTTCCATACCATATTTCAAATATGAAACTACCTGCTGGCGAACAGAAGTGGTAAAATATCATTCTCAAACGGTTGGTCAGATCTAGCCTGTAGAGCAACGGATAATCTGGACGTAACGGAATTCTAAACGTATTTTGGGTTTGATGAACAATGAATAAAATATTGCATCGTGAAAGGCCAATATCCCTCCTATCTGTAGTTGTGCAGCCATAGGCCTACATTGCTTTCTTAGTCTCAGGTCCCATTCCAAAGGAGGTGTCCTATTTCAAAGCATTGACGCCACAGAACTCCGTATTATATATTATATAATTTATTATCGGTTAATGTTTCTTATATAATTCATTTTTTGTTGTACTCAGGTACAATTTAAAAAGGAAGCGTCCTATGTCAAGGTATCAAACGTCAGCATCGACGTCGTAGTAACGTCGATGCTGACCTTTGATACCTTGTCATAGGACTCTTCCTTTGGAATTATCGGTTCTTGGTTCTAATATGATTTATTTTTGTTATATATCTATATTCAGGTCCCATTCAAAGGAGGCGCCCTATTTCAATGTGTCGAATGACTGCAACGTCGTTAGTCTCTGCATCATTGATTCCTAATTCTAATTATATTTATTTCTTGATATATCAGGTCCAATTCCAAAAGATACGTCATATGAGAAGGTGTCAAACGTCATCGATGACGCCACTACACACGGTATTATCAGTTCCTGGTTCTTATGTATTTTTATACAAAGGTCCACTTCCAAAGGAGGCGTCCTATGTCAAGGTATCAAACGTCAGCATCGACGTCGTCGTGACGTCGATGCTGACGTTTGATAACTTGTCATATGACTCTTCCTTTGGAATTATCGGTATTATCGGTTCATGGTTCTAATTATATTTATTTCTTGATATATCAGGTCCAATTCCAAAAGAGGCGTCATATGAGAAGGTGTCAAACGTCATCGATGACGCCACTACACACGGTATTATCAGTTCCTGGTTCTTATATATTTTTATACAAAGGTCCACTTCCAAAGGAGGCGTCCTATGTCAAGGTATCAAACGTCAGCATCGACGTCGTAGTGACGTCGATGCTGACGTTTGATACATAGTCATAGGACTCTTCCTTTGGAATTATCGGTATTATCGGTTCATGGTTCTAATATGATTTATTTTTAGGTCGGGAAATCTCTTTGAGATTTTCACGTCCTATAGCCATCCAACGCTTCTAACGCTTTTCTACGAAAACCTTGTATCTTCCGCTTATTTTAATCTGCAGATACGAGGTTTTCGATATAATTTGGTCGCCGCATAGTCGTTCAAAATGTCTGAGTCCGCCGAAAAAGTAGACCTACCTTTGAACAATTCATAATTACTCAAATAACATAATCATCGTAAAGACTTTCAATTCCTAATTGTTTTATCAAAACAATGCAGTAGTTTGCTCATAAGTGCGAAAACTATCAACTTCTCTTTTTGCCGGAAAGGTTGATTCGAACTATTCTAACTGGTGTGGCAGACTAGAGCAGACGAGAATTTCAACACCAAATTACTGCGCCACACAGTTCGTGTGATCGAACATTTCCGTGAAGCACTCGTAGATTCACGGAAAATCTATTTATATCCTGACTCTAGTCGAGTCCTTCTCCTTGTTCAATCCCTATAGCGCACAATCGCATTTTACAACACATGCGTTTTATCGGGTTATACGCTCACGTGTTAACACTTCGCGGTGTAAAGCTAGTCTCATATGCTTTGACCAACTAAAGTGTTACCGTAACGGCGTTGACGGACTTTGAGCCGTCTTGAGTACATACAACGTAATTTTCGTAATTTATTCATCCTTATTAATCCAGGCTTAGGTTTAACAGGAATTTAATCATCTTTCTTCGACCGGGCTTGAGATATAGGCTATTTATGAGTTAATTGTAGGCCTCTGTCTCTGCAGATGATAGGGGTGATAGAGTTATCTCTTTCACAAACGACAGACAGAACAATCCAAAGTGAAAGCTAATGCGAAAAGCAAAGAGGACAGCAAAAATAAAAAGAAAGCAAGATCTAGATTTGTGTGCAGAAAATACGAGCTCACTTTTTCAAATTCTGAGTTTAACACACATATTATTAGAATTGTTGATCAATGTTTATGGTCTAACCTTTACCATTATTTACAATGTGCTATATTGTAAATTTAATTATCTAAATCTGGTCAGTTCTCATGCCATTTTTTGTGAACCATATTAAATTTAACTTCATTCCTCATTCTGAATTTTGCTCAGAAATTTTCCCGTCATAATATTAATATTTTTCATCGTGCAAAGTTTAACTTTTCCTAAACAGTAGAATGTAAAACTGCTCTCAGGCCCGTAGGAAGCAATTTGATAAGGGCAAGGGCTAAAAACTCTGTCCGGGTTAGTGTCTGAACATCTTAAGGGCTAAATTGGCCTTTTCTTCAATTTTCTATGTAAAATGAGGAAAATTCGATATTTTTGGCCAACATTTTGGTTTATCATCCCGTAGCCCCACCTGTTCCTACGGGCCTGCATCAAAAACGGAATACTGTTGCTACATGTAATGTCAAGTTTTTGTTGATAATTTAGATAAATATTCATGTAAAGTTTAGCTGAAGAATTGTTGAAAAACAGATTGAGACAAAGAAAAAAATGTTTAATATCAAAATGTTTTCGTTTTGCCACCATGTTTCCTAAAACCTTTTTATAATGGATATCAAAATGATATAATGTTTTACAAACTGTTAACCCAGACAATTCATTAAGGCAGTCCATCCGTAATGAGATTCATGCGACGTCGGATCTTTTCTGACGACGCAGTAAATATTTTTTAACATACTGTTAGCCGTTCAACACGGACACGTTACGAGTTAAAAGAAATCGACACTTCCCATCACCGAATGTTTACGACATCACCCGAAAAAATACGACATCGTGTAATGGGTTTGGTTTATTGGGGTTTTACGCAGTTTTCAACTACTAGGGTCATATCGCGGCGGACCGTGTAATGGAGTAGATCTATATTGTTGACAATTACCCTTTCGTCTCCTATGATTTCTTTTCAAGAAATATCAAATTTTTGGTTAGGTAAACTCGGGAATAAGAGTATAAGGATTAATTTTAGTGTAACAACAATCAGATAACAACATTGAGAATATTTTACGAATTCAATGTAAATTTAAGAAAATTGACCATTTACTGTATTTTGAATCCTCTGTTTCCCGACCTTCAGTACTATCAGTACTTTGATTTGTTATATACAGTCGACACTCGTTATGTCGACATCGGATAAGTCGAATTTCCGCTTAAGTCGAAGTGAAAGTCTGGCCCCGTCCTCACCAATGGATATCAAAACGTTAAATGAAATAATTTCGAAATAAATATAGCCATTGAAATTTAGTAGGAAAAGGATAGAAATTGCTCGTTTCGAGCAATTTCTTTCCTTTTCCTACTATATTTCAATCATCAACTCACTTGATGAGCAAAGAAAATGGTCAAATGGCATTCAATTCGAAATTGAACACAATCGGATGAGTCGAACTCCTGATATGTCGAGATAATTTGACGGCCCCTCTGACTTCGACACAACGAGTGTCGACTGTATTTATATTCAGGTCCCATTCAAAGGAGGCGCCCTATTTCAATGTGTCAAATGTCTGCAACGTCGCTATTCTCTGCATCATTGGTTCCTATTTCTAATTATATTTATTTCTTGATATATCAGGCCCAATTCCAAAAGAGGCGTCATATGAGAAGGTGTCAAACGTCATCGATGACGCCACTACACACGGTATTATCAGTTCCTGGTTCTTATATATTTTTATACAAAGGACCACTTCCAAAGGAGGCGTCCTATGTCAAGGTATCAAACGTCAGCATCGACGTCGTAGTGACGTCGATGCTGACGTTTGATAACTTGTCATATGACTCTTCCTTTGGAATTATCGGTATTATCGGTTCATGGTTCTAATTATATTTATTTCTTGATATATCAGGTCCAATTCCAAAAGAGGCGTCATATGAGAAGGTGTCAAACGTCATCGATGACGCCACTACACACGGTATTATCAGTTCCTGGTTCTTATATATTTTTATACAAAGGTCCACTTCCAAAGGAGGCGTCCTATGTCAAGGTATCAAACGTCAGCATCGACGTCGTAGTGACGTCGATGCTGACGTTTGATACATAGTCATAGGACTCTTCCTTTGGAATTATCGGTATTATCGGTTCATGGTTCTAATATGATTTATTTTTAGGTCGGGAAATCTCTTTGAGATTTTCACGTCCTATAGCCATCCAACGCTTCTAACGCTTTTCTACGAAAACCTTGTATCTGACGCTTATTTTAATCTGCAGATACGAGGTTTTCGATATAATTTGGTCGCCGCATAGTCGTTCAAAATGTCTGAGTCCGCCGAAAAAGTAGACCTACCTTTGAACAATTCATAATTACTCAAATAACATAATCATCGTAAAGACTTTCAATTCCTAATTGTTTTATCAAAACAATGCAGTAGTTTGCTCATAAGTGCGAAAACTATCAACTTCTCTTTTTGCCGGAAAGGTTGATTCGAACTATTCTAACTGGTGTGGCAGACTAGAGCAGACGAGAATTTCAACACCAAATTACTGCGCCACACAGTTCGTGTGATCGAACATTTCCGTGAAGCACTCGTAGATTCACGGAAAATCTATTTATATCCTGACTCTAGTCGAGTCCTTCTCCTTGTTCAATCCCTATAGCGCACAATCGCATTTTACAACACATGCGTTTTATCGGGTTATACGCTCACGTGTTAACACTTCGCGGTGTAAAGCTAGTCTCATATGCTTTGACCAACTAAAGTGTTACCGTAACGGCGTTGACGGACTTTGAGCCGTCTTGAGTACATACAACGTAATTTTCGTAATTTATTCATCCTTATTAATCCAGGCTTAGGTTTAACAGGAATTTAATCATCTTTCTTCGACCGGGCTTGAGATATAGGCTATTTATGAGTTAATTGTAGGCCTCTGTCTCTGCAGATGATAGGGGTGATAGAGTTATCTCTTTCACAAACGACAGACAGAACAATCCAAAGTGAAAGCTAATGCGAAAAGCAAAGAGGACAGCAAAAATAAAAAGAAAGCAAGATCTAGATTTGTGTGCAGAAAATACGAGCTCACTTTTTCAAATTCTGAGTTTAACACACATATTATTAGAATTGTTGATCAATGTTTATGGTCTAACCTTTACCATTATTTACAATGTGCTATATTGTAAATTTAATTATCTAAATCTGGTCAGTTCTCATGCCATTTTTTGTGAACCATATTAAATTTAACTTCATTCCTCATTCTGAATTTTGCTCAGAAATTTTCCCGTCATAATATTAATATTTTTCATCGTGCAAAGTTTAACTTTTCCTAAACAGTAGAATGTAAAACTGCTCTCAGGCCCGTAGGAAGCAATTTGATAAGGGCAAGGGCTAAAAACTCTGTCCGGGTTAGTGTCTGAACATCTTGAGGGCTAAATTGGCCTTTTCTTCAATTTTCTATGTAAAATGAGGAAAATTCGATATTTTTGGCCAACATTTTGGCTTATCATCCCGTAGCCCCACCTGTTCCTACGGGCCTGCATCAAAAACGGAATACTGTTGCTACATGTAATGTCAAGTTTGTGTTGATAATTTAGATAAATATTCATGTAAAGTTTAGCTGAAGAATTGTTGAAAAACAGATTGAGACAAAGAAAAAAATGTTTAATATCAAAATGTTTTCGTTTTGCCACCATGTTTCCTAAAACCTTTTTATAATGGATATCAAAATGATATAATGTTTTACAAACTGTTAACCCAGACAATTCATTAAGGCAGTCCATCCGTAATGAGATTCATGCGACGTCGGATCTTTTCTGACGACGCAGTAAATATTTTTTAACATACTGTTAGCCGTTCAACACGGACACGTTACGAGTTAAAAGAAATCGACACTTCCCATCACCGAATGTTTACGACATCACCCGAAAAAATACGACATCGTGTAATGGGTTTGGTTTATTGGGGTTTTACGCAGTTTTCAACTACTAGGGTCATATCGCGGCGGACCGTGTAATGGAGTAGATTTATATTGTTGACAATTACCCTTTCGTCTCCTATGATTTCTTTTCCAGAAATATCAAATTTTTGGTTAGGTAAACTCGGGAATAAGAGTATAAGGATTAATTTTAGTGTAACAACAATCAGATAACAACATTGAGAATATTTTACGAATTCAATGTAAATTTAAGAAAATTGACCATTTACTGTATTTTGAATCCTCTGTTTCCCGACCTTCAGTACTATCAGTACTTTGATTTGTTATATACAGTCGACACTCGTTATGTCGACATCGGATAAGTCGAATTTCCGCTTAAGTCGAAGTGAAAGTCTGGCCCCGTCCTCACCAATGGATATCAAAACGTTAAATGAAATAAATATAGCCATTGAAATTTGGTAGGAAAAGGATAGAAATTGCTCGTTTCGAGCAATTTCTTTCCTTTTCCTACTATTTTTCAATCATCAACTCACTTGATGAGCAAAGAAAATGGTCAAATGGCATTCAATTCGAAATTGAACACAATCGGATGAGTCGAACTCCTGATATGTCGAGATAATTTGACGGCCCCTCTGACTTCGACACAACGAGTGTCGACTGTATTTATATTCAGGTCCCATTCCAAAGGAGGCGTCCTATTTCAATATGTCAAATGTCTGCAAAGTCGCTATTCTCTGCATCATTGATTCCTAATTCTAATAATAATTATTTATTTCTTGATATATCAGGTTCAATTACAAAAGAGGCTTCATATGAGAGGGTGTCAAACGTCAGCAATGACGCAACTACACTCGGTATCATCGGTTCCTGGTTCGCTCGGAGCGCGATGGACTGCGCCACAATGTGCAGTGACACCACCAATTGTCAGTCCTTCGTTTATATCGTTAAAACCAGAGTATGCCGACTACACAATCTACGATTAACACCAGTTGCTGGACTAACACCAGAGCACGGGAGTGAATACTATTTCAAAAATATGTAATTGGGAACGATTTCATCTAGTTAACAGTGACCAAATTTCGGACTGACAATGGTATTTCCGTAGGTTTACCGTTTTGTGTTAAAATCTCGTAACTACGGCTTGATTCATGTTTTTGTGTAAACTGTATAACAAGATATTTGCTTTCGAGAGAATTCAGATTGGGCCAGATTGTTGTTACAGGTGATTACGCAAAAATATTCGTACGTTCGTTTTAATTAATAAATCAGGGGCTCGTTGTGTAATCAGGGGATTTAACTACATGTATATCACCATCCATCAGGAAGAACACAAGTTATGTCCCTTTGTTTAATATTTGTTACATGTCACGATAATGCTCGATTCCCACCGATCAAATCTACTCGATCTAATCGATCGCTTAAATTCCCTCATAAATTCTAACCAAATGACTTTAATTTGATCTCTAGTCGACCAAGCCGACCTCTGCAGTCGATTTGATCGGGCGAATAGATGCGGCAGAGGTCGAGTTGGTCGGATTGGATTGGATTGTATGGAGTTTTACGTCCCACTCAACAGTTAAGGTCATATGAAGACGGGACCTCGGTTTAAAGTCTCATCCGACAGATCGAACCAGCAACCCCTGTGTTCGAAGTCCAGCGCGTTACCACTGCACCGCCTTCGCCCCTAGAGTTGGTCGGAATGTGGTCGGTAGCCACTCGAGTACAGGTCGAGGTGATCGAGTGGAAGTTGGGTGAAAGGTCGAGTACACTTTATTAACCCGCTCGATCTCCTGGCACGATTGATGATCAATATACGATCACTTCAAAATCAATTTTCTACTCGATCGCACACCAATATTTTGACAGTCAAAAGAATTCGAGAAAGAAGCCCGACTGGTACAGAACAAGCTCAATCACCCCGACCATTCCCGATCACCTAGGTCGATCAAACTCGATCTCGAACTTCGATGTCTTGATAGGATTTCATCGAATTGATTCGATCGGCAGTGGTAACTTAGCATTATGCCACGGCCGTTCAAATAAATACGATCATCTCGATCGCTGAAATTCCCAGATCAAACCCGACCGAACTCTAAAGTCGATTTGATCATGTGATTAGATGGAGAAAAGATCGAGTTGATCGGGATGCGGTCTGGAATCACAAGAGTATAGGTCTTTGTGACTGATTATATGTTGGATGCAGATCGGATAAGATCTTCAACACGATTAATACACGATCGCTTCCCAATCAATTTCATATCCAATCGTACACGTGCAAAAGAATCGAGTAGGAAGCATGACCGATGCACATCAAGTTCGATCACCCGGACATCTCCCGATTAGCAATGGTGACCGAGCTCGATCTAAATCAGATCCCTTGGACTTGGTCGAGTTGAAATGATCGGCTGTGGGAACCTAGCGTAAAACTCGCCCACGCATAATCACGCGATCAAGTTCAGATCGAGATCGATAGGCATAGGTAATCGGAAATAGTCGGGTTAATCGACCTTGATCTACATTACTGGGCCCTTTTTCTCGATTTTTTTCTGACCGTCAACAATATTTGTGTGGGATCTAGTGGAACTTTGATCGAGAAGCGATCGTGTATTGATCGACAAGAAGATGGATTCGATCGAGAATGGTTCGTAGGAAATCGAGTGCGATCGGGTTGATATCTGTTACATAACCTGCACCCAACCTACACTCGTTTACCTCGACTTGTACTCGAGTGAATCGCGACAATATCCCGATTTAATCGACCTTTGCTTCATGTGTCCACCCGATCAAAACGCATGTAGAGGTCGGGCTGATCGACTTCAGATTCGGAGAATTTAAACGATCGGGTGGATCAAATTGATTTGATCGACAGTGGGAATCTAGCATTACACGAATATTTTAAAATTCGGGAAAGAAACTAGATCAATAAGCAGACCAAGCTTGATCACACGGACCATTCCCGATCACCCATGCCGATCCAGCTCGATCTGTATTCCATCGCTTGATCGGGTTTGATCGAGTTGAATCGATCGACAGTCGGAACCTAGAATTAGCTGATCTTTTAAACTAAAAATGAAACAACCGTCTACAAAAATACTGCATTTATTTTTTTAGCTAAAATACATTTATGTAAACGCATGTCGTGCAAAATGTAGTACAAAACTAGATAAATAACAACAACAACAAAAATATCGGGTGGTGATACACATTATTGTAAAACATTATTTAACAGAGCGTTTAGTTAACAGAGCATCAGCTTTGATAGAGATTAAGACCTTCTAATGGAGATAGATATGTGAATATATTGTGTTAAAATAGAAATGTTTTTACCTATAGAGATAGAGTTTCCCTGTTTAGTTGTGTTTGTCAGAATTGACGTTACTGTTTAGTTGATTAAATCGATCTCTATTTCTTTTTCACATGCAAAGGGGTATCTAAAGAAATAATCTCGATGCGACAATTTCAATGGGTAACCACATCATATGAATTAATGAATGATAAAAGTAATTTAAGATCTACAATTTGAATAGTCATTATCCGCTCTTATATGTAGCTCTGTGTTCAATAAGGAGACTATATTGTAATTACAATTGCGTATCAAAGCCTTGGTTTTCTTTGCCAGAACCATTCGGCAAACCAGAGTCCTTTTCTACAACCCCATCATCCATAGCGTAGGCAAAATTCCTTTTCGCCTCTTTCCTCTTGTTTCGCCTCATTTTATCCTCTTCCGTTAAATACCGGAAGTGGAATACAAAGCACATGGTAAGCGCGGGAACCAGAAAGACGGCTGTTGCGATGAAGGCGACCTTGATGTTGTAGTTGTACTGGTCTGACGTGTCTCGGTGCTTCACGCCATGTATGTTTAGACCGAACGTCGTCTTGTCTCGAAGTGTCATTGCGCTGTTAAACACATGACAGGTATACACGCCGTAAAACATTGGCTCAACTTTCTTAACGGTTAGTACGAGATGTTTCACGGAGTCCTTGTCCGCGATCATAAAATGGTCATCATCTACAGTGTGATTCAGCATTCCATGATTCGGGGTTTCCCAAACAATCCATTCCATTGGCTGAACGTTGATTGATGACGTGTTGCAGACCATTTCGAAGGATTCCCCAACGTACCACTGAAATGCCCAGTTGCCGTTTTCTTGGTCCATGTTCGAACCTACTTCTGCAGAAGCAATGGCGACCATAACGGCGAGAATAGTGGCTAGTCTTAGCATGGTTAGTGGCGTAACTATTATCGTCTTGTTCGACTGAAAAGAGATAATAAGAAACACCAGAACAATAAATTTACTACATTCATGTAGGTAGAGCTACAGATAAGATAGCAGGGAGTGAATGCTTTTCAAAATGCAATATATTTCATGTATTGTTCACCAGATTTTTTGATGTGTGTACTCATTGGAACCGTCTCGTCGAGACAATTCAAATGAGTACCCACAACATATGTGTCAGATTGAAGTAAATCTTAGAATGTCTTCACTCCCACTTATTTGTAGCCCTGGTTGTAGTTTAAGACAGCGTAAAGTCATTCTATATATACTGAGAGGCAAAAGAAAGTATGCACTTTTTGTTTGTCAATATTTCTCTTGATTTCTATCATATCGACTCAAAATTTTGTACTTTTCATTTCTACTTATAAACCAATAATACAGTGTTGATAAAATTTACCTGAAATTGCTCGACTACCTATACTTATGCTACATATTGATTTTGCAAACTTTGCACGTGCGACTTAGTGGATCATCAAATGTTTCCGTTAAACCGTGTATGATTTCTTTATTCTTTACTACAACAAATCACAACGTTAAATTTCCTCTAACATTATAACCAAATTCTCGGTGGCTAGTAGAAATCGACAAATAAATCACTTTTTTGCATTAAGGCCCATTTTCCTATGACGCAGCATGATATGAAAGAAATAAGACACTATATACACTTAGTCAGTTGTCTAGAAACATTCTTCGTAATTTTTTATCAAAATCCGTCAATAAATTTAGAAGGAGTAATGTCAGGTAGGTTATTTTCATCAAGACCCCTTTTGCCATGACGCATCTTAATAGGGGAAAAATAACAATACACGCATAGTCTTAGGTGATTCGAAACTTTATGTGAAAATTTTATCAAAATCCGTTAATAAATGTAGGGTTTGTGCCACTGTCGATGCTTTCATTAATTAATCGATTATTTCCCCTTTTTCGGTGACGCGGTATGCTATGAAAAGACCTTCGCAACGGAAGGACGAACAGAAACACGGATAGGCGGAGAAGGGTACATCAATAAACGGCCACCTTCGGAGGCGATTAAAAGTCGTACATACTATTATGAATCGTTTATTCAGAAAACGTTGAATAACTAGGGTGTATACTTAGTTTTGCTTCTCAGTATATTTTGTTTCTTAGCTCACCTGAGCACGAAGTGCTCAAGGTGGCCTATTCTGGTTGCTTTATGCCCGTCTTCCGTCCGTCTGTCCGTCCGTATGTCCACAATTTGTTGTTTACACTCTAGCATCCACAAATAGTGACCAATCTTGACCAAACTTGGTCAAAACATGTATGACCATAAGTTTTCGGATGAGTTCGATTTTGGGTCATATCGGACCCGGGAGTTATAAGATAAGATAAGATAATCAGGAGTTATATGCACTTGAACGTCAAAAACAGCTACTTTTGACTTCTAATAGCTACTTTAAACCAATCAAAATAAATCTTGACAACACTGTTGATATTTATAAGATCTTGGGTGAGTTCGATTTTCAGTCTGATCGGAACAGGAAATCATGAGTTATGTGCCCTTTAAAATTGCCGTGTTCGGCTATTTTCGACTTTGTTTACTCTCTAGCATCTACTATACAGATATTGACCAATCAGGACAAAACTTAGACAAAATGTTGTGAATAATAAGATCTTGAATGATTGTGAGTTTCAGTAAAATCGAACAAGGACGCTATGAGTTATGTGCCCTTGAATCTGGCAAAATTGCTGTTTTCGACTTTTTTTTTACTTTATTTACACTCGAGCATCTACGATTATTCACCAATCAAGGCAAAACTTGGACACAGGTTTTGAGATCACAAGATCTCAGATGAGAATGACTTTCAGTTAAATCGGACATGGAAGTCATGAGTTATGTGCCCTTGAGTTTGACAAAATTGCTGTTTTCGACTATTTTCGACTTTGTTTACACTCTAACATCTACAATCATTCACCAATCGAAGCAAAACATGGACTCAAATTGGTGGACTACAAGATCTTGGATGCATGTGGCTTTCACTTGGATCAGACCAGAAAGTCCTGAGTTATGTGCCCTTAAACTTGACAAAACTCTAGCTCTAACTCAAACTCTAGCACCTACAATTATTGACCAATCAAGACAAAGACTGGTCACAGTGATGGGTACCGTAGATCTCGGATGAGATGGATTTTTTTTATCATACCAGAAAGTCATGAGTTATGTGCCCTTGAATTTGACAAAATTGCGTTTTCAACTGTTTTTGACTTTGTGTACACTCTAACATCTAAAATTACCGACATATAAAGATGAAAATTGATGTTGGTGAACATAGGATCTAAAGATGAAGTTCAGTTTTTAAGTCACAAATATTAATTGATTGGAACAAAACTGTGGCTCATGTCATTTTGGTTCAGGTGAGTGATACAGGATAATCATGATCCTCTTGTTTATGTTGTTTATTTATTTGTTGTTTTTTCCTCAAATTCGCCCAACGTTATAAGTATAGTAAACCAAAATTACTGTGCACCAAAATTAACCGGTGCAGCTTTATCTTCGTCGGCAAAGCCTGTTAGTTTGGCGTCTTAAGGTATACGACCCATCAATAGAATCATAAAGATATATAAGTAACTATATACATGTATATTTAAAATCAGCATGGTATCCCGCATCTAATTGCCAATTTTTATCAACTTTGATCGTTTCGTTAGTGAAATTTTGATATTTTTTATATCTTGCATCAGGGTCATACAAAATCATGAAATGCCAAACACCCCAAGTGAGCTTTTAAACACAAAAACTGCATGATTAAAAGCAATAAACACAAGTGTTTGCATCTAATCAATAGCTTATATTATCCCTAACAATGGACTAACAAGTAAATAAATAATAACCAGCAACAAAATATTTTTTTTGCTTTTGTAATACATGGCTACCATACTTTCGACAGGCTTTTCGGACGAATCTGAAACAATAGTCAATTTTAAATAACATTAATTCCAATGATATATCAAAATGTATGGCACAAAAGGAAAATCATAATTTTCCTATGTGTATATTCTTTCAAATAAAGTAAAAACTAAACAGTTTCGCCGTACATAAATTTAAAAAAATCACTTTGACTAATACACCCCCTTTTTGCCAACGCCCAATTTCTTAAGGAAAATGGCACTATTTGTTCATTATACTTAAATGAATTGTCCATACGAATTTTACAGTTTTTTATTGTTTGCATTGGAATATTTATATAATAGTAAATGTTACTATTAAAAAACATATATATATAAACAAAAAATGTTTATAAAACAAGAGTTGTCAGTGGACAGGATAGCTCAACGAAAAAGTGTTGGATTGTGAAATTTTATAGGATGAAAAGAATAAAAAGTATACTCTACCCAAGTAGAAATTTGAAAGGGTAATGAATCTTAACCCAATCTTTATCCTTAATAAGGAATATATACACCTCTGACCACAAGCATGTGTGCAAAGTTTCAATACTTTAACAATGGTAGAAATAAAAATGTTACAAGTTCATAATAGCTGCATGTAAATCGTTAGTCAAACATGTCTATGTCGAAAAATGTTAAAATGCCACAGAAATTTGTGTGTCTGAGTGTGAGTTGAGGACGGTATTATCATCACAAGAAACATTTTGAAAAAAAATCTAACCAGGAACGTTGTAGAAAGATAGGTCTCTGCCAAAACTAGGTTTTGTTTGGGAAAGGGTTAGGTGAACAAGCAACTTTTGAATATCAGTTTTCCGATGTCATGTTGAATCATGTTTACTGCCTTATTAGTAGCTAAAGAGATGGAAAAGACGAGACAGAGACACAAAAATATATAATCAAATAGAAATTCTACAGAGAAAATGAATACAACTGCTTGTATCAGTATTTGCTTCTTTTCTCTCATTGGTTTCTTTTTTCGCGCAAACCTAGCGTAGAGAAAGCATCAGTTGGTCTTATCTTGTGTCTAGTTGTTTGGGAAAGGGTTAATCAGAAAGAAATGGCAAAGGTCAAGCTTACCTTTTCCCAAAGAAAAGGCCCAAATTACGGTAAATAAAATGACCAGTTATGGAACAAAATATTCATGGTGCGAATCAACCTCCAAACAGTGACATATTACGTCATAGGTACGTAATTCTGATTCAGGGGAAATCACTGGGTGTTGTTATTGCAAAGGGAGGTCATTCATTTCGTGTTTTGTTGTTTGATTTGACGTTTTTATAAATTCATCGGCTGGGATTCGTTGTAGAAACTGTTCGTACAAATTCAAATCTAATGTAGAAGTCTCTTTACAAAAAATGTTTTAAAAAATCTCCGTAAATCCGAACATGCTCGATTATTTCCGTTGTTGCGGAAACAGCCGACATTACACGAATCATTTAGAGCTAATGATGGGTCGTATTCCTTAAGAGGTACATTAATATCCCCAGGCCTAAATCTCTATTGATCCACAAAAGTTTGCATTTTAAGCATGTTGTCATACCGTTCATAGACTTTATATGAAATAATAAAAGATTCTTACTGTAAATGACATAAATCGATAATCATGCAGCGGTGTAAAACTATGTAAAATATTTACATCTGGTTGATTATATTTACAAAATGATGTGATATGGAGTTTTATATCCGTCGTAATCTAAGCCAATACAGATCAGACAGAGCTGAAACTTTGCACAGAGAAAAACTTAGTGCCATATTTTAATTATGTACAGTTATTTTTCACAGCAAATTACCCCGGAAATAAGTAAGTAACTGTAAATATGTATCTTTAAGTTGGGTCATTACATTATGTAGATGCCCCGGGTTAGTTCTGTTGCATTGCACTCGTTTGAAATGTCAAGAGGAAACGATTTCAATACATATGTGACCCCTCACGCTAAAAGGGACCTTATCCAAATACCAAAAATCCAAACTTTGACAAACTTTTCAGACTCAGCACAGGTAAACCAGATACTGTATTCGAAAAAGGAACGTATAGTTAGATAGGGAAAACATTCCAGATATAAAAAGTACATGCAAGTGAAAAGTGTCGGTCCTAGTCTGGCTGCGCGGACTGCGCAGACTGACTAGGGTCGATATTTTTCACACACCCGATAAGGTCCCTTTTAGCGCGACGGGTCACATATGTACAATATATGAGTTACACGAAGAATGAAAACAAAAAGAAGATAAAAGCCATCGCACGTTCTTATTTGTACTTGTAGCCTAGGTCTGTAAATGAAAATAGGTAAGGAACAGATGAAAGTCGTATGGGGACGCTTAAAACTGGAGAAATGTTAAAATTTGCACACTGGATCTAATTTATATTTTACATCTAACCTGACAAAAAAAAACTGACAGAAACCTCCATACTGTAGGATTTTTATTGGCCCATAAACAAACAAAGACAGGTACAAAAAAGTCGCAAAACTTGTTTTCGTGCTATTTGACACCCTCTACTAAATAAAAGATTTAATCTTTACTTTACCCAACCTAAATGATATTATTACCTTGTCTTCCCTGTTCGCCGATCATTTTCCGACAAATGTGTTGTTTGACATCCCTATCAGAAAATGACTGCGAGAACCCTTGAGACAAAAGAAAATGCTACAACTATTGTCTTCTTTTGTCTCATTTTTTTCTTTATGATACATCGTACATTTATTTCAACTGTTCATTTTGTCGACTTTTAAAATCATCTTTCAATCTGGAATAGTCTTAATCATTGACATATGGGAAATGTTTAATATTTACACCTAAACTAATTTTAACCCTTTCCCAAACACGACCTTGTTTTGACGTCCCTAATAGATATGGCTTGGGAAATCATAAAGGCAAAAGAAGAAACTGCTGATAACTAGCAGTTTCTCCTTTTGTCTCAATACTTTCTGGGTTATATTATACACAATTCCCATCTTTATCAACATCCATTTTGTGGTTTGAAGCAGTTTAACTTGGACTACCCTATAATCTTGTTGTTTGGGAAAGGGTTAAATGATACTGTTTGTATGTCTTCCCTTTTCGTTAACCCTTGTATAGACTATAGATGACACCATTTTCGGACACATCTGAATTCAAACGAGATGCATGTAATAAGCTACCGTTTAGCTACCATGTTATATTTAACACGGTGGATAATCACGTGATACAATATTTTCAGAAAATCTTCAATAATTTTGTAAATACTGGACCGATTTGAATTCGGTTTGAAGCAGAGAATGTGGACAGACGTCACGCATTAGTTGGACGTGGTTGATTAAAAAAATCAACTGATAAAAAGTTATTGAAGATAAACCAAAATTTGAGCTAATCTTCAATAACTTTTTTATCAGTTGATTTTTTTTCAAAAATCCAACACGTTGAGCTTTTTCCTGGCATTTTCCCACCTTCTCTGCTTCAAACCGAATTCAAATTGGTCAAGTAGTAAAAAGGATATTGAAGATTATCGGAAATTCTGAGTCACGTGATTATACACTGTGTTTAAGCCGTTGCAAATCGGTACAATTGGACTGGTTCAATTCGAAAGTATCTGCTCTCGACAAAATCTGTGCAAATTATAAAGACATAATTCGTCTACATTATAGCATAGAAAATGTTTGGGCAAAGGTGGAAAATACGGGCTATTGCCATCTTTTATGCCCCCGTGTGGAAAGATCGGGGGGCATATTGTTTTATTCATGTCCGTTTGTCTGCCCGTCCGTCTGTCCGAAAACTTAACATTGGCTTTTTCTCCAAAAGTATTTGACATGCAAAGCTAAAATTTGGTATGCAACTTCCTTTCAACGATATATATCTGTTTCATGCAATATGACCTTTCTCAACGTCATCTGTTAACCCTTATCAACCCTTTACACGAAAAAAATTAACATTTTAGAAAAATGACCATTTCGGGAGCATTGGTGTTCCACAAACACATCTTGTTTTTTCAATAAGTGATACCAAAAACAGGTCTTGTTTTGGAATGGCTTAATCCAATTTTAGCTCACTTGGACATGAAATGATAACACGTACTTCCTTCTTTTTGTATATCTTCTCCTTTGACATTTTCTAAAATTGTAAATGAAGGCTGTATTTATTATCTAAATAATCATAATTTAGTCCATCCCTAATGATAATCATACTACGTCGGAATTTTTTCGTGCGACGCTGTTTATATTTTCACGTATCCGAACTTATTCGGGCGACGTCGTAAACATTCGGCGGTGGGATGTTTTAATACAGTCGACACTCGTTGTGTCGAAGTCGGAGGGGCCGTCAAAATACCTCGACATATCCGGAGTTCGACTCATCCGATTTTGATTATTTATCGATGAAAACGATATTTAACCATTTTTAATGGGCGTCATATGCGTCTATGATTGAAATATAGTAGGAAAAGGAAAGAAATTGCTCGCATCGAGCAATTTCTATCCTTTTCCTACTATATTTCAATGGCTATATTCAGTTCGAAATTATTTTGTTTTGAAACAATTATGTTAATAAATGAGGACGGGACCAGATTTGAACTTCGACTTAAGCGAAAATTCGACTTATCCGATGTCGACATAACGAGTGTCGACTGTATTTGCGTAAATCTCATTAGGGATGGACTACATGTACCTTAAGCAATTGATGTGGACTTGTTTCATAAATGTTTTCTGTATCATTCACGAAGAAAATATTGTCCATTTCAGTAGGCCTACTAACTACATGTGTGTAGTTCTTTAGAATTTGGATCATTCTCATAGTTGTTGTCTTTGGTAAAGATTGAATTTATCAGTGCGACAAACATCATTGTGCCTTGTAAATAAGATTGCAATCTTCACCCTTTCCCACCCAAGGAAACTTTTCGGTGTACGTTTTAAAAGGGCAAAGCTTGTGAAAACATCAAGGAAAACAAAAAAGATCAGCATTTTCTCGTACTATCTCATAAATGAATTTGCAAATCTTTACATGAATTTTATCTTTAACAACATCTATTTTTGTCGTTTGCAGTTGCTTTCAAACTGGTACCGTATCATTCTTTGCTGTTTAGGAAAGGGTTAAATCACGTACTGCTCTACTTAACACGCCAAAAAAAGATTTTAGCAAGCTATGAATCTTAAATTGTTGCAAAAGACTTTCAAATTAAACATTTCGCGGCCCTTGAACACGAGCATGTCATCGTCAAATTGATTCATGTCGGGGTTACATATATTAAACAAGTAAAGGATGGATCCAGGATTTTTTCCAGGGGGCTCTAAGCCCAAATATTTTTTCCAGGGGAGGGGGGGGGGGGCAAAGGCTCAAAGCCCAAATAATGGCTTTAAATGTGTTAAATATGTAACGTTATAAAGTCAAAAATTTGTTTTTTGGCCAATTCCAGGGGGGTGGGGGACACCGACCCCTCGACCCCCTCTAGATCCGCCCATGATCTAAATCTCCTTTCCCGGATTAGTTCTGTATTTTCTCTCTTTTTATCCTGTTAACCAATTAACAGACGACAATATTTTGGAAGATGTTGCATAGGCCCTACAACAATTTCAAGTTGATGCAAGTTTGACATTTTTTCTCATTATGGTTCCATTATTGAAGCAATTTCTTCATTTTTCATTATGTTTTCCCAAGCATTTTTGGAAAGCAAATTTGCAAAATTTGCTTTTCTTTCCAGTCGTGCTTCTCTGCACTTTAACATTCTCTGCATACCACACAACATCTCCCGGTCCTCCTCACTATAAATAGTTCTATCAAAAGCAAAGATAAATCAAAGTGCTGAGAGCACTGTAATTGGACGTCTCTGATTGTTTGAGCGGGATTGTACATGAACGAAAGATATTTTATTCATTCTTCTGTGTTTAATTCTATAAGATCGGTTTCGGACATACGAAATCGGCTGTATAACCATAGAACCCCTCTCAGGCTTCAAATTGATTTGATTGCCGTTCCAAGACAACCGATTTGTCTCTGAATAATCGCTATTAATTTGATTACCAAATTCAATTAAGGACAGATCCTCCATTTATTTCCTACGGTAAGATTTTTTTTTAATTTTTCTGTACTGATGTTTAAATACATGAGAAGTAAAAAAAATGACTTAAAAATTATAGGTCACCAAGCGAATTAAAAAGTTATTAGATTTCATGGGAGACTACTCTTGTCTAAAATTGCAAATGAGGTGTCACTTAAATACCCACAAAAAAGGTGTTCTAAATGACAAGGATTACACAAATAAGACTTAATTGTGTTCAATATGTTTTATTCTGTCTAAACGAGTATCAATTTGGGAAAATTTAGTGATGATTTTGAAATTTTTAGTAAACCATTCTTTCAAAAGTAGTTGAAATTGCTCTTTTGTCGCAACGTTTCTGATAATAAAAAATATTCCAGCGGTAAGAATTTTTTTCCTTTTTGGTATAGACATAGTGCTTGGTCATACCTACAAAAACAAAAAAAGAAAAATATATCAAACCCAGCGTTTTTCTTAGTTACAAGTAAAATTTTGTTTACTTTTTTCAGCTCTGTCCGAAATTGTTTCACTACTTTTATCCATTTTCTTCCTTATTACCAGCTTTAGATAACAAAAAAGTGTCATCTTTTGTGTCCATCTGAAGCGGACTAGCTCATAAAGACACCGCTTTGCTTTTGTTGCTCCGTTTCCTATCGCTAACGCCACATGTTGAACGCGTAAGAGAAAGCAAAATTTACCATCCGAGTACTATTACACTTTAATTGACCAAACAGAGAAAATTGAAATAACCGAAAAGGGTATTGTCATTTATCAACCAAACATTAAATACATGTAAAAAATACATTTGCTGAAAAGGGCAATTACTGAAACATCTTTATTTCGTTATTTAAGAAATGCGCAGTAAGTTGCGCAGTAACAACTGGAGGATCTGTCCTTAAGGCTATGTGATTAGTAATCTTGTCTTCTTGTTTCGGTTTAACTATGAGTATTATCGTCAGTTACACCTTTCATTGATTTTATAAAGGACGATACAAAGCAACTTATTCAAAGTGTAAGCCAACGCGCTACATAAATGAAAGCCGCGATAGCTCACTTTGCAGAGCACTCACCTTGTACTCTTTACACATGTCTATATCTGGAAGGCCCTGGGTTCGAATTCTACTTAGACATTGTTCTTTTTTATCATCTTTTCTCGACTTTTATCTCCTCCATCGTTTAGGGAAAACAACCGCAGTGATTTAGAATCGATCTAAACACAAATTCAACGAATTAAAGTAATGAAACGCCGATCATTTACATACAATTCCGCTCAATCAATCAGAGACGTCTAAATATAGTGCTCCAAGCTTTGATTTTTATTGTATCGCGCCTATGGCGCGATACATATTGTGGTATACATATTCTAATTTTAGAAATTACGTCATGAGGGATAATTATTTGTACTTGAAAGTCGTATATATAACCTACACATAAACTGTTTACACGGTATAATTTTTCAAGCAGTACTATAAGTATACATTGAAGTTCGTTTAATCTCAGACCACGCTGAAAATTCGTGTAAACGAAATTCTAGTATAATTTTATACTTTGCATAGCAATGGAAAGTCCCTACTTCCGGTTTGCCCATGGTGGACATGTATTTTTCCTATCCGTTTAAATGCAACGCATTTATGCATACCATTTCGGGTTGGACTAAAACACGCAATGGACCTGTTTTTGGCGCAAAGGACGCAAAGGACATGAAGGTGACGCAAATGAGATTTATATCAGTCCAAACTCCTTAATCATGATTTTTTATCGCATTAGATTGTTATATTCGTGTATTTTACGATTAAATCTAGTCAGTAATCTTTGTTTTGGGACATAAAGTGTCTGATTTTTGTGTTGAATCCGATTTAATAGGCTACTCACGGACGAAAAGGAGCTGGCTGCGGCGCCAAGGAGATTCATATAAGCCCAAATTCCTTTATCATTAATTTTTATCGCATTTAAATTGTAATTTTCACGTATTTTAAGATCATATCTAATCCATAATGTTTATTTTTTTGACAAAAGGTGTCTGTTTTCTGTATAAATTCCGATTTTCATATGCTAATCACAGGCGAGAAGGAGCTGGGTGGCGCAAAGGAGATTTGTATCTGTATAAACTTTTTAATCATAGATTTTCGTCACAATTGATTGTAATATTTATGTATTATTAGACCATAGCTATTCAATAATAATTATGTATTCTTTAGAAAAAAGTGTCTGTTTGTTTTATTAATTCCGATTTTCATAGGCTATACTCACGGGCGAAAAGGAGCTTGCGGTGGCGCAAAGGAGATTCAAATCAGCATAAACTCCTAAATCATGAATCTTTATTGCATTAAATTGCTATATTCATGTATTGTAAGATCATATCTAATCAATAATGTTTATGTTAGAACATAAAGTGTCTGGTTTTTGTATTAGATCTAATTCCAATTTTCATAGGCTATACTCACGTGCGAAAATGAGCTTGCGGTGGCGCAATGGAGATTCATATCAGCCCAAACTTCTTAATTTTGAATTTTCATCGCATCAATTTTTTTTAGCCCAACCGTACCATTTCGAATCGCAATAAGAAATCAAAGAGCGAGAAGTACCTTACTATTGAATGACCACTACATGTTGAATTTGGACTGGTCAACTTGCATTGTTACAAGGGATCGTATTATCTGACTAGATATGTATATTGCTAGTAGAACAAATGGGTTTTCTCAAGTGTTTTTCAAAATTGCATTACAATGTGAATTCCTACTTTCGGTTTGCCCATGGCCTATCCGATTCACTGCATCGCTTCCTAAGAAATCAAAGCACGAAAAAGACTTACCCGGTAAGTATTGAATGAACACTGCATGTACAATTATGGATGATTCGATTCCATAATTTCAAGGGATCGTCTGAACTAAATAGGGATGTGTATAACTAGTAGAACAAATAGGTTTTCTCATTTTTTTTCTAAAAATTACAAACTGTTAGGGGTTTTCACATAAAAGAACAACCCAATTTTAATGTCTCAACAGTTTTTGACTGGATGGATTTCAAAAGCGTTCAAAAGAATACTTTATGCGCAATCAATTCGCCGCCACAATCAAAACTTTAGTCCTGTACTTTTTGTTACACTCTAGTAAATCTCCTCGTATGTGTCGCTCGTTCTTTGTGTTTTTTGTGTGTGATAAGTACAAATATAGGTCCCGATTTATGACCTGGCAGAGATGATCTGTCGGGTGAATTATTGAGACATATTCATGGTATTGCTTGTATTGTGTTACAGCTTAAATCCTAAACATTAGCGGCTGGTAGTTGTCACTTTATATGGCATTTCTGTATTTTTCTTTTTTACATTTAATTTATTGCAAAAGTAATAAGGATCATATCCGTGGCATTGTGGCTGTTGTGCGTTCATCTATGTCTGTTATCATAAACGTTTCCTATTCCTGCTGTTATCAAAGCATTTTTAGATTCCATAGACTAAGATTAGCGTGCACTCTGATCTATTCAACACAGTCTGTTCTCTATTGAATGATTATACGAAGAACAAATAAGCTATAGTGGTCAAAATGTTCCGGTTTGGAAAATTTACTTGATACGATTTTTATATTCAGAAGGCTAATGGATAAACAAGTACTTTTTTTCTATTTAATTAAAGTATTTTACCTATTCTGACCAAAGGCTAGCGGGGCTTATGCCACGGTCCTGTTTCCGGCGTGCGTTCATGTGAAAACTTCTCCAAAATTACTAGGCCAGTTTCAATCAAGATTCAAACAGGAATCTTCTAACATAGGAATCTAACAGGAATCTTCCTTGCATGGAGCCTTTCGCATTGTTTTTGTTTTCTTTTCTTTTCTTTTTTTTTTCGAAAAATATTTTCATAGTGAACTGTGGTTACTATGGTGCACTTTCAATTTATTTGTGAGTGTCTTTTTTTCCTTCTTTTTTTTCCAAAGAATAATTTCACGGAGAAACGATTCAGGACCATCTTGGTCCTAATTCCTTGCTGAAATATTCGGTTTCTTTTCTTGTTTAAGTTAATTTTAATCCCCATTTATTCAACTGCAACATTTAACACTTTTGTATTTGCTTACTTCCCCTCCTATGTTGTTTGATTAATGTATAATCTGGCTGAACACACAAAAATAGACTAGATCTAGCACCAGCATATGCAGACATGCAATCCTGTTTCGGTTTTCACTGCATGTTGACTTAACCAGACACTTGTACCATTCAGTACTTTGGTATAATTTTTTAAGCGCGATACAATTCATTTTGCTGTACATTACAGCAATTTTTTACTTGTTCGTGTTTAGAGTAAGAAAAACACGGCAGCAGTTTTCCCTTGTTGTGGTTACAAACCAATCAAATTCAATACATACTTTTCCTGAAACAAAATACCAGATAAATTGTAGCACCTAACCATGGATTCCTCATACCAGTACTATTGCAGCATCCTTACATCTACAGATGTGCATGCAAACAAGAAATTGGGAACGTGCCGTCGGAAAAATGACAGAGTACAATATATCATGTTATTTTCCGACATCCTTTATTCTATTGGCCTCAACAGAGTCCGATCCATTTCTCAAATGGTAATTTCATGAGCATCCCATATTATCCATTTAGTAGCCTACAGGCCCGAAGGAAGCAATTTCATATTGGGTGGGCTAAAGCCCCTGTGTCTAAATATGGGGGGGTTAATTTGGATTTCCTCTAAATTTTCAGAGTAAAATAAAGACAAATCAGCTTTTTGACCAACTTTGGGGGGGGGGGGACTAATCCCCCCAACACCCCTGTTCCTGTGGGCCTGTAGTAGCCTATGACGGGTCGCAATTTTTATTTTTAACCCATTACCTTTCAATGACTCCTTTTGACTCCTCACGAGATAAAGGCTTTGGAAATCATAAACTTAAACTTAAACTGTTTATATTTGATTAAACGCCTATTTTTACGACAGTTCATATTCAATGGCGTTTTACAAAAATGATTAAATATATACATTGCTGATGGGGGTCAAACCCTCATAACTACAGATTGGAAAAGCTGTAGGTACGAGATTCTGACATCCCACCTACGATATATCTATACACAAAACACAGTGTTAAAAAGATAAGTCATATTTTCTGTTCACCCTTTCCCGAGTAAGACTAGGTTTTTTGTCCAAAGTAGGTTATGAATAATGATGGAAAATATTGAGAGGAAAGAAGAATTCGCCGATATTTAACAATTACCCTTTCCCCTTAAAATTTTCTATGCTATAATTTGCACTTAATATACTATGTGTGTAATTATTTTGTCGTCTACAACTGGTTTAAAGGCGAGCATTTCAAAATTGTGTCTTTCGGACAAGGGTTAAAACAGAGAATTAAAATTTGTGAAATAATGAGTTTTCAACTGTTTCTTGAAACTTTCGATTGTTTCACATGATTTCAAACTGACTGGAAGATTATTCCAAAGTTTCGGACAAAAAACAAAAACAAAAAAAAAAAAAAAAACCAAAAAAAAAAAAAAACAACAACAACAAAGAAAAAAAAAAAAAAAAAAATAAATTTGCCTAACTTGAAATTGTTGTCTGCAACATCTTTGAATTTGACCTGTCCAAAATCTGTCGTTTGGTAATGGGTTAATAGCAAAGGACATCATCGAATGTATGTATACGACAGTCAATGTCTTAATTCTCTCCCAAATAATTCATGAGGCTTGAAGCTATTTTAAGAGATAGGCCCTATCTATAGATTTGTGAAACTTTTTGAAATTGATAAGTACTATTTTTTCGTTGTCCCTCGACATTGTTCATGTTTTACAAATTGTCTGCTTTTTGCATTTAACATCTCGTCTTCAACCCATTTCCAAATTTCATTTTATCAAAGCTTGCCGTTTCTGAAAGGTTCAAGTATTAGGATATTTAAACAGAAGTTTTGTAAATAATGTAAGTTTGCCTACTTTGATCGTACAGGTCAAACTCGGTACAAATTGTAAAACGAAAGATCCGTTATTTTCCCATCCCTTTTCATGGGCGGATCTAGAGGGGGGGGGGTGTGTCGGGGGGGGGGGGGGGTCTGGACCCCCTGGCATTGACCGAAAATTAAATTTTGACTATATAAATTTAGTGTAACGTTACATATTTAATGCATATTAAGCCATAATTTGAGCTTGGACACCCCTGGAAAAAATCTTGGGCTTGGACCCCCTGGAAAATTTTATGGATCCGCCCTTGCCTTTTATCGTCGCTTTTCCACAAAAAAACTCGTAACTGCAGCTTGTTTTAAGCTGCAGTTTCGAGCTTTTTTTCCTGTTGAAAAGCGACAATTTGAAAATTATACTTGAATGACTGTTTCCCAAGTAAGAGCTGATTATGCCGTCCTTAATAGGAAAGGTTTGGAAAGCACCTGCTACTGGTTTTTACGGGTTGCATCAAAACATGTGATAGTGGTCCAAAACTGAAAATAAGCTACAATATCTGCCCCGAGATGCTTGCCGATATGTCAACTCAGGGCGGAAATGCAATCCGCCAGTCCTGGGGTTAAAGTCGTCCTGTTCATATTTGCCACTATTTAATGGGATTTTCGGTCTTCATGCGTTGCTAAAACATAGATACATTGCACTGTATCGCCAGATTTCTAAGTAATGCACTGTTTGAAAGAAAAACCAAATAAAAGCGAGAGCTCACTGTTGTCTGTTTATCAAAATACGGGGATTTCCACTACCTCGTAGGTTCCCGGAAGTGGCGTGGGAACAAATTAACGTTAACAGTTTAACACATTTTCGAGGTAGCTCCCCTGATGCCCATCCGTGACTATGTAAACCCTTTTCCAAACAAGACCTGGTTTTGACGTCCCTATTATAAAAGGCTTTAGAAAACATTGAGACAAAAGAAGAAACTGCTGATAACCAGCAGTTTCTCCTTTTGTCTCAATATTTTCTTAACTATTTTCTACACAAATTCCATCTTTAACAACACCAATATTGTCATCTGCAGTAGCTTTTGAAGTGGACCACCCCAAAAATGTGTCGTTTGGGAAAGGGTTTTAACGTTATTTTCCTCTCAACTTTGATTTCTCTTTAGTTAACTGCGTGACTGTTATTTATTAACAAAGATGACTCTTTAATGAGGTATGACATCAACTTGTGTGTGAAAATCGCCGTAACGTTGACGCTGTTTACGTTAGAGTTACGGCGTTTCGACGTCTACAGAGGCTTAAATCTTAACGATAAATCAACGTTGTTCACATGTTGATAACGTTTACACTTTCTCAACCCTTTCCCAAACAATACCTTAAATAAAAAAAAATTGGAAAATATTGAGGCAAAAAATGAAAATCTGATATTCAGCACGTTTTCCTTTTGTCTCAATTATTTCTGTGTTCTATTGTAAATATAACTCGTCTTTATCAAAATCCATTTTGTTGTTTTCAGCAAGTTTTTAGTTTGTATTTGAAAAAAAGTCTTTTTTTTTGCTATTTTGGAAAGGGTTTAGCAATAGCAATGAATTTCGTGCTAAAATAGACTGGGTAAACATGTATAATATAGATATTATTGTAAGAAAATTTGCTGACTATAAGGGCTCTATTTCAAAACTGCGTCTCAAAATAATTTACTTTCAGTTTTTAAATTACATATTCTGGTCTATTCTTCAGTTGAAATATTGCAAACAAGTTGGAGTTATATATTTTCACAATCGAGTAACTCTCTCTTTTAGGGTTAGGGTCCTTTGTTTACAATATTTCTATGAAACTATACATTTCAAATAATTTTGTAATCAAATATTCGATTTCCGTTTGTAATGAGGGGACAATACTCTCACTGTACGACAAAAGCAGTTATAGGAAAACGGCTTGATCCAGTTAATCGTGACGTACTCATAATTTCGGACAAACAACAGTATTTTCTAGATAGACGTTGTTATACAAACTCGCAACTACGGCTTGAATCAAGCATAGAGGTAAACCAAGTCTATTTCAGCACAAACTTCATAGCTATTCGACCTAACCGATGTCGACATAACGAGTTTCAACTATATGTAAACCCTTTCCCAAACAAGACCTGGTTTTGACGCCCTTAATAGAAAAGGCTTGGGAAAATATTGATAAATAGCAGTTTCTTCTTTTGTCTCAATATTTTATTTGCCATATTTTACACATATCATGATCTTTAATTTAGCATCCATTTTTCATTTGTGGCAGTTTTTGAAGTGGATCAACCTAAAATTCTGTCGTTTTGGAAAGAGCTAAATTCAATATAAATAGAACAAATCATCTCCTATTCGAGATCTGCAGGTTTTGAAACACACGCACAACAAATTAACAACAACAACAACAACAACAACAACAACAACAACAACAACAACAACAACAACAACAACAACAACAACGACGACGACGACGACGACGACGACGACGACGACGACATTGGGAGAAAAGAAGAAAATGTTGATACAACATTTTCTTCTTTCCTCTCTTATGTTTCATACGCTTCAATAGCATATACATAAATTCAATAGCAATTTATACAAAGTTTGTTGTTTATAGCAGACTACAACTTTGACTGCTTTAAAATGTTATTGTTTAAGAAAGATTAAAAAAATAAAGTGTACAACTTACAAAAGGAAAAAATGAAGAGGAAAAACTTACATAATTATCCAACTTAAAGTCTATCTATCCGACAAAACAGGACCTGTTCGTCAGCTATACGACTGTCTACTTCATACAACCGTCCTTAAACTTCGTCACAAAAATAGGCCTACCTGGTTAACCCTTTCCCAAAACGTGATTTTTTAAGACGAATACAATTGGAAAGGAAGTAGAAGTGATGTAATAATTCGTGTCAAAAAGTAGAAAATGTGTACGTTATTATAGAGAAAATATTAAGAGAAAAAGAAGAAATTGCTGATGGTCAGCATATTCTCGGCGTTTTCCAAAAATATACCACCGAGGGCGCCAAAACAAAGTCTTCTATGGGAAAGGATTTAAAGCGATTCAATTAAATTTTGGAAATAAAAAAGTCACGTGGTTTTGAAATGGTTGAGGGGAGTTTCAAAAGCTAAAGATTGTCTATCGCTTCATAGGTTTTAAAATGGCGAACCCTTTTAGGGTTGTTTACAGGTTCAATTTAACCCTTCCCTTAACTATTTTCAACAAAACTCATGTTCTACTTCGTCGCTTTTCAACGAAAACCTCGTAACTGCAGCTTGTTTTAAGCTGTAGTTAGGAGGTTTTCGTTGATAAGCGACGATATACTCGTGCAACAAAAAGCTCAGACTGTAATAAGAATTTCAATTCTTCATGTACTGTTAGCACGGTGGGGATTGTGCATGTTGGGATGGATAACGAATACGGACAAAAATAATCTCGAATCTTGTCAAATATTTTGCAATAACTCCTTTATTTCTTTGTCGATTTTCAAAAGGTCTGTTGCATGTACCCCGCCTTGAAAATCTCTTTCCTCGGATACTTGGATTATTTGTGGTATCTTTTTATTTTTTCCAAAAATTGATCCCAACTGACCAGAAAACGAAATGATAACGATTACGGCAAAATGAGCCACGCTTCAGGTAGGAAATTGTGCAATAATTTTCTTATTTTTCTATGTCAATTTTCAAGCGGTTTGTTGCATGTATCCCGCCTTACTGAGCGCTTTCCTCAGATGTATTACTTATTTGAAAACTCCCCATATTTTTCCCAAAAATTGATCCCAACTGACCTGAAAAACGATCAGATTTTTTGTCGTTTTTCTGGTCGGTTGGGATCACTTTTCGCTAAAAGTACAAAAAGGTTTCGTGTAAAGCATACATCGAAGGAAAGAACTCAGTAAGGCGGGGTACATGCAACAAACCGTTTTTGAATTGACGCAGAAATAATGAAGTTATTGCAAAATGTCTTACCTGAAGCGAGGCAAATTTGTCAGTAGATTTACCCATCTCAGCATGCACAATCCCCACCGTGGTTAGCGCGACTACCCTTATAATTGGGAGATGGTTTTACTGTTTGGTGTTTAACGCCTCTTTCAACAGGTATGATCATATCGCGCGGCTGGAACAGCTAACCATGGATTCCTGTGGTTTCTTATACCAGTACAACCACAACATCCTTACCGAGCCTCAAGCTGCGCGGCCACATCTCCAGGTTAACAATATCAAACCATCGGTGGGAGACAATTTTGTCAGAAAGGATATTTGCCGCGACCGGGGATCTAATTCCGGACCTCACGAGTGAGAGTCCGATGTGCTATTAGTGCTGAGGTCCGCATTGGTCAAGGTTTGATTTGCTAGTCTGTTTCTACCCATGGTGTTGCTCTGAAACGTTTTAAATTCGACATTGGAATACCAGCCCTTTTTGAACTTAAAATTGTGTCAGAATTTGGAAAAAGGTCCTTTAAGGCTTTTGAGCCCAACATGGTTCAAGATCAGCCTGCGTATACACGCAGTCTGATCATGAACCATGTTGGTCTCCAGAACACAGACACCTTAACACGGTAGCATGAATCCCTTTTCATACTACACTTGGGCACAGGTTGATCGTGAAATATGTCTGTCTAAAATGGTATAAGGGACCTTTTTCCAGATCCTGGCTCATTATAATATTGATTCACTATGCATCACTTGAGAATCACAGCTCTTCTTTTTGTCGTCTCAAACACTATTTAATTTATACAAATTAACACTTTCCCAAACGACAAAATATACGTTGGTCCCATTTGAAAGCTGTTGAAGACGACCAAATAGATATTGGTCAAGATTTTATTCGTGAATAATAATTTAACATAGAAAATATTGAGGCAAACGGAGAAAATGCTGGTTATCAGTACTGTATCCTTTTGCAGCAATTCTTTTTCACAGGCCTTTTCTGTTAGGGACGCCAAGGCCAGGCCTAGTTTGTGAAAGCATTGAAGTAATGTTCGGTAAATAAGCCCCAAACCAGCCCTGCGTTCAGTAAGACAAAACGTTGGCTCAATGAGCAACCGTTACGTAACACTTTCCTACTGAACGACCTGTTAACTCCTACCGTTCGCACCATTTGGCTCACAGATTTGAAGGTGGTGTGCCAAACCTAGCAAAAATGGCGGCTTGTCTGGTCCCCTACCTTCTATACTGTTGAATCAAGCCGTAGTTACGAAATTCTATAACAACACTCACGAAATACTATTTGTTGTCGGAAATTACGTCACGAATAATTGGACAAAATCGTTCCCTATTTGACAATGACCCGTCAATTTGTTTTGTTTAGAAAAGTTTACCCCTTTATTTGTTAGTTTCGTCCATTGTCACAGGACTTGTCCCACATTGGGTAATTTCAAATTTTCTACCAGGAAGTTCGTCTGCTTATCAGTCCAAATATTTTGTGTTTGTTTGTTTATATCCCGCGTACATTTTAAAACCATACCATGCTTAGTTTTGTAAACCCTGACACACTCTCACACATTGACGCCTTTTGACGCCCTTCAAGGTAAAGGCTTTGTAAAACACCGTGGGAACTGAAGAAATTGCTTGTTACGAGCAATTTCTTCATTCTCCCCTCATTGTTTTATATCACAAAAGACAAAAAAGGTAGAATTATATTATTTTCAAATTATCGTCTGCAACATCTTTGAATTTGGAAAAGTCTAAAAATTTGCCGTCTGGAAATGGGTAAAGAAGTTTTCGAGACACTTTTATTTTCTCCTTCACATTTACAATTTTCTATCCTTCTGAACCCATTACCAGACTGGTACCAGACGAAAAAGTCTTTCTGGGTAGAAAACATATTGTGAAATGAAGAAATTGCTTGGCTCAGCCTTTTTCATTTTCCACACTCTTCTTTCCAAAGCATAAATCCTTTGGAGAGTAAAAAAGAGTCAATATGTGGGTATGGGTTCACCATTTCCCAAAGGTCGAAATCTAGAACTGTTGTATCGAATAGGGACCCTAAAAATACCGCGACATGTCCGGAGTACGACTTATCCGGTTTACGGCAGAAGGGATAAACTGCTGATGTACTTCCTCTTTTTATTTTCTAATTTATTTGTGACCCGTTACGCTAAAAGGGGCCTTATCCGAACCCCAAAAATCCAAATTTTGACAATCTTGTCAGACTCAGCACAGGTCAACTAGGTACTGTATGCGAAATATGAACATATAGCAAGATAGGGAAAACCTTCCGGATTTAGAAAATACATAAGAGTGAAAAGTGTCGGCCCTAGTCTGGCTGCGCGGACTGCGCAGACTGACTAGGGTCGATATTTTTCACACATCCGATAAGGTCCCTTTTAGGGTGACGGGTCACATTTTCATATGACTAGCCCCATTTGATAATTCTCGCATTCCGATCTGTACTAGGAAGTTCGTCGACTCGCTATGTGTGAGGGTTTGTGACTTCTCTGTCTCATGGTGGAATTCATGATCATTTACGCATTGTAAAATAGTGTACATATATACTGAGTCAAAAAAGAAAGTGTGTATACTTCTACTTCATATATCTACGTAACCGCTGTAATGGCAAAGAATTTTGTGCTAACAATAGACTAGGTTTGGAGTTATGTTTTGATAAACCGTCGGTGTTGTTATAAAATCTCGTAACTACGGCTTAAAACAAGCCGTAGTTACGAGATTTTATAACAACAACTACGAAATACTATTTGGTTGTCCGAATTTACGTCACGATTAACTGAATAAAATCGTTCCCTATTAACTTCACCAAACTTCTACACGGAGTTAAGCTATCAACTTTCTCATGACTTTTGACATGGGAAGCAACTTAAGATGAAAAACTTGTCTGGCATATCATCAAACTCTATCTCCTTTTTGCGCGTGGTTATCAAAACAAACGTTTCATAATAAACTTTTTTGTCTAAAATCTGTATTCTAGGTGTATAAAAGCTAAATCAAACCGTGAAACGTAAAAATTCAAAATGCTGAATAGCAAAATAAGTTACGTCTTAGTAAACACGACAGATTTCACACGTTAGTTTTGCTAGTGTCTTGAACCGGTGTAAATGTGTCGTTGTCGTTCAATTGTCATCGTTCTGAAACTAGGCGTTTGCAATCATGTTTACAAAAGAAAGGATGCATTTTTGATAGGCTTCGGTCTGATATCCCGAACGCAGGAATGACTAGACAAGATCGGTAAATGACGTTGACGCCCTTACGTCAACGTGTCAATTATACACAATTTATGGCGATTCAGTAAAGCAAGTATATGTAAGCAACATTGGAAGTCGACGAAGGCAGACGGACCGCTCAAAAGAGATTTGAGACCTTATGTTTGTCACATTATCGTGATGCCTAAATCTTACGTTACGCCTGCACTAGGCACATCGTCATCGGCACGGGACGCGTGAAAATAAGTCATGAGTGTGGTGTAGGGCCAAACATCTCTTCTGACTGAGTTTCGAAAAATTAAGGGCCCAGTTAAAGAATTTACAGGACGCGGAATACGTCTTACAATATGAACGCAATGAAATTCCAAACGATAAAATGAAACGTTGTGTTCGATCAGTGAGACCACAGATCTTTGCCTTCATTCATCAAAGACATGTCACAAAAGAAATTGAAGCAGAAATCCCAAGAAATGTGCATTATTTAATCTCCTCACGTTCGTCAGCAAGGTCTGTGAATTTCGAAATTGACCCCTTTCTCAAATATCTTAGGAAAACACAAGAAAAAATCCATTTCACACAATTTAAAAAGACACATACTTATAGACAATTGGATTATCTTTAATTTGATACCAATATTATAATATCAGTATTCAAAATTACGATAGAAATTCCAGTTATTCTCTGTGCACACTTTCTTTTTTGACTCAGCATATTTCTACCGGTGCTGGAAATATCAGGGATACATAGATACCGCTGCTTGTCCTCCAAACCCTCGTAACTACAGATTTCAACAAGCTGTAGTTACGAGGTTTTAAAGAAAAGCGACGACGTCGACTAATCGAAACTATGGGTTAGGGGTTAAATAAACAAGAAAGAGTATTTGATGCTGAAGACCCGGTCACATTGTAATTCCGCGTCCACAAAAAATACGCTGCACGAATTACGGCATATCTCGTCTGTTTCAAAATGTTGAGGGGCCAGAAACAAGCGAGATATTCCCCGAATGGCCGCACGGGTGACGCCATTTTTTGGACGTGGTTTAGACGTGATGTGGACGTGAAATCGTGTATGTGACCGTGCCTTTTTATTAGGGTCGTTTATTCTGTTAAGGCATTCAAATCAAACAAACGGGGAATTTCAATAAACCGCCACATTTCCTTTAGTTTAGCAACCAGTTGAAGTTTGCTTGTATGTCCATATTAGCTTGACGGAACAAACTCAAACATCGTACGAAAAGAGACAATGTGTAAATCAGAAAGAAAAGAAACAACAACATAACAATAAAACGTTCGACCCAGGTCAGTCTGCACAATCAGAACAGACCGGCCAGTGTCAAAGTACTTTTGGTCGATTTCTGTTTGATATGATATGAAACGCGATATAGAAAACCGACGACCGCATGCTATTTGAGAGCAACATGGATCCTGATCAGCCTGCGTATACACGCAGTCTGATCAGGAACCCATTTTGTTCTCTGATAGGATCTTTATTATTTCATTACCTGTAGCAACTGCCAAAGAACAACATAGATCCTGATCGAATAGCATTTAAGCTTCCGCTGATCTGGATCCATGCTGGTCCCAAATGTCTAAGGGTCCCCCTTTTCCAAATCCCAGTTCATATTTGTGACCCGTCACGCCGAAAAGTCCCGTCTGTAAAAAAAAACCCAATTTTGAGAGTCTGACCATTTAATGTGTTTTTGACTTACTGGTGTCTTAAATATCGCTTAAAACAACAACCGCATAACGCAGGTTTTGATAGATAGGCGATATTAAAGGCGTTTCTTGTCCGGATTTGTCGTATGTCATCGGTAAGTCAAAAATACGTCTTTAATATTTTGATGAAATTGGCCCCTGGCTTTGCAGGAGCAAACCAGGTGTCGCATTTGCAAAAAGAAAATAATTAAAGCAATATACATGTAGATTAAAAAACCCAAACAAATTTATTGATACAGAAAATTACCCTAAAGTGAAAAGATTCGATCATTTTCGACAAAAGGTCCATTATTTGCGTTCCTCCCAGAATGTCCCTTTTAGCGTGGCGGGTCACATTTTTCTACCTTACGAGACAGCTTCTTTAAGTAGAATCATTCAAAATCTCCCAAATTTTGTTGAATTGATTTTGCTGCAACGTTCACGCAGTGATTATCTTACATTTAATCGCTTTTCAACAAAAACCTCGCAACTAAAGCTCGTTTTAGCTATATTTACGAGTTCTTTGTTGAAAAGCAGCATTTTTTTTATTTAGTCAAGGATAAGAGATCCCCCGCGTCCCGGCAAAATCAAAGCCCCGAACGACAGGGAATCATGTGACACACCATTTTCAGAAAACCTAAAATAATTGTGTTAATAATAGACTCCTTTCATCTTTCGTTGTAGTCCGTACCCACAGAACACCGGTAATCCGAGTCTTCTCTGATGAAAATTCGCTCGTTGATCATATTTGTATGTCGCTATTTACAACAGAGCACTGTCCCATTCAAAAACAAAATAAAAGTCCGACACAGCGACATAACTAGTGTCGAAATTTTCTTTAATTTTTGAATGGGACAGCGCTCTGATGTAGGCTAAATAGCGACATCCAAATATCAAGGAGCGAATTTTCATCAGAGGATATTTGGATTAACTTCCGGTGGCAAACAATGGGTTTATGGGAAATTATCATTGTATACATGAGAATTGCTACAGAAAATACTAACAAATCGACATTATCAAAACGAGGCTCCCAAAAATGCGGAGAAAACAATGACGACGCACGCGCATTCAATATACAGCGATAAAACGCACGTGCATTTAATATACAGCGATAAAGCGAAGCGATTTCGTTAATAGCCGGGTAGATGGTTATTTTATTGGATTTACAGTCAACCGTTCCCCTTTTAAAAAAATTCGACTTTTTCCTCTAAGGACGACTTCCGGTGGTTGTTGTGTGTGTTGGGGGTCTTAGTGGAAACTTGTCTTTTGGCCAATTTTTTATTCGGTTGAACCAGAAAAAGCGGGAAAACGCGAATAATAAGCAAGATAGATCTTTTTAAATATCAGTCGATAAAACGTTAATGACGAGTAACCAAAATTTTGATTGGTCATCTCTGATTTTAAGGTAGAATACCCGCAATGCGGCCATTTTGTGATTCATAAAACATAGGGTTTTTTTTCGAGCGGCATCGTTACCTTTCCGTTTTCTCGATTTTTCGATTATCAAACTGGTCATTTATTAACATTAATTTAAAAAACAATTTCGACAATTTTGTTTCACACTTTATTTCCTACATGAACCCCGTTTGTCTGAAAGAAGTCATCTAGTGTAGGGGGGTATCTTCGTATACCTGGCCTATTAAAGCCGAGTATTGAGCAACTCGGGACCGCCCAGTTTCGATACATGTAAAAGGTTCCGAGTTCACTGATTCAATTACATATACAGCTGCACTGTTGGTTGAGAGGTCAAGATTCACGGCCAGGAATTTTTCCCCACCCGGAATATTAATTTCCCATCTGTGTTTAACCATAGGGTCCAAAGGATCATCATTGATACGGATTTTCGACAGAAGGTCCTTTCTGAAAATGCATTTGATATTATCAATATCGAAGTCATCGGGAACATTAAATTTGTAGTAGTTGGCCCAACTTTTAATGGGCAGGCATTCGGCCATTGAATGATCATATTCTTCAATGTTAATCGAGGCGGCCGTGGTACTGAACTGATAAACGATGCAGGGTTTGTTGCTTTTCAAAATGATGGTCCCGTTATTGAAAACGTCGTAATTTAACGCTTTACGTTTGGGACGGATTTCGCTAAGAAGTACATTACCGGTATACCCGTCAACACCACCATTATCACCACCTATACAACAACAACAACAACAACAACAACAACAACAACAACAACAACAACAACAACAACAACAACAACAACATAGTTTTTTGGCATAACATTAAACTCGTTGCTTTTCAATGTAAACCTCGTAACTGCAGCTTTATACAAGCTGCAGTTACGAGGTTTACATTGAAAAGCCGCGATATTTTAAATATTCGATTTTCTCTACAACCGCTCCAACGATTTCCCTGATTTTTACAGAAATGTTAGCTGAAACCTCCATTTAGAACTTAACATTGAAGTTATAACTGTAAAAATTTTTTGCTCGTCATAATTATTTCCGAGAGTACATGTACCGAACAGGTTCATATATCGTATGCTAAAACAATATGTTTAATACGATGGTGATATATGCTTTGCCATGTTTAGGAAAATATTGAAATCAACAACAACAACAACAACAACAACAACAACAACAACAACAACAACAACAACATAAACAACAACATAAACATAAACATAAACAACAGCAAGATAAGCATTTTGCATAATATTCATATCTTCGCTTTTCAATGTAAACCTCGTAACTGCAGCTTTATACAGGCTGCAGTTACGAGGTTTACATTGAAAAGCAGCGATATTTTAAATATTCGATTTTCTCTACAACCGCTCCAACGATTTTCCTGATTTTTACAGAAATGTTAGCTGAAACCTCCATTTAGAACTTAACATAGACGTTATAACTGTAAAAATTTTTTGCTCGTCAAAATTATTTCCGAGAGTACATGTACCGAACAGGCTCAAATATCGTATGCTAAATCAATATGTTTAATATGATGGTGATATATCGAGGGCTTGGTGCAAAACTATTGTAACTCCATTTTATAAAACCACATCAAATTTCCCACCATCAAAACAACATCATTATCACCACCTATCTAACAACAACAACAACAACAACAACAACAACAACAACAACAACAACAACAACAACAACAACAACAACAACAGGCAGAAACAGAAAGCAGCAGCAACAACAACAGACGCTGCAACAAGAGCAACAACAACAACAGCAGCAGCGACAACAACAACAACAGAAACATCAGCAGCAGGAACAACAACAAAAGCGACATCAGCAATATCAACAGGAACAACATAAACAACAACAACAGCTTTTTCTCGCACAAGTTCCATCAAGTAACGACGAACTTGATCGAACTCCTGCAAGATTCACAATACACGATTTCATACTGATCAGACAGCACTCAGTTACTGGCAGATCTTGATCCACGGCGTCAAAATCAGATGAAACTTTACAACGCTTTTTCGTAGAGAAGGGATGAAAAGGATACAGTATCGCTGAAAATGACGTCATATGGCTTGCGATGACGTAATAGACAAAGGGAGAGTAATCCCGCACAGATTTTGTTGTTACAGTTCTTTCCCTTAGACCATTTTTAAAAATTGCGAAAAGCCACACGTTATATTTTTAGTTGCAGCAGCAACAACAATAGCAGCAGCAGCAAAAACAACAACAACAACAACAGCTGCTGCAGCAGGAACAACAACAACAACAACAACAAGCAACAGAAACAGAAAACAGCAGAAACAGCAAAAAACAGCAACAGACGATGCAGCAACAGCAACAACAACAACAACAACATCAACAACAACAACAGAAACATCAGCAGCAGGAACAACAACTACAGCGACATCAGCAATGTCAACAGGAACAACAGTAACAACAACAACAACAACAACAACAACAACAACAACATCAGCAGCAGGAACAACAACAAAAATGACATCAGCAATATCAACAGGAACAACATAAACAACAACAACAACAACAAAACATCAGCAGCAGGAACAACAACAAAAATGACATCAGCAATATCAACAGGAACAACAGAAACAACAACAACAACAACAAAACATCAGCAGCAGGAACAACAACAAAAATGACATCAGCAATATCAACAGGAACAACAGAAACAACAACAACAACAACAAAACATCAGCAGCAGGAACAACAACAAAAATGACATCAGCAATATCAACAGGAACAGCATAAACAACAACAACATAAACAACAATAACAACAGCAATATCGACACCACCAACAACAACACCAACAATAGCAGCAGCAATATCAACAACAACAACAAACACAACAACAACAACAACATCAGCAGCAGGAACAACAACTACAGCGACATCAGCAATGTCAACAGGAACAACAGTAACAACAACAAAACAACAACAATTGAAACAACACCATCAATAGCAGCAATAACAACAACAGCAACAACAACAAAACATCAGCAGCAGGAACAACAACAAAAATGACATCAGCAATATCAACAGGAACAACAGACACAGAAATAACAACAACAACAAAACATCAGCAGTAGGAACAACAACAAAAATGACATCAGCAATATCAACAGGAACAACAGAAACAACAACAACATAAACAACAATAACAACAGCAATATCGACACCACCAACAACAACACCAACAATAGCAGCAGCAATATCATCAACAACAACAAACACAACAACAACAACAACATCAGCATCAGGAACAAAAACTACAGCGACATCAGCAATGTCAACAGGAACAACAGTAACAACAACAAAACAACAACAATTGAAACAACACCATCAATAGCAGCAATAACAACAACAGCAACAACAACAAAACATCAGCAGCAGGAACAACAACAAAAATGACATCAGCAATATCAACAGGAACAACAGAAACAGAAATAACAACAACAACAAAACATCAGCAGTAGGAACAACAACAAAAATGACATCAGCAATATCAACAGGAACAACATAAACAACAACAACATAAACAACAATAACAACAGCAAAATCGACACCACCAACAACAACACCAACAATAGCAGCAGCAATATCAACAACAACAACAAACACAACAACAACAACATCAGCAGCAGGAACAACAACTACAGCGACATCAGCAATGTCAACAGGAACAACAGTAACAACAACAAAACAACAACAATTGAAACAACACCATCAATAGCAGCAATAACAACAACAGCAACAACAACAAAACATCAGCAGCAGGAACAACAACAAAAATGACATCAGCAATATCAACAGGAACAACAGAAACAGAAATAACAACAACAACAAAACATCAGCAGTAGGAACAACAACAAAAATGACATCAGCAATATCAACAGGAACAACATAAACAACAACAACATAAACAACAATAACAACAGCAATATCAACAACAACAAACACAACAACAACAACAACAACAACATCAGCAGGAACAACAACTACAGCGACATCAGCAATGTCAACAGGAACAACAGAAACAACAATAACAACAACAGCAGCAGCAACAACAACAACAACAACAACAGTAACAACAACAAAACAACAACAATTGCAACAACACCAACAATAGCAGCAATAACAACAACAGCAACAACAACAAAAACAGCCACACCAACAGCAGGAACAACAACAAAAGAAGCAAAAACAACAGCCGCAACAACTGCTTAACTGTGGTGACTGGACGAGAACCAGTGTATTCTGACGAATATGACTGGACTAATAGTTATTAATAACATGTATTATTACAAATTAGAGATTATTGTGTCACGCGATTCCCCGCCGCAAACATGGAATTTTGTTCAAAAGCCTGTACCTGCTGTGCTATATATTTCCTCATGTATAAATAGAGCTCAGTAAAGTAGCAATTTTCCCTACATTTAGCTGGATGTTAAGTTTTAACAAAACAATTGACGAATAACTGAAATTATTGTGCCACGTGATTCTCCGCCGCGAAAATGGTCATTTGTTCAAAGCTCTGTACTTGTTGTGGTATTTTGTCATGTATGAATGGAGCTCAATATAGCAGCAATTTTATCTACATTTGGCTGGGCGTTAAGTTTAAAGAAAACCATTAACGATTTTCTGAAATAATTGTGCCACGTGATTCCCCGCCGGGAACATGGACTTTTGTTAAAAGCCCTGTACTTATTGCGCTATTTTCTAATGTTTGAATGGAGCTCAGTACATTAGCAATTTTCTCTACAATTTTGGCTTGATATTTAAAAGTTTTAACACAACCATTGACGAGTTTCTGAAATTATTGTACTACGTGATTCCCCGCATTCGCTCATACTCTGTACCTGTTGTGCTATTTCTTTTATGTACGAATGGGGCTTAGTATACTCCGTAAATATTGACCTGAACCTTTTGAATATGTAATGAGTAATTGTAATGCGAAATAAACACTCTCCAGCATTATGTTGACACGAGAAGCATGGGCAAAATACAAAGTCACAATGCCTATGGAAACTATCGACTCTGCTCGACGGTAAGGACTGCTGATGTGTATTGATAATTCCGTGTCACAATTTCTCATTATATATTCATCGGATCCAGGTCAATATTTACAGAGTATACAGTAGCCATTTTCTCTACTTTTTAGCTGGGTGTAAAGTTTTAACAGAATCATTGACGCTTTTCCGAGACTTTTGTGCCACGTGATTCCCCGCCGCGAAGAAGGCCTTTTTCTTGTTGTGCTATTTACTCACGTATGAATAGAGCTCAGTACAGCAGCAATTTTCTCTACATTCGGCTGGGTGTCAAGTGTTGACCAAACCATTGACGAGTTTCTGAAATCATAGGACCACGCGATTCCCAGCCGCACATAAAGAGATTTGTTCAAAGCTCTGAACTTGTGCCATTTTCTCAGGTACGAATCGAGCTCAGTAAACTAGCAATTTTCTCTACATCTTGCTGGGTGTCAAGTTTTTAACACAATCATTGACGAGTTTCTGAAATTATTGTGCTACAACAAGATTCCCCGCCGCGATTATGGACTTTTGTTCAAAGCTCTTTACTTGTTGTGCTATTTTCTCATGTATAAATGGACCTCGGTACAGTCATTCACTTCTGATAATACTGTGACGTTATTTCGGACTAGCAATAGTATTTTGTAGGTGTTGTTATAAAATCACGTAACTACGGCTTGAATCAAGCCGTATTTACGTGATTTCATTACAACACCGACGGTTTATCAAAACATAACGGTAAATCAAGTCTATTTTCAACAAAAAATTAACTGCCACTGCCCATGTCCGTGTTGCAATAAAACACACATTCAAATCTAATATATCTTTTTAATCGAGCTCTAAAATCGAGGTCAATTGTGTATGTAGAAGAAGAAGGAGAAGAAGAAGAAGAAGAAGAAGAAGAAGACGGAGGAAAAGAAGAAGAAGAAGGAGAAGACGACGGAGGAGACAGAGTGAAAGAAAGTCCGACAAAACGAAAATAAAGAAGTCTACAGCTCCCGGATTTACCAGGCGGTCACCCATCCAAGCACTAACCGTGATGGACGTTGCTTAACTTAGGCAAAATGGTATGCACCAGTGTGGTCAATGGGATATAGCTGTATACTGAAGAATTGCAATTTTTAGAGTTTATAAATTTTAACTTCCATTATGTTCTATTTTTAGACTAGATAAAAATATGTATATCGTCACTTTTCGACAAAAACCTCGTAACTGCAGCTTGTTTAAGATCCAATTACGAGGTTTTCGTTGAAATCGCCGACGACTTTCCGCTTTCAGACTTTTAGTTTCGTAGTTCTTGCAAAAACATGTCTCTCATCACGAGTTTGATAGATTTAATGAAGGAGTGTCAGCCCAGACCGCCAAATCTGTCGCCAAAACTCGCCAATTCTAAATATTTATTTTTTTGACCATGGCCACTTCGAAAATACCATGACGTCACAACCCCCCACACACACACGGAGACCAAATCGCTTATTAAATCCGTCAAAATTACTCTATGTTGTTGCCATTCCGGGTAGAAAACATCGTGGAAAATGAAGAAACTGCTTGACCAGCATCATAGCAAGGATACCGCCGCTTGTCTTCCAAAACCTCGTAACTACAGCTTTCAACAAGTTGTAGTTACGAGATTTTTAAAGAAAAGCGACGACATCGACTAACCGAAACTAAGGGCTAGGGGTTAAATAAACAAGAAAGAGTATTTGATGCTGAAGACCCGGTCACATTGTAATTCCGCGTCCACAAAAAATACAAAGCATGAATTACGGCATATCTCGTCTGTTTCAATATGTTGAGAGGCCAGAACTATCCGAGATATTCTCCGAATGGCCTCACGGGTGACGCCATTTTTGGACGTAGTTAAGACGTGATGTGGACGCGAAATTGTGTATGTGACCGTGCCTTTTTTATTAGGGTCGTTTATTCGGTTAAGGCATTCAAATCAAACAAACGGGGAATTTCAATAAACCGCCACATTTCCTTTAGTTTAGCAACCAGTTGAAGTTTGCTTGTATGTCCATATTAGCTTGACGGAACAAACTCAAACATCGTACGAAAAGAGACAATGTGTAAATCAGAAAGAAAAGAAACAACAACATAACAATAAAACGTTCGACCCAGGTCAGTCTGCACAATCAGAACAGACCGGCCAGTGTCAAAGTACTTTTGGTCGATTTCTGTTTGATATGATATGAAACGCGATATAGAAAACCGACGACCGCATGCTATTTGAGAGCAACATGGATCCTGATCAGCCTGCGTATACACGCAGTCTGATCAGGAACCCATTTTGTTCTCTGATAGGATCTTTATTATTTCATTACCTGTAGCAACTGCCAAAGAACAACATAGATCCTGATCGAATAGCATTTAAGCTTCCGCTGATCTGGATCCATGCTGGTCCCAAATGTCTAAGGGTCCCCCTTTTCCAAATCCCAGTTCATATTTGTGACCCGTCACGCCGAAAAGTCCCGTCTGTAAAAAAAAACCCAATTTTGAGAGTCTGACCATTTAATGTGTTTTTGACTTACTGGTGTCTTAAATATCGCTTAAAACAACAACCGCATAACGCAGGTTTTGATAGATAGGCGATATTAAAGGCGTTTCTTGTCCGGATTTGTCGTATGTCATCGGTAAGTCAAAAATACGTCTTTAATATTTTGATGAAATTGGCCCCTGGCTTTGCAGGAGCAAACCAGGTGTCGCATTTGCAAAAAGAAAATAATTAAAGCAATATACATGTAGATTAAAAAACCCAAACAAATTTATTGATACAGAAAATTACCCTAAAGTGAAAAGATTCGATCATTTTCGACAAAAGGTCCATTATTTGCGTTCCTCCCAGAATGTCCCTTTTAGCGTGGCGGGTCACATTTTTCTACCTTACGAGACAGCTTCTTTAAGTAGAATCATTCAAAATCTCCCAAATTTTGTTGAATTGATTTTGCTGCAACGTTCACGCAGTGATTATCTTACATTTAATCGCTTTTCAACAAAAACCTCGCAACTAAAGCTCGTTTTAGCTATATTTACGAGTTCTTTGTTGAAAAGCAGCATTTTTTTTATTTAGTCAAGGATAAGAGATCCCCCGCGTCCCGGCAAAATCAAAGCCCCGAACGACAGGGAATCATGTGACACACCATTTTCAGAAAACCTAAAATAATTGTGTTAATAATAGACTCCTTTCATCTTTCGTTGTAGTCCGTACCCACAGAACACCGGTAATCCGAGTCTTCTCTGATGAAAATTCGCTCGTTGATCATATTTGTATGTCGCTATTTACAACAGAGCACTGTCCCATTCAAAAACAAAATAAAAGTCCGACACAGCGACATAACTAGTGTCGAAATTTTCTTTAATTTTTGAATGGGACAGCGCTCTGATGTAGGCTAAATAGCGACATCCAAATATCAAGGAGCGAATTTTCATCAGAGGATATTTGGATTAACTTCCGGTGGCAAACAATGGGTTTATGGGAAATTATCATTGTATACATGAGAATTGCTACAGAAAATACTAACAAATCGACATTATCAAAACGAGGCTCCCAAAAATGCGGAGAAAACAATGACGACGCACGCGCATTCAATATACAGCGATAAAACGCACGTGCATTTAATATACAGCGATAAAGCGAAGCGATTTCGTTAATAGCCGGGTAGATGGTTATTTTATTGGATTTACAGTCAACCGTTCCCCTTTTAAAAAAATTCGACTTTTTCCTCTAAGGACGACTTCCGGTGGTTGTTGTGTGTGTTGGGGGTCTTAGTGGAAACTTGTCTTTTGGCCAATTTTTTATTCGGTTGAACCAGAAAAAGCGGGAAAACGCGAATAATAAGCAAGATAGATCTTTTTAAATATCAGTCGATAAAACGTTAATGACGAGTAACCAAAATTTTGATTGGTCATCTCTGATTTTAAGGTAGAATACCCGCAATGCGGCCATTTTGTGATTCATAAAACATAGGGTTTTTTTTCGAGCGGCATCGTTACCTTTCCGTTTTCTCGATTTTTCGATTATCAAACTGGTCATTTATTAACATTAATTTAAAAAACAATTTCGACAATTTTGTTTCACACTTTATTTCCTACATGAACCCCGTTTGTCTGAAAGAAGTCATCTAGTGTAGGGGGGTATCTTCGTATACCTGGCCTATTAAAGCCGAGTATTGAGCAACTCGGGACCGCCCAGTTTCGATACATGTAAAAGGTTCCGAGTTCACTGATTCAATTACATATACAGCTGCACTGTTGGTTGAGAGGTCAAGATTCACGGCCAGGAATTTTTCCCCACCCGGAATATTAATTTCCCATCTGTGTTTAACCATAGGGTCCAAAGGATCATCATTGATACGGATTTTCGACAGAAGGTCCTTTCTGAAAATGCATTTGATATTATCAATATCGAAGTCATCGGGAACATTAAATTTGTAGTAGTTGGCCCAACTTTTAATGGGCAGGCATTCGGCCATTGAATGATCATATTCTTCAATGTTAATCGAGGCGGCCGTGGTACTGAACTGATAAACGATGCAGGGTTTGTTGCTTTTCAAAATGATGGTCCCGTTATTGAAAACGTCGTAATTTAACGCTTTACGTTTGGGACGGATTTCGCTAAGAAGTACATTACCGGTATACCCGTCAACACCACCATTATCACCACCTATACAACAACAACAACAACAACAACAACAACAACAACAACAACAACAACAACAACAACAACAACAACATAGTTTTTTGGCATAACATTAAACTCGTTGCTTTTCAATGTAAACCTCGTAACTGCAGCTTTATACAAGCTGCAGTTACGAGGTTTACATTGAAAAGCCGCGATATTTTAAATATTCGATTTTCTCTACAACCGCTCCAACGATTTCCCTGATTTTTACAGAAATGTTAGCTGAAACCTCCATTTAGAACTTAACATTGAAGTTATAACTGTAAAAATTTTTTGCTCGTCATAATTATTTCCGAGAGTACATGTACCGAACAGGTTCATATATCGTATGCTAAAACAATATGTTTAATACGATGGTGATATATGCTTTGCCATGTTTAGGAAAATATTGAAATCAACAACAACAACAACAACAACAACAACAACAACAACAACAACAACAACAACAACATAAACAACAACATAAACATAAACATAAACAACAGCAAGATAAGCATTTTGCATAATATTCATATCTTCGCTTTTCAATGTAAACCTCGTAACTGCAGCTTTATACAGGCTGCAGTTACGAGGTTTACATTGAAAAGCAGCGATATTTTAAATATTCGATTTTCTCTACAACCGCTCCAACGATTTTCCTGATTTTTACAGAAATGTTAGCTGAAACCTCCATTTAGAACTTAACATAGACGTTATAACTGTAAAAATTTTTTGCTCGTCAAAATTATTTCCGAGAGTACATGTACCGAACAGGCTCAAATATCGTATGCTAAATCAATATGTTTAATATGATGGTGATATATCGAGGGCTTGGTGCAAAACTATTGTAACTCCATTTTATAAAACCACATCAAATTTCCCACCATCAAAACAACATCATTATCACCACCTATCTAACAACAACAACAACAACAACAACAACAACAACAACAACAACAACAACAACAACAACAACAACAACAACAACAACAACAACAGGCAGAAACAGAAAGCAGCAGCAACAACAACAGACGCTGCAACAAGAGCAACAACAACAACAGCAGCAGCGACAACAACAACAACAGAAACATCAGCAGCAGGAACAACAACAAAAGCGACATCAGCAATATCAACAGGAACAACATAAACAACAACAACAGCTTTTTCTCGCACAAGTTCCATCAAGTAACGACGAACTTGATCGAACTCCTGCAAGATTCACAATACACGATTTCATACTGATCAGACAGCACTCAGTTACTGGCAGATCTTGATCCACGGCGTCAAAATCAGATGAAACTTTACAACGCTTTTTCGTAGAGAAGGGATGAAAAGGATACAGTATCGCTGAAAATGACGTCATATGGCTTGCGATGACGTAATAGACAAAGGGAGAGTAATCCCGCACAGATTTTGTTGTTACAGTTCTTTCCCTTAGACCATTTTTAAAAATTGCGAAAAGCCACACGTTATATTTTTAGTTGCAGCAGCAACAACAATAGCAGCAGCAGCAAAAACAACAACAACAACAACAGCTGCTGCAGCAGGAACAACAACAACAACAACAACAAGCAACAGAAACAGAAAACAGCAGAAACAGCAAAAAACAGCAACAGACGATGCAGCAACAGCAACAACAACAACAACAACATCAACAACAACAACAGAAACATCAGCAGCAGGAACAACAACTACAGCGACATCAGCAATGTCAACAGGAACAACAGTAACAACAACAACAACAACAACAACAACAACAAAACATCAGCAGCAGGAACAACAACAAAAATGACATCAGCAATATCAACAGGAACAACATAAACAACAACAACAACAACAAAACATCAGCAGCAGGAACAACAACAAAAATGACATCAGCAATATCAACAGGAACAACAGAAACAACAACAACAACAACAAAACATCAGCAGCAGGAACAACAACAAAAATGACATCAGCAATATCAACAGGAACAGCATAAACAACAACAACATAAACAACAATAACAACAGCAATATCGACACCACCAACAACAACACCAACAATAGCAGCAGCAATATCAACAACAACAACAAACACAACAACAACAACAACATCAGCAGCAGGAACAACAACTACAGCGACATCAGCAATGTCAACAGGAACAACAGTAACAACAACAAAACAACAACAATTGAAACAACACCATCAATAGCAGCAATAACAACAACAGCAACAACAACAAAACATCAGCAGCAGGAACAACAACAAAAATGACATCAGCAATATCAACAGGAACAACAGACACAGAAATAACAACAACAACAAAACATCAGCAGTAGGAACAACAACAAAAATGACATCAGCAATATCAACAGGAACAACAGAAACAACAACAACATAAACAACAATAACAACAGCAATATCGACACCACCAACAACAACACCAACAATAGCAGCAGCAATATCATCAACAACAACAAACACAACAACAACAACAACATCAGCATCAGGAACAAAAACTACAGCGACATCAGCAATGTCAACAGGAACAACAGTAACAACAACAAAACAACAACAATTGAAACAACACCATCAATAGCAGCAATAACAACAACAGCAACAACAACAAAACATCAGCAGCAGGAACAACAACAAAAATGACATCAGCAATATCAACAGGAACAACAGAAACAGAAATAACAACAACAACAAAACATCAGCAGTAGGAACAACAACAAAAATGACATCAGCAATATCAACAGGAACAACATAAACAACAACAACATAAACAACAATAACAACAGCAAAATCGACACCACCAACAACAACACCAACAATAGCAGCAGCAATATCAACAACAACAACAAACACAACAACAACAACATCAGCAGCAGGAACAACAACTACAGCGACATCAGCAATGTCAACAGGAACAACAGTAACAACAACAAAACAACAACAATTGAAACAACACCATCAATAGCAGCAATAACAACAACAGCAACAACAACAAAACATCAGCAGCAGGAACAACAACAAAAATGACATCAGCAATATCAACAGGAACAACAGAAACAGAAATAACAACAACAACAAAACATCAGCAGTAGGAACAACAACAAAAATGACATCAGCAATATCAACAGGAACAACATAAACAACAACAACATAAACAACAATAACAACAGCAATATCAACAACAACAAACACAACAACAACAACAACAACAACATCAGCAGGAACAACAACTACAGCGACATCAGCAATGTCAACAGGAACAACAGAAACAACAATAACAACAACAGCAGCAGCAACAACAACAACAACAACAACAGTAACAACAACAAAACAACAACAATTGCAACAACACCAACAATAGCAGCAATAACAACAACAGCAACAACAACAAAAACAGCCACACCAACAGCAGGAACAACAACAAAAGAAGCAAAAACAACAGCCGCAACAACTGCTTAACTGTGGTGACTGGACGAGAACCAGTGTATTCTGACGAATATGACTGGACTAATAGTTATTAATAACATGTATTATTACAAATTAGAGATTATTGTGTCACGCGATTCCCCGCCGCAAACATGGAATTTTGTTCAAAAGCCTGTACCTGCTGTGCTATATATTTCCTCATGTATAAATAGAGCTCAGTAAAGTAGCAATTTTCCCTACATTTAGCTGGATGTTAAGTTTTAACAAAACAATTGACGAATAACTGAAATTATTGTGCCACGTGATTCTCCGCCGCGAAAATGGTCATTTGTTCAAAGCTCTGTACTTGTTGTGGTATTTTGTCATGTATGAATGGAGCTCAATATAGCAGCAATTTTATCTACATTTGGCTGGGCGTTAAGTTTAAAGAAAACCATTAACGATTTTCTGAAATAATTGTGCCACGTGATTCCCCGCCGGGAACATGGACTTTTGTTAAAAGCCCTGTACTTATTGCGCTATTTTCTAATGTTTGAATGGAGCTCAGTACATTAGCAATTTTCTCTACAATTTTGGCTTGATATTTAAAAGTTTTAACACAACCATTGACGAGTTTCTGAAATTATTGTACTACGTGATTCCCCGCATTCGCTCATACTCTGTACCTGTTGTGCTATTTCTTTTATGTACGAATGGGGCTTAGTATACTCCGTAAATATTGACCTGAACCTTTTGAATATGTAATGAGTAATTGTAATGCGAAATAAACACTCTCCAGCATTATGTTGACACGAGAAGCATGGGCAAAATACAAAGTCACAATGCCTATGGAAACTATCGACTCTGCTCGACGGTAAGGACTGCTGATGTGTATTGATAATTCCGTGTCACAATTTCTCATTATATATTCATCGGATCCAGGTCAATATTTACAGAGTATACAGTAGCCATTTTCTCTACTTTTTAGCTGGGTGTAAAGTTTTAACAGAATCATTGACGCTTTTCCGAGACTTTTGTGCCACGTGATTCCCCGCCGCGAAGAAGGCCTTTTTCTTGTTGTGCTATTTACTCACGTATGAATAGAGCTCAGTACAGCAGCAATTTTCTCTACATTCGGCTGGGTGTCAAGTGTTGACCAAACCATTGACGAGTTTCTGAAATCATAGGACCACGCGATTCCCAGCCGCACATAAAGAGATTTGTTCAAAGCTCTGAACTTGTGCCATTTTCTCAGGTACGAATCGAGCTCAGTAAACTAGCAATTTTCTCTACATCTTGCTGGGTGTCAAGTTTTTAACACAATCATTGACGAGTTTCTGAAATTATTGTGCTACAACAAGATTCCCCGCCGCGATTATGGACTTTTGTTCAAAGCTCTTTACTTGTTGTGCTATTTTCTCATGTATAAATGGACCTCGGTACAGTCATTCACTTCTGATAATACTGTGACGTTATTTCGGACTAGCAATAGTATTTTGTAGGTGTTGTTATAAAATCACGTAACTACGGCTTGAATCAAGCCGTATTTACGTGATTTCATTACAACACCGACGGTTTATCAAAACATAACGGTAAATCAAGTCTATTTTCAACAAAAAATTAACTGCCACTGCCCATGTCCGTGTTGCAATAAAACACACATTCAAATCTAATATATCTTTTTAATCGAGCTCTAAAATCGAGGTCAATTGTGTATGTAGAAGAAGAAGGAGAAGAAGAAGAAGAAGAAGAAGAAGAAGAAGACGGAGGAAAAGAAGAAGAAGAAGGAGAAGACGACGGAGGAGACAGAGTGAAAGAAAGTCCGACAAAACGAAAATAAAGAAGTCTACAGCTCCCGGATTTACCAGGCGGTCACCCATCCAAGCACTAACCGTGATGGACGTTGCTTAACTTAGGCAAAATGGTATGCACCAGTGTGGTCAATGGGATATAGCTGTATACTGAAGAATTGCAATTTTTAGAGTTTATAAATTTTAACTTCCATTATGTTCTATTTTTAGACTAGATAAAAATATGTATATCGTCACTTTTCGACAAAAACCTCGTAACTGCAGCTTGTTTAAGATCCAATTACGAGGTTTTCGTTGAAATCGCCGACGACTTTCCGCTTTCAGACTTTTAGTTTCGTAGTTCTTGCAAAAACATGTCTCTCATCACGAGTTTGATAGATTTAATGAAGGAGTGTCAGCCCAGACCGCCAAATCTGTCGCCAAAACTCGCCAATTCTAAATATTTATTTTTTTGACCATGGCCACTTCGAAAATACCATGACGTCACAACCCCCCACACACACACGGAGACCAAATCGCTTATTAAATCCGTCAAAATTACTCTATGTTGTTGCCATTCCGGGTAGAAAACATCGTGGAAAATGAAGAAACTGCTTGACCAGCATCATAGCAAGGATACCGCCGCTTGTCTTCCAAAACCTCGTAACTACAGCTTTCAACAAGTTGTAGTTACGAGATTTTTAAAGAAAAGCGACGACATCGACTAACCGAAACTAAGGGCTAGGGGTTAAATAAACAAGAAAGAGTATTTGATGCTGAAGACCCGGTCACATTGTAATTCCGCGTCCACAAAAAATACAAAGCATGAATTACGGCATATCTCGTCTGTTTCAATATGTTGAGAGGCCAGAACTATCCGAGATATTCTCAGAATGGCCTCACGGGTGACGCCATTTTTGGACGTAGTTAAGACGTGATGTGGACGCGAAATTGTGTATGTGACCGTGCCTTTTTTATTAGGGTCGTTTATTCGGTTAAGGCATTCAAATCAAACAAACGGGGAATTTCAATAAACCGCCACATTTCCTTTAGTTTAGCAACCAGTTGAAGTTTGCTTGTATGTCCATATTAGCTTGACGGAACAAACTCAAACATCGTACGAAAAGAGACAATGTGTAAATCAGAAAGAAAAGAAACAACAACATAACAATAAAACGTTCGACCCAGGTCAGTCTGCACAATCAGAACAGACCGGCCAGTGTCAAAGTACTTTTGGTCGATTTCTGTTTGATATGATATGAAACGCGATATAGAAAACCGACGACCGCATGCTATTTGAGAGCAACATGGATCCTGATCAGCCTGCGTATACACGCAGTCTGATCAGGAACCCATTTTGTTCTCTGATAGGATCTTTATTATTTCATTACCTGTAGCAACTGCCAAAGAACAACATAGATCCTGATCGAATAGCATTTAAGCTTCCGCTGATCTGGATCCATGCTGGTCCCAAATGTCTAAGGGTCCCCCTTTTCCAAATCCCAGTTCATATTTGTGACCCGTCACGCCGAAAAGTCCCGTCTGTAAAAAAAAACCCAATTTTGAGAGTCTGACCATTTAATGTGTTTTTGACTTACTGGTGTCTTAAATATCGCTTAAAACAACAACCGCATAACGCAGGTTTTGATAGATAGGCGATATTAAAGGCGTTTCTTGTCCGGATTTGTCGTATGTCATCGGTAAGTCAAAAATACGTCTTTAATATTTTGATGAAATTGGCCCCTGGCTTTGCAGGAGCAAACCAGGTGTCGCATTTGCAAAAAGAAAATAATTAAAGCAATATACATGTAGATTAAAAAACCCAAACAAATTTATTGATACAGAAAATTACCCTAAAGTGAAAAGATTCGATCATTTTCGACAAAAGGTCCATTATTTGCGTTCCTCCCAGAATGTCCCTTTTAGCGTGGCGGGTCACATTTTTCTACCTTACGAGACAGCTTCTTTAAGTAGAATCATTCAAAATCTCCCAAATTTTGTTGAATTGATTTTGCTGCAACGTTCACGCAGTGATTATCTTACATTTAATCGCTTTTCAACAAAAACCTCGCAACTAAAGCTCGTTTTAGCTATATTTACGAGTTCTTTGTTGAAAAGCAGCATTTTTTTTATTTAGTCAAGGATAAGAGATCCCCCGCGTCCCGGCAAAATCAAAGCCCCGAACGACAGGGAATCATGTGACACACCATTTTCAGAAAACCTAAAATAATTGTGTTAATAATAGACTCCTTTCATCTTTCGTTGTAGTCCGTACCCACAGAACACCGGTAATCCGAGTCTTCTCTGATGAAAATTCGCTCGTTGATCATATTTGTATGTCGCTATTTACAACAGAGCACTGTCCCATTCAAAAACAAAATAAAAGTCCGACACAGCGACATAACTAGTGTCGAAATTTTCTTTAATTTTTGAATGGGACAGCGCTCTGATGTAGGCTAAATAGCGACATCCAAATATCAAGGAGCGAATTTTCATCAGAGGATATTTGGATTAACTTCCGGTGGCAAACAATGGGTTTATGGGAAATTATCATTGTATACATGAGAATTGCTACAGAAAATACTAACAAATCGACATTATCAAAACGAGGCTCCCAAAAATGCGGAGAAAACAATGACGACGCACGCGCATTCAATATACAGCGATAAAACGCACGTGCATTTAATATACAGCGATAAAGCGAAGCGATTTCGTTAATAGCCGGGTAGATGGTTATTTTATTGGATTTACAGTCAACCGTTCCCCTTTTAAAAAAATTCGACTTTTTCCTCTAAGGACGACTTCCGGTGGTTGTTGTGTGTGTTGGGGGTCTTAGTGGAAACTTGTCTTTTGGCCAATTTTTTATTCGGTTGAACCAGAAAAAGCGGGAAAACGCGAATAATAAGCAAGATAGATCTTTTTAAATATCAGTCGATAAAACGTTAATGACGAGTAACCAAAATTTTGATTGGTCATCTCTGATTTTAAGGTAGAATACCCGCAATGCGGCCATTTTGTGATTCATAAAACATAGGGTTTTTTTTCGAGCGGCATCGTTACCTTTCCGTTTTCTCGATTTTTCGATTATCAAACTGGTCATTTATTAACATTAATTTAAAAAACAATTTCGACAATTTTGTTTCACACTTTATTTCCTACATGAACCCCGTTTGTCTGAAAGAAGTCATCTAGTGTAGGGGGGTATCTTCGTATACCTGGCCTATTAAAGCCGAGTATTGAGCAACTCGGGACCGCCCAGTTTCGATACATGTAAAAGGTTCCGAGTTCACTGATTCAATTACATATACAGCTGCACTGTTGGTTGAGAGGTCAAGATTCACGGCCAGGAATTTTTCCCCACCCGGAATATTAATTTCCCATCTGTGTTTAACCATAGGGTCCAAAGGATCATCATTGATACGGATTTTCGACAGAAGGTCCTTTCTGAAAATGCATTTGATATTATCAATATCGAAGTCATCGGGAACATTAAATTTGTAGTAGTTGGCCCAACTTTTAATGGGCAGGCATTCGGCCATTGAATGATCATATTCTTCAATGTTAATCGAGGCGGCCGTGGTACTGAACTGATAAACGATGCAGGGTTTGTTGCTTTTCAAAATGATGGTCCCGTTATTGAAAACGTCGTAATTTAACGCTTTACGTTTGGGACGGATTTCGCTAAGAAGTACATTACCGGTATACCCGTCAACACCACCATTATCACCACCTATACAACAACAACAACAACAACAACAACAACAACAACAACAACAACAACAACAACAACAACAACAACATAGTTTTTTGGCATAACATTAAACTCGTTGCTTTTCAATGTAAACCTCGTAACTGCAGCTTTATACAAGCTGCAGTTACGAGGTTTACATTGAAAAGCCGCGATATTTTAAATATTCGATTTTCTCTACAACCGCTCCAACGATTTCCCTGATTTTTACAGAAATGTTAGCTGAAACCTCCATTTAGAACTTAACATTGAAGTTATAACTGTAAAAATTTTTTGCTCGTCATAATTATTTCCGAGAGTACATGTACCGAACAGGTTCATATATCGTATGCTAAAACAATATGTTTAATACGATGGTGATATATGCTTTGCCATGTTTAGGAAAATATTGAAATCAACAACAACAACAACAACAACAACAACAACAACAACAACAACAACAACAACAACATAAACAACAACATAAACATAAACATAAACAACAGCAAGATAAGCATTTTGCATAATATTCATATCTTCGCTTTTCAATGTAAACCTCGTAACTGCAGCTTTATACAGGCTGCAGTTACGAGGTTTACATTGAAAAGCAGCGATATTTTAAATATTCGATTTTCTCTACAACCGCTCCAACGATTTTCCTGATTTTTACAGAAATGTTAGCTGAAACCTCCATTTAGAACTTAACATAGACGTTATAACTGTAAAAATTTTTTGCTCGTCAAAATTATTTCCGAGAGTACATGTACCGAACAGGCTCAAATATCGTATGCTAAATCAATATGTTTAATATGATGGTGATATATCGAGGGCTTGGTGCAAAACTATTGTAACTCCATTTTATAAAACCACATCAAATTTCCCACCATCAAAACAACATCATTATCACCACCTATCTAACAACAACAACAACAACAACAACAACAACAACAACAACAACAACAACAACAACAACAACAACAACAACAACAACAACAACAGGCAGAAACAGAAAGCAGCAGCAACAACAACAGACGCTGCAACAAGAGCAACAACAACAACAGCAGCAGCGACAACAACAACAACAGAAACATCAGCAGCAGGAACAACAACAAAAGCGACATCAGCAATATCAACAGGAACAACATAAACAACAACAACAGCTTTTTCTCGCACAAGTTCCATCAAGTAACGACGAACTTGATCGAACTCCTGCAAGATTCACAATACACGATTTCATACTGATCAGACAGCACTCAGTTACTGGCAGATCTTGATCCACGGCGTCAAAATCAGATGAAACTTTACAACGCTTTTTCGTAGAGAAGGGATGAAAAGGATACAGTATCGCTGAAAATGACGTCATATGGCTTGCGATGACGTAATAGACAAAGGGAGAGTAATCCCGCACAGATTTTGTTGTTACAGTTCTTTCCCTTAGACCATTTTTAAAAATTGCGAAAAGCCACACGTTATATTTTTAGTTGCAGCAGCAACAACAATAGCAGCAGCAGCAAAAACAACAACAACAACAACAGCTGCTGCAGCAGGAACAACAACAACAACAACAACAAGCAACAGAAACAGAAAACAGCAGAAACAGCAAAAAACAGCAACAGACGATGCAGCAACAGCAACAACAACAACAACAACATCAACAACAACAACAGAAACATCAGCAGCAGGAACAACAACTACAGCGACATCAGCAATGTCAACAGGAACAACAGTAACAACAACAACAACAACAACAACAACAACAAAACATCAGCAGCAGGAACAACAACAAAAATGACATCAGCAATATCAACAGGAACAACATAAACAACAACAACAACAACAAAACATCAGCAGCAGGAACAACAACAAAAATGACATCAGCAATATCAACAGGAACAACAGAAACAACAACAACAACAACAAAACATCAGCAGCAGGAACAACAACAAAAATGACATCAGCAATATCAACAGGAACAACAGAAACAACAACAACAACAACAAAACATCAGCAGCAGGAACAACAACAAAAATGACATCAGCAATATCAACAGGAACAGCATAAACAACAACAACATAAACAACAATAACAACAGCAATATCGACACCACCAACAACAACACCAACAATAGCAGCAGCAATATCAACAACAACAACAAACACAACAACAACAACAACATCAGCAGCAGGAACAACAACTACAGCGACATCAGCAATGTCAACAGGAACAACAGTAACAACAACAAAACAACAACAATTGAAACAACACCATCAATAGCAGCAATAACAACAACAGCAACAACAACAAAACATCAGCAGCAGGAACAACAACAAAAATGACATCAGCAATATCAACAGGAACAACAGACACAGAAATAACAACAACAACAAAACATCAGCAGTAGGAACAACAACAAAAATGACATCAGCAATATCAACAGGAACAACAGAAACAACAACAACATAAACAACAATAACAACAGCAATATCGACACCACCAACAACAACACCAACAATAGCAGCAGCAATATCATCAACAACAACAAACACAACAACAACAACAACATCAGCATCAGGAACAAAAACTACAGCGACATCAGCAATGTCAACAGGAACAACAGTAACAACAACAAAACAACAACAATTGAAACAACACCATCAATAGCAGCAATAACAACAACAGCAACAACAACAAAACATCAGCAGCAGGAACAACAACAAAAATGACATCAGCAATATCAACAGGAACAACAGAAACAGAAATAACAACAACAACAAAACATCAGCAGTAGGAACAACAACAAAAATGACATCAGCAATATCAACAGGAACAACATAAACAACAACAACATAAACAACAATAACAACAGCAAAATCGACACCACCAACAACAACACCAACAATAGCAGCAGCAATATCAACAACAACAACAAACACAACAACAACAACATCAGCAGCAGGAACAACAACTACAGCGACATCAGCAATGTCAACAGGAACAACAGTAACAACAACAAAACAACAACAATTGAAACAACACCATCAATAGCAGCAATAACAACAACAGCAACAACAACAAAACATCAGCAGCAGGAACAACAACAAAAATGACATCAGCAATATCAACAGGAACAACAGAAACAGAAATAACAACAACAACAAAACATCAGCAGTAGGAACAACAACAAAAATGACATCAGCAATATCAACAGGAACAACATAAACAACAACAACATAAACAACAATAACAACAGCAATATCAACAACAACAAACACAACAACAACAACAACAACAACATCAGCAGGAACAACAACTACAGCGACATCAGCAATGTCAACAGGAACAACAGAAACAACAATAACAACAACAGCAGCAGCAACAACAACAACAACAACAACAGTAACAACAACAAAACAACAACAATTGCAACAACACCAACAATAGCAGCAATAACAACAACAGCAACAACAACAAAAACAGCCACACCAACAGCAGGAACAACAACAAAAGAAGCAAAAACAACAGCCGCAACAACTGCTTAACTGTGGTGACTGGACGAGAACCAGTGTATTCTGACGAATATGACTGGACTAATAGTTATTAATAACATGTATTATTACAAATTAGAGATTATTGTGTCACGCGATTCCCCGCCGCAAACATGGAATTTTGTTCAAAAGCCTGTACCTGCTGTGCTATATATTTCCTCATGTATAAATAGAGCTCAGTAAAGTAGCAATTTTCCCTACATTTAGCTGGATGTTAAGTTTTAACAAAACAATTGACGAATAACTGAAATTATTGTGCCACGTGATTCTCCGCCGCGAAAATGGTCATTTGTTCAAAGCTCTGTACTTGTTGTGGTATTTTGTCATGTATGAATGGAGCTCAATATAGCAGCAATTTTATCTACATTTGGCTGGGCGTTAAGTTTAAAGAAAACCATTAACGATTTTCTGAAATAATTGTGCCACGTGATTCCCCGCCGGGAACATGGACTTTTGTTAAAAGCCCTGTACTTATTGCGCTATTTTCTAATGTTTGAATGGAGCTCAGTACATTAGCAATTTTCTCTACAATTTTGGCTTGATATTTAAAAGTTTTAACACAACCATTGACGAGTTTCTGAAATTATTGTACTACGTGATTCCCCGCATTCGCTCATACTCTGTACCTGTTGTGCTATTTCTTTTATGTACGAATGGGGCTTAGTATACTCCGTAAATATTGACCTGAACCTTTTGAATATGTAATGAGTAATTGTAATGCGAAATATAGAGGAAAATAATTGACCCGGCAGAGTGACCTTAACTGTACTCAAAAGTGGAAAAGTCTATTGTCCAGTTTAGATGGAAATGCTCCGTCGTTAATTTACTTAAAAGCGTGCACTGTATCCGTTATGCAACATTGTGCCGCCATGTGAAAATAAGATTTTATCTAATCAAGTCAAATAAAAATGTTAAGCTAAGCAATTTTATCTACATTTGGCTGGGCGTTAAGTTTAAAGAAAACCATTAACGATTTTCTGAAATAATTGTGCCACGTGATTCCCCGCCGGGAACATGGACTTTTGTTAAAAGCCCTGTACTTATTGCGCTATTTTCTAATGTTTGAATGGAGCTCAGTACATTAGCAATTTTCTCTACAATTTTGGCTTGATATTTAAAAGTTTTAACACAACCATTGACGAGTTTCTGAAATTATTGTACTACGTGATTCCCCGCATTCGCTCATACTCTGTACCTGTTGTGCTATTTCTTTTATGTACGAATGGGGCTTAGTATACTCCGTAAATATTGACCTGAACCTTTTGAATATGTAATGAGTAATTGTAATGCGAAATAAACACTCTCCAGCATTATGTTGACACGAGAAGCATGGGCAAAATACAAAGTCACAATGCCTATGGAAACTATCGACTCTGCTCGACGGTAAGGACTGCTGATGTGTATTGATAATTCCGTGTCACAATTTCTCATTATATATTCATCGGATCCAGGTCAATATTTACAGAGTATACAGTAGCCATTTTCTCTACTTTTTAGCTGGGTGTAAAGTTTTAACAGAATCATTGACGCTTTTCCGAGACTTTTGTGCCACGTGATTCCCCGCCGCGAAGAAGGCCTTTTTCTTGTTGTGCTATTTACTCACGTATGAATAGAGCTCAGTACAGCAGCAATTTTCTCTACATTCGGCTGGGTGTCAAGTGTTGACCAAACCATTGACGAGTTTCTGAAATCATAGGACCACGCGATTCCCAGCCGCACATAAAGAGATTTGTTCAAAGCTCTGAACTTGTGCCATTTTCTCAGGTACGAATCGAGCTCAGTAAACTAGCAATTTTCTCTACATCTTGCTGGGTGTCAAGTTTTTAACACAATCATTGACGAGTTTCTGAAATTATTGTGCTACAACAAGATTCCCCGCCGCGATTATGGACTTTTGTTCAAAGCTCTTTACTTGTTGTGCTATTTTCTCATGTATAAATGGACCTCGGTACAGTCATTCACTTCTGATAATACTGTGACGTTATTTCGGACTAGCAATAGTATTTTGTAGGTGTTGTTATAAAATCACGTAACTACGGCTTGAATCAAGCCGTATTTACGTGATTTCATTACAACACCGACGGTTTATCAAAACATAACGGTAAATCAAGTCTATTTTCAACAAAAAATTAACTGCCACTGCCCATGTCCGTGTTGCAATAAAACACACATTCAAATCTAATATATCTTTTTAATCGAGCTCTAAAATCGAGGTCAATTGTGTATGTAGAAGAAGAAGGAGAAGAAGAAGAAGAAGAAGAAGAAGAAGACGGAGGAAAAGAAGAAGAAGAAGGAGAAGACGACGGAGGAGACAGAGTGAAAGAAAGTCCGACAAAACGAAAATAAAGAAGTCTACAGCTCCCGGATTTACCAGGCGGTCACCCATCCAAGCACTAACCGTGATGGACGTTGCTTAACTTAGGCAAAATGGTATGCACCAGTGTGGTCAATGGGATATAGCTGTATACTGAAGAATTGCAATTTTTAGAGTTTATAAATTTTAACTTCCATTATGTTCTATTTTTAGACTAGATAAAAATATGTATATCGTCACTTTTCGACAAAAACCTCGTAACTGCAGCTTGTTTAAGATCCAATTACGAGGTTTTCGTTGAAATCGCCGACGACTTTCCGCTTTCAGACTTTTAGTTTCGTAGTTCTTGCAAAAACATGTCTCTCATCACGAGTTTGATAGATTTAATGAAGGAGTGTCAGCCCAGACCGCCAAATCTGTCGCCAAAACTCGCCAATTCTAAATATTTATTTTTTTGACCATGGCCACTTCGAAAATACCATGACGTCACAACCCCCCACACACACACGGAGACCAAATCGCTTATTAAATCCGTCAAAATTACTCTATGTTGTTGCCATTCCGGGTAGAAAACATCGTGGAAAATGAAGAAACTGCTTGACCAGCATCATAGCAAGGATACCGCCGCTTGTCTTCCAAAACCTCGTAACTACAGCTTTCAACAAGTTGTAGTTACGAGATTTTTAAAGAAAAGCGACGACATCGACTAACCGAAACTAAGGGCTAGGGGTTAAATAAACAAGAAAGAGTATTTGATGCTGAAGACCCGGTCACATTGTAATTCCGCGTCCACAAAAAATACAAAGCATGAATTACGGCATATCTCGTCTGTTTCAATATGTTGAGAGGCCAGAACTATCCGAGATATTCTCCGAATGGCCTCACGGGTGACGCCATTTTTGGACGTAGTTAAGACGTGATGTGGACGCGAAATTGTGTATGTGACCGTGCCTTTTTTATTAGGGTCGTTTATTCGGTTAAGGCATTCAAATCAAACAAACGGGGAATTTCAATAAACCGCCACATTTCCTTTAGTTTAGCAACCAGTTGAAGTTTGCTTGTATGTCCATATTAGCTTGACGGAACAAACTCAAACATCGTACGAAAAGAGACAATGTGTAAATCAGAAAGAAAAGAAACAACAACATAACAATAAAACGTTCGACCCAGGTCAGTCTGCACAATCAGAACAGACCGGCCAGTGTCAAAGTACTTTTGGTCGATTTCTGTTTGATATGATATGAAACGCGATATAGAAAACCGACGACCGCATGCTATTTGAGAGCAACATGGATCCTGATCAGCCTGCGTATACACGCAGTCTGATCAGGAACCCATTTTGTTCTCTGATAGGATCTTTATTATTTCATTACCTGTAGCAACTGCCAAAGAACAACATAGATCCTGATCGAATAGCATTTAAGCTTCCGCTGATCTGGATCCATGCTGGTCCCAAATGTCTAAGGGTCCCCCTTTTCCAAATCCCAGTTCATATTTGTGACCCGTCACGCCGAAAAGTCCCGTCTGTAAAAAAAAACCCAATTTTGAGAGTCTGACCATTTAATGTGTTTTTGACTTACTGGTGTCTTAAATATCGCTTAAAACAACAACCGCATAACGCAGGTTTTGATAGATAGGCGATATTAAAGGCGTTTCTTGTCCGGATTTGTCGTATGTCATCGGTAAGTCAAAAATACGTCTTTAATATTTTGATGAAATTGGCCCCTGGCTTTGCAGGAGCAAACCAGGTGTCGCATTTGCAAAAAGAAAATAATTAAAGCAATATACATGTAGATTAAAAAACCCAAACAAATTTATTGATACAGAAAATTACCCTAAAGTGAAAAGATTCGATCATTTTCGACAAAAGGTCCATTATTTGCGTTCCTCCCAGAATGTCCCTTTTAGCGTGGCGGGTCACATTTTTCTACCTTACGAGACAGCTTCTTTAAGTAGAATCATTCAAAATCTCCCAAATTTTGTTGAATTGATTTTGCTGCAACGTTCACGCAGTGATTATCTTACATTTAATCGCTTTTCAACAAAAACCTCGCAACTAAAGCTCGTTTTAGCTATATTTACGAGTTCTTTGTTGAAAAGCAGCATTTTTTTTATTTAGTCAAGGATAAGAGATCCCCCGCGTCCCGGCAAAATCAAAGCCCCGAACGACAGGGAATCATGTGACACACCATTTTCAGAAAACCTAAAATAATTGTGTTAATAATAGACTCCTTTCATCTTTCGTTGTAGTCCGTACCCACAGAACACCGGTAATCCGAGTCTTCTCTGATGAAAATTCGCTCGTTGATCATATTTGTATGTCGCTATTTACAACAGAGCACTGTCCCATTCAAAAACAAAATAAAAGTCCGACACAGCGACATAACTAGTGTCGAAATTTTCTTTAATTTTTGAATGGGACAGCGCTCTGATGTAGGCTAAATAGCGACATCCAAATATCAAGGAGCGAATTTTCATCAGAGGATATTTGGATTAACTTCCGGTGGCAAACAATGGGTTTATGGGAAATTATCATTGTATACATGAGAATTGCTACAGAAAATACTAACAAATCGACATTATCAAAACGAGGCTCCCAAAAATGCGGAGAAAACAATGACGACGCACGCGCATTCAATATACAGCGATAAAACGCACGTGCATTTAATATACAGCGATAAAGCGAAGCGATTTCGTTAATAGCCGGGTAGATGGTTATTTTATTGGATTTACAGTCAACCGTTCCCCTTTTAAAAAAATTCGACTTTTTCCTCTAAGGACGACTTCCGGTGGTTGTTGTGTGTGTTGGGGGTCTTAGTGGAAACTTGTCTTTTGGCCAATTTTTTATTCGGTTGAACCAGAAAAAGCGGGAAAACGCGAATAATAAGCAAGATAGATCTTTTTAAATATCAGTCGATAAAACGTTAATGACGAGTAACCAAAATTTTGATTGGTCATCTCTGATTTTAAGGTAGAATACCCGCAATGCGGCCATTTTGTGATTCATAAAACATAGGGTTTTTTTTCGAGCGGCATCGTTACCTTTCCGTTTTCTCGATTTTTCGATTATCAAACTGGTCATTTATTAACATTAATTTAAAAAACAATTTCGACAATTTTGTTTCACACTTTATTTCCTACATGAACCCCGTTTGTCTGAAAGAAGTCATCTAGTGTAGGGGGGTATCTTCGTATACCTGGCCTATTAAAGCCGAGTATTGAGCAACTCGGGACCGCCCAGTTTCGATACATGTAAAAGGTTCCGAGTTCACTGATTCAATTACATATACAGCTGCACTGTTGGTTGAGAGGTCAAGATTCACGGCCAGGAATTTTTCCCCACCCGGAATATTAATTTCCCATCTGTGTTTAACCATAGGGTCCAAAGGATCATCATTGATACGGATTTTCGACAGAAGGTCCTTTCTGAAAATGCATTTGATATTATCAATATCGAAGTCATCGGGAACATTAAATTTGTAGTAGTTGGCCCAACTTTTAATGGGCAGGCATTCGGCCATTGAATGATCATATTCTTCAATGTTAATCGAGGCGGCCGTGGTACTGAACTGATAAACGATGCAGGGTTTGTTGCTTTTCAAAATGATGGTCCCGTTATTGAAAACGTCGTAATTTAACGCTTTACGTTTGGGACGGATTTCGCTAAGAAGTACATTACCGGTATACCCGTCAACACCACCATTATCACCACCTATACAACAACAACAACAACAACAACAACAACAACAACAACAACAACAACAACAACAACAACAACAACAACATAGTTTTTTGGCATAACATTAAACTCGTTGCTTTTCAATGTAAACCTCGTAACTGCAGCTTTATACAAGCTGCAGTTACGAGGTTTACATTGAAAAGCCGCGATATTTTAAATATTCGATTTTCTCTACAACCGCTCCAACGATTTCCCTGATTTTTACAGAAATGTTAGCTGAAACCTCCATTTAGAACTTAACATTGAAGTTATAACTGTAAAAATTTTTTGCTCGTCATAATTATTTCCGAGAGTACATGTACCGAACAGGTTCATATATCGTATGCTAAAACAATATGTTTAATACGATGGTGATATATGCTTTGCCATGTTTAGGAAAATATTGAAATCAACAACAACAACAACAACAACAACAACAACAACAACAACAACAACAACATAAACAACAACATAAACATAAACATAAACAACAGCAAGATAAGCATTTTGCATAATATTCATATCTTCGCTTTTCAATGTAAACCTCGTAACTGCAGCTTTATACAGGCTGCAGTTACGAGGTTTACATTGAAAAGCAGCGATATTTTAAATATTCGATTTTCTCTACAACCGCTCCAACGATTTTCCTGATTTTTACAGAAATGTTAGCTGAAACCTCCATTTAGAACTTAACATAGACGTTATAACTGTAAAAATTTTTTGCTCGTCAAAATTATTTCCGAGAGTACATGTACCGAACAGGCTCAAATATCGTATGCTAAATCAATATGTTTAATATGATGGTGATATATCGAGGGCTTGGTGCAAAACTATTGTAACTCCATTTTATAAAACCACATCAAATTTCCCACCATCAAAACAACATCATTATCACCACCTATCTAACAACAACAACAACAACAACAACAACAACAACAACAACAACAACAACAACAACAACAACAACAACAACAGGCAGAAACAGAAAGCAGCAGCAACAACAACAGACGCTGCAACAAGAGCAACAACAACAACAGCAGCAGCGACAACAACAACAACAGAAACATCAGCAGCAGGAACAACAACAAAAGCGACATCAGCAATATCAACAGGAACAACATAAACAACAACAACAGCTTTTTCTCGCACAAGTTCCATCAAGTAACGACGAACTTGATCGAACTCCTGCAAGATTCACAATACACGATTTCATACTGATCAGACAGCACTCAGTTACTGGCAGATCTTGATCCACGGCGTCAAAATCAGATGAAACTTTACAACGCTTTTTCGTAGAGAAGGGATGAAAAGGATACAGTATCGCTGAAAATGACGTCATATGGCTTGCGATGACGTAATAGACAAAGGGAGAGTAATCCCGCACAGATTTTGTTGTTACAGTTCTTTCCCTTAGACCATTTTTAAAAATTGCGAAAAGCCACACGTTATATTTTTAGTTGCAGCAGCAACAACAATAGCAGCAGCAGCAAAAACAACAACAACAACAACAGCTGCTGCAGCAGGAACAACAACAACAACAACAACAAGCAACAGAAACAGAAAACAGCAGAAACAGCAAAAAACAGCAACAGACGATGCAGCAACAGCAACAACAACAACAACAACATCAACAACAACAACAGAAACATCAGCAGCAGGAACAACAACTACAGCGACATCAGCAATGTCAACAGGAACAACAGTAACAACAACAACAACAACAACAACAACAACAACAACATCAGCAGCAGGAACAACAACAAAAATGACATCAGCAATATCAACAGGAACAACATAAACAACAACAACAACAACAAAACATCAGCAGCAGGAACAACAACAAAAATGACATCAGCAATATCAACAGGAACAACAGAAACAACAACAACAACAACAAAACATCAGCAGCAGGAACAACAACAAAAATGACATCAGCAATATCAACAGGAACAACAGAAACAACAACAACAACAACAAAACATCAGCAGCAGGAACAACAACAAAAATGACATCAGCAATATCAACAGGAACAGCATAAACAACAACAACATAAACAACAATAACAACAGCAATATCGACACCACCAACAACAACACCAACAATAGCAGCAGCAATATCAACAACAACAACAAACACAACAACAACAACAACATCAGCAGCAGGAACAACAACTACAGCGACATCAGCAATGTCAACAGGAACAACAGTAACAACAACAAAACAACAACAATTGAAACAACACCATCAATAGCAGCAATAACAACAACAGCAACAACAACAAAACATCAGCAGCAGGAACAACAACAAAAATGACATCAGCAATATCAACAGGAACAACAGACACAGAAATAACAACAACAACAAAACATCAGCAGTAGGAACAACAACAAAAATGACATCAGCAATATCAACAGGAACAACAGAAACAACAACAACATAAACAACAATAACAACAGCAATATCGACACCACCAACAACAACACCAACAATAGCAGCAGCAATATCATCAACAACAACAAACACAACAACAACAACAACATCAGCATCAGGAACAAAAACTACAGCGACATCAGCAATGTCAACAGGAACAACAGTAACAACAACAAAACAACAACAATTGAAACAACACCATCAATAGCAGCAATAACAACAACAGCAACAACAACAAAACATCAGCAGCAGGAACAACAACAAAAATGACATCAGCAATATCAACAGGAACAACAGAAACAGAAATAACAACAACAACAAAACATCAGCAGTAGGAACAACAACAAAAATGACATCAGCAATATCAACAGGAACAACATAAACAACAACAACATAAACAACAATAACAACAGCAAAATCGACACCACCAACAACAACACCAACAATAGCAGCAGCAATATCAACAACAACAACAAACACAACAACAACAACATCAGCAGCAGGAACAACAACTACAGCGACATCAGCAATGTCAACAGGAACAACAGTAACAACAACAAAACAACAACAATTGAAACAACACCATCAATAGCAGCAATAACAACAACAGCAACAACAACAAAACATCAGCAGCAGGAACAACAACAAAAATGACATCAGCAATATCAACAGGAACAACAGAAACAGAAATAACAACAACAACAAAACATCAGCAGTAGGAACAACAACAAAAATGACATCAGCAATATCAACAGGAACAACATAAACAACAACAACATAAACAACAATAACAACAGCAATATCAACAACAACAAACACAACAACAACAACAACAACAACATCAGCAGGAACAACAACTACAGCGACATCAGCAATGTCAACAGGAACAACAGAAACAACAATAACAACAACAGCAGCAGCAACAACAACAACAACAACAACAGTAACAACAACAAAACAACAACAATTGCAACAACACCAACAATAGCAGCAATAACAACAACAGCAACAACAACAAAAACAGCCACACCAACAGCAGGAACAACAACAAAAGAAGCAAAAACAACAGCCGCAACAACTGCTTAACTGTGGTGACTGGACGAGAACCAGTGTATTCTGACGAATATGACTGGACTAATAGTTATTAATAACATGTATTATTACAAATTAGAGATTATTGTGTCACGCGATTCCCCGCCGCAAACATGGAATTTTGTTCAAAAGCCTGTACCTGCTGTGCTATATATTTCCTCATGTATAAATAGAGCTCAGTAAAGTAGCAATTTTCCCTACATTTAGCTGGATGTTAAGTTTTAACAAAACAATTGACGAATAACTGAAATTATTGTGCCACGTGATTCTCCGCCGCGAAAATGGTCATTTGTTCAAAGCTCTGTACTTGTTGTGGTATTTTGTCATGTATGAATGGAGCTCAATATAGCAGCAATTTTATCTACATTTGGCTGGGCGTTAAGTTTAAAGAAAACCATTAACGATTTTCTGAAATAATTGTGCCACGTGATTCCCCGCCGGGAACATGGACTTTTGTTAAAAGCCCTGTACTTATTGCGCTATTTTCTAATGTTTGAATGGAGCTCAGTACATTAGCAATTTTCTCTACAATTTTGGCTTGATATTTAAAAGTTTTAACACAACCATTGACGAGTTTCTGAAATTATTGTACTACGTGATTCCCCGCATTCGCTCATACTCTGTACCTGTTGTGCTATTTCTTTTATGTACGAATGGGGCTTAGTATACTCCGTAAATATTGACCTGAACCTTTTGAATATGTAATGAGTAATTGTAATGCGAAATAAACACTCTCCAGCATTATGTTGACACGAGAAGCATGGGCAAAATACAAAGTCACAATGCCTATGGAAACTATCGACTCTGCTCGACGGTAAGGACTGCTGATGTGTATTGATAATTCCGTGTCACAATTTCTCATTATATATTCATCGGATCCAGGTCAATATTTACAGAGTATACAGTAGCCATTTTCTCTACTTTTTAGCTGGGTGTAAAGTTTTAACAGAATCATTGACGCTTTTCCGAGACTTTTGTGCCACGTGATTCCCCGCCGCGAAGAAGGCCTTTTTCTTGTTGTGCTATTTACTCACGTATGAATAGAGCTCAGTACAGCAGCAATTTTCTCTACATTCGGCTGGGTGTCAAGTGTTGACCAAACCATTGACGAGTTTCTGAAATCATAGGACCACGCGATTCCCAGCCGCACATAAAGAGATTTGTTCAAAGCTCTGAACTTGTGCCATTTTCTCAGGTACGAATCGAGCTCAGTAAACTAGCAATTTTCTCTACATCTTGCTGGGTGTCAAGTTTTTAACACAATCATTGACGAGTTTCTGAAATTATTGTGCTACAACAAGATTCCCCGCCGCGATTATGGACTTTTGTTCAAAGCTCTTTACTTGTTGTGCTATTTTCTCATGTATAAATGGACCTCGGTACAGTCATTCACTTCTGATAATACTGTGACGTTATTTCGGACTAGCAATAGTATTTTGTAGGTGTTGTTATAAAATCACGTAACTACGGCTTGAATCAAGCCGTATTTACGTGATTTCATTACAACACCGACGGTTTATCAAAACATAACGGTAAATCAAGTCTATTTTCAACAAAAAATTAACTGCCACTGCCCATGTCCGTGTTGCAATAAAACACACATTCAAATCTAATATATCTTTTTAATCGAGCTCTAAAATCGAGGTCAATTGTGTATGTAGAAGAAGAAGGAGAAGAAGAAGAAGAAGAAGAAGAAGAAGACGGAGGAAAAGAAGAAGAAGAAGGAGAAGACGACGGAGGAGACAGAGTGAAAGAAAGTCCGACAAAACGAAAATAAAGAAGTCTACAGCTCCCGGATTTACCAGGCGGTCACCCATCCAAGCACTAACCGTGATGGACGTTGCTTAACTTAGGCAAAATGGTATGCACCAGTGTGGTCAATGGGATATAGCTGTATACTGAAGAATTGCAATTTTTAGAGTTTATAAATTTTAACTTCCATTATGTTCTATTTTTAGACTAGATAAAAATATGTATATCGTCACTTTTCGACAAAAACCTCGTAACTGCAGCTTGTTTAAGATCCAATTACGAGGTTTTCGTTGAAATCGCCGACGACTTTCCGCTTTCAGACTTTTAGTTTCGTAGTTCTTGCAAAAACATGTCTCTCATCACGAGTTTGATAGATTTAATGAAGGAGTGTCAGCCCAGACCGCCAAATCTGTCGCCAAAACTCGCCAATTCTAAATATTTATTTTTTTGACCATGGCCACTTCGAAAATACCATGACGTCACAACCCCCCACACACACACGGAGACCAAATCGCTTATTAAATCCGTCAAAATTACTCTATGTTGTTGCCATTCCGGGTAGAAAACATCGTGGAAAATGAAGAAACTGCTTGACCAGCATCATAGCAAGGATACCGCCGCTTGTCTTCCAAAACCTCGTAACTACAGCTTTCAACAAGTTGTAGTTACGAGATTTTTAAAGAAAAGCGACGACATCGACTAACCGAAACTAAGGGCTAGGGGTTAAATAAACAAGAAAGAGTATTTGATGCTGAAGACCCGGTCACATTGTAATTCCGCGTCCACAAAAAATACAAAGCATGAATTACGGCATATCTCGTCTGTTTCAATATGTTGAGAGGCCAGAACTATCCGAGATATTCTCAGAATGGCCTCACGGGTGACGCCATTTTTGGACGTAGTTAAGACGTGATGTGGACGCGAAATTGTGTATGTGACCGTGCCTTTTTTATTAGGGTCGTTTATTCGGTTAAGGCATTCAAATCAAACAAACGGGGAATTTCAATAAACCGCCACATTTCCTTTAGTTTAGCAACCAGTTGAAGTTTGCTTGTATGTCCATATTAGCTTGACGGAACAAACTCAAACATCGTACGAAAAGAGACAATGTGTAAATCAGAAAGAAAAGAAACAACAACATAACAATAAAACGTTCGACCCAGGTCAGTCTGCACAATCAGAACAGACCGGCCAGTGTCAAAGTACTTTTGGTCGATTTCTGTTTGATATGATATGAAACGCGATATAGAAAACCGACGACCGCATGCTATTTGAGAGCAACATGGATCCTGATCAGCCTGCGTATACACGCAGTCTGATCAGGAACCCATTTTGTTCTCTGATAGGATCTTTATTATTTCATTACCTGTAGCAACTGCCAAAGAACAACATAGATCCTGATCGAATAGCATTTAAGCTTCCGCTGATCTGGATCCATGCTGGTCCCAAATGTCTAAGGGTCCCCCTTTTCCAAATCCCAGTTCATATTTGTGACCCGTCACGCCGAAAAGTCCCGTCTGTAAAAAAAAACCCAATTTTGAGAGTCTGACCATTTAATGTGTTTTTGACTTACTGGTGTCTTAAATATCGCTTAAAACAACAACCGCATAACGCAGGTTTTGATAGATAGGCGATATTAAAGGCGTTTCTTGTCCGGATTTGTCGTATGTCATCGGTAAGTCAAAAATACGTCTTTAATATTTTGATGAAATTGGCCCCTGGCTTTGCAGGAGCAAACCAGGTGTCGCATTTGCAAAAAGAAAATAATTAAAGCAATATACATGTAGATTAAAAAACCCAAACAAATTTATTGATACAGAAAATTACCCTAAAGTGAAAAGATTCGATCATTTTCGACAAAAGGTCCATTATTTGCGTTCCTCCCAGAATGTCCCTTTTAGCGTGGCGGGTCACATTTTTCTACCTTACGAGACAGCTTCTTTAAGTAGAATCATTCAAAATCTCCCAAATTTTGTTGAATTGATTTTGCTGCAACGTTCACGCAGTGATTATCTTACATTTAATCGCTTTTCAACAAAAACCTCGCAACTAAAGCTCGTTTTAGCTATATTTACGAGTTCTTTGTTGAAAAGCAGCATTTTTTTTATTTAGTCAAGGATAAGAGATCCCCCGCGTCCCGGCAAAATCAAAGCCCCGAACGACAGGGAATCATGTGACACACCATTTTCAGAAAACCTAAAATAATTGTGTTAATAATAGACTCCTTTCATCTTTCGTTGTAGTCCGTACCCACAGAACACCGGTAATCCGAGTCTTCTCTGATGAAAATTCGCTCGTTGATCATATTTGTATGTCGCTATTTACAACAGAGCACTGTCCCATTCAAAAACAAAATAAAAGTCCGACACAGCGACATAACTAGTGTCGAAATTTTCTTTAATTTTTGAATGGGACAGCGCTCTGATGTAGGCTAAATAGCGACATCCAAATATCAAGGAGCGAATTTTCATCAGAGGATATTTGGATTAACTTCCGGTGGCAAACAATGGGTTTATGGGAAATTATCATTGTATACATGAGAATTGCTACAGAAAATACTAACAAATCGACATTATCAAAACGAGGCTCCCAAAAATGCGGAGAAAACAATGACGACGCACGCGCATTCAATATACAGCGATAAAACGCACGTGCATTTAATATACAGCGATAAAGCGAAGCGATTTCGTTAATAGCCGGGTAGATGGTTATTTTATTGGATTTACAGTCAACCGTTCCCCTTTTAAAAAAATTCGACTTTTTCCTCTAAGGACGACTTCCGGTGGTTGTTGTGTGTGTTGGGGGTCTTAGTGGAAACTTGTCTTTTGGCCAATTTTTTATTCGGTTGAACCAGAAAAAGCGGGAAAACGCGAATAATAAGCAAGATAGATCTTTTTAAATATCAGTCGATAAAACGTTAATGACGAGTAACCAAAATTTTGATTGGTCATCTCTGATTTTAAGGTAGAATACCCGCAATGCGGCCATTTTGTGATTCATAAAACATAGGGTTTTTTTTCGAGCGGCATCGTTACCTTTCCGTTTTCTCGATTTTTCGATTATCAAACTGGTCATTTATTAACATTAATTTAAAAAACAATTTCGACAATTTTGTTTCACACTTTATTTCCTACATGAACCCCGTTTGTCTGAAAGAAGTCATCTAGTGTAGGGGGGTATCTTCGTATACCTGGCCTATTAAAGCCGAGTATTGAGCAACTCGGGACCGCCCAGTTTCGATACATGTAAAAGGTTCCGAGTTCACTGATTCAATTACATATACAGCTGCACTGTTGGTTGAGAGGTCAAGATTCACGGCCAGGAATTTTTCCCCACCCGGAATATTAATTTCCCATCTGTGTTTAACCATAGGGTCCAAAGGATCATCATTGATACGGATTTTCGACAGAAGGTCCTTTCTGAAAATGCATTTGATATTATCAATATCGAAGTCATCGGGAACATTAAATTTGTAGTAGTTGGCCCAACTTTTAATGGGCAGGCATTCGGCCATTGAATGATCATATTCTTCAATGTTAATCGAGGCGGCCGTGGTACTGAACTGATAAACGATGCAGGGTTTGTTGCTTTTCAAAATGATGGTCCCGTTATTGAAAACGTCGTAATTTAACGCTTTACGTTTGGGACGGATTTCGCTAAGAAGTACATTACCGGTATACCCGTCAACACCACCATTATCACCACCTATACAACAACAACAACAACAACAACAACAACAACAACAACAACAACAACAACAACAACAACAACAACATAGTTTTTTGGCATAACATTAAACTCGTTGCTTTTCAATGTAAACCTCGTAACTGCAGCTTTATACAAGCTGCAGTTACGAGGTTTACATTGAAAAGCCGCGATATTTTAAATATTCGATTTTCTCTACAACCGCTCCAACGATTTCCCTGATTTTTACAGAAATGTTAGCTGAAACCTCCATTTAGAACTTAACATTGAAGTTATAACTGTAAAAATTTTTTGCTCGTCATAATTATTTCCGAGAGTACATGTACCGAACAGGTTCATATATCGTATGCTAAAACAATATGTTTAATACGATGGTGATATATGCTTTGCCATGTTTAGGAAAATATTGAAATCAACAACAACAACAACAACAACAACAACAACAACAACAACAACAACAACAACATAAACAACAACATAAACATAAACATAAACAACAGCAAGATAAGCATTTTGCATAATATTCATATCTTCGCTTTTCAATGTAAACCTCGTAACTGCAGCTTTATACAGGCTGCAGTTACGAGGTTTACATTGAAAAGCAGCGATATTTTAAATATTCGATTTTCTCTACAACCGCTCCAACGATTTTCCTGATTTTTACAGAAATGTTAGCTGAAACCTCCATTTAGAACTTAACATAGACGTTATAACTGTAAAAATTTTTTGCTCGTCAAAATTATTTCCGAGAGTACATGTACCGAACAGGCTCAAATATCGTATGCTAAATCAATATGTTTAATATGATGGTGATATATCGAGGGCTTGGTGCAAAACTATTGTAACTCCATTTTATAAAACCACATCAAATTTCCCACCATCAAAACAACATCATTATCACCACCTATCTAACAACAACAACAACAACAACAACAACAACAACAACAACAACAACAACAACAACAACAACAACAACAACAACAGGCAGAAACAGAAAGCAGCAGCAACAACAACAGACGCTGCAACAAGAGCAACAACAACAACAGCAGCAGCGACAACAACAACAACAGAAACATCAGCAGCAGGAACAACAACAAAAGCGACATCAGCAATATCAACAGGAACAACATAAACAACAACAACAGCTTTTTCTCGCACAAGTTCCATCAAGTAACGACGAACTTGATCGAACTCCTGCAAGATTCACAATACACGATTTCATACTGATCAGACAGCACTCAGTTACTGGCAGATCTTGATCCACGGCGTCAAAATCAGATGAAACTTTACAACGCTTTTTCGTAGAGAAGGGATGAAAAGGATACAGTATCGCTGAAAATGACGTCATATGGCTTGCGATGACGTAATAGACAAAGGGAGAGTAATCCCGCACAGATTTTGTTGTTACAGTTCTTTCCCTTAGACCATTTTTAAAAATTGCGAAAAGCCACACGTTATATTTTTAGTTGCAGCAGCAACAACAATAGCAGCAGCAGCAAAAACAACAACAACAACAACAGCTGCTGCAGCAGGAACAACAACAACAACAACAACAAGCAACAGAAACAGAAAACAGCAGAAACAGCAAAAAACAGCAACAGACGATGCAGCAACAGCAACAACAACAACAACAACATCAACAACAACAACAGAAACATCAGCAGCAGGAACAACAACTACAGCGACATCAGCAATGTCAACAGGAACAACAGTAACAACAACAACAACAACAACAACAACAACAACAAAACATCAGCAGCAGGAACAACAACAAAAATGACATCAGCAATATCAACAGGAACAACATAAACAACAACAACAACAACAAAACATCAGCAGCAGGAACAACAACAAAAATGACATCAGCAATATCAACAGGAACAACAGAAACAACAACAACAACAACAAAACATCAGCAGCAGGAACAACAACAAAAATGACATCAGCAATATCAACAGGAACAACAGAAACAACAACAACAACAACAAAACATCAGCAGCAGGAACAACAACAAAAATGACATCAGCAATATCAACAGGAACAGCATAAACAACAACAACATAAACAACAATAACAACAGCAATATCGACACCACCAACAACAACACCAACAATAGCAGCAGCAATATCAACAACAACAACAAACACAACAACAACAACAACATCAGCAGCAGGAACAACAACTACAGCGACATCAGCAATGTCAACAGGAACAACAGTAACAACAACAAAACAACAACAATTGAAACAACACCATCAATAGCAGCAATAACAACAACAGCAACAACAACAAAACATCAGCAGCAGGAACAACAACAAAAATGACATCAGCAATATCAACAGGAACAACAGACACAGAAATAACAACAACAACAAAACATCAGCAGTAGGAACAACAACAAAAATGACATCAGCAATATCAACAGGAACAACAGAAACAACAACAACATAAACAACAATAACAACAGCAATATCGACACCACCAACAACAACACCAACAATAGCAGCAGCAATATCATCAACAACAACAAACACAACAACAACAACAACATCAGCATCAGGAACAAAAACTACAGCGACATCAGCAATGTCAACAGGAACAACAGTAACAACAACAAAACAACAACAATTGAAACAACACCATCAATAGCAGCAATAACAACAACAGCAACAACAACAAAACATCAGCAGCAGGAACAACAACAAAAATGACATCAGCAATATCAACAGGAACAACAGAAACAGAAATAACAACAACAACAAAACATCAGCAGTAGGAACAACAACAAAAATGACATCAGCAATATCAACAGGAACAACATAAACAACAACAACATAAACAACAATAACAACAGCAAAATCGACACCACCAACAACAACACCAACAATAGCAGCAGCAATATCAACAACAACAACAAACACAACAACAACAACATCAGCAGCAGGAACAACAACTACAGCGACATCAGCAATGTCAACAGGAACAACAGTAACAACAACAAAACAACAACAATTGAAACAACACCATCAATAGCAGCAATAACAACAACAGCAACAACAACAAAACATCAGCAGCAGGAACAACAACAAAAATGACATCAGCAATATCAACAGGAACAACAGAAACAGAAATAACAACAACAACAAAACATCAGCAGTAGGAACAACAACAAAAATGACATCAGCAATATCAACAGGAACAACATAAACAACAACAACATAAACAACAATAACAACAGCAATATCAACAACAACAAACACAACAACAACAACAACAACAACATCAGCAGGAACAACAACTACAGCGACATCAGCAATGTCAACAGGAACAACAGAAACAACAATAACAACAACAGCAGCAGCAACAACAACAACAACAACAACAGTAACAACAACAAAACAACAACAATTGCAACAACACCAACAATAGCAGCAATAACAACAACAGCAACAACAACAAAAACAGCCACACCAACAGCAGGAACAACAACAAAAGAAGCAAAAACAACAGCCGCAACAACTGCTTAACTGTGGTGACTGGACGAGAACCAGTGTATTCTGACGAATATGACTGGACTAATAGTTATTAATAACATGTATTATTACAAATTAGAGATTATTGTGTCACGCGATTCCCCGCCGCAAACATGGAATTTTGTTCAAAAGCCTGTACCTGCTGTGCTATATATTTCCTCATGTATAAATAGAGCTCAGTAAAGTAGCAATTTTCCCTACATTTAGCTGGATGTTAAGTTTTAACAAAACAATTGACGAATAACTGAAATTATTGTGCCACGTGATTCTCCGCCGCGAAAATGGTCATTTGTTCAAAGCTCTGTACTTGTTGTGGTATTTTGTCATGTATGAATGGAGCTCAATATAGCAGCAATTTTATCTACATTTGGCTGGGCGTTAAGTTTAAAGAAAACCATTAACGATTTTCTGAAATAATTGTGCCACGTGATTCCCCGCCGGGAACATGGACTTTTGTTAAAAGCCCTGTACTTATTGCGCTATTTTCTAATGTTTGAATGGAGCTCAGTACATTAGCAATTTTCTCTACAATTTTGGCTTGATATTTAAAAGTTTTAACACAACCATTGACGAGTTTCTGAAATTATTGTACTACGTGATTCCCCGCATTCGCTCATACTCTGTACCTGTTGTGCTATTTCTTTTATGTACGAATGGGGCTTAGTATACTCCGTAAATATTGACCTGAACCTTTTGAATATGTAATGAGTAATTGTAATGCGAAATAAACACTCTCCAGCATTATGTTGACACGAGAAGCATGGGCAAAATACAAAGTCACAATGCCTATGGAAACTATCGACTCTGCTCGACGGTAAGGACTGCTGATGTGTATTGATAATTCCGTGTCACAATTTCTCATTATATATTCATCGGATCCAGGTCAATATTTACAGAGTATACAGTAGCCATTTTCTCTACTTTTTAGCTGGGTGTAAAGTTTTAACAGAATCATTGACGCTTTTCCGAGACTTTTGTGCCACGTGATTCCCCGCCGCGAAGAAGGCCTTTTTCTTGTTGTGCTATTTACTCACGTATGAATAGAGCTCAGTACAGCAGCAATTTTCTCTACATTCGGCTGGGTGTCAAGTGTTGACCAAACCATTGACGAGTTTCTGAAATCATAGGACCACGCGATTCCCAGCCGCACATAAAGAGATTTGTTCAAAGCTCTGAACTTGTGCCATTTTCTCAGGTACGAATCGAGCTCAGTAAACTAGCAATTTTCTCTACATCTTGCTGGGTGTCAAGTTTTTAACACAATCATTGACGAGTTTCTGAAATTATTGTGCTACAACAAGATTCCCCGCCGCGATTATGGACTTTTGTTCAAAGCTCTTTACTTGTTGTGCTATTTTCTCATGTATAAATGGACCTCGGTACAGTCATTCACTTCTGATAATACTGTGACGTTATTTCGGACTAGCAATAGTATTTTGTAGGTGTTGTTATAAAATCACGTAACTACGGCTTGAATCAAGCCGTATTTACGTGATTTCATTACAACACCGACGGTTTATCAAAACATAACGGTAAATCAAGTCTATTTTCAACAAAAAATTAACTGCCACTGCCCATGTCCGTGTTGCAATAAAACACACATTCAAATCTAATATATCTTTTTAATCGAGCTCTAAAATCGAGGTCAATTGTGTATGTAGAAGAAGAAGGAGAAGAAGAAGAAGAAGAAGAAGAAGAAGACGGAGGAAAAGAAGAAGAAGAAGGAGAAGACGACGGAGGAGACAGAGTGAAAGAAAGTCCGACAAAACGAAAATAAAGAAGTCTACAGCTCCCGGATTTACCAGGCGGTCACCCATCCAAGCACTAACCGTGATGGACGTTGCTTAACTTAGGCAAAATGGTATGCACCAGTGTGGTCAATGGGATATAGCTGTATACTGAAGAATTGCAATTTTTAGAGTTTATAAATTTTAACTTCCATTATGTTCTATTTTTAGACTAGATAAAAATATGTATATCGTCACTTTTCGACAAAAACCTCGTAACTGCAGCTTGTTTAAGATCCAATTACGAGGTTTTCGTTGAAATCGCCGACGACTTTCCGCTTTCAGACTTTTAGTTTCGTAGTTCTTGCAAAAACATGTCTCTCATCACGAGTTTGATAGATTTAATGAAGGAGTGTCAGCCCAGACCGCCAAATCTGTCGCCAAAACTCGCCAATTCTAAATATTTATTTTTTTGACCATGGCCACTTCGAAAATACCATGACGTCACAACCCCCCACACACACACGGAGACCAAATCGCTTATTAAATCCGTCAAAATTACTCTATGTTGTTGCCATTCCGGGTAGAAAACATCGTGGAAAATGAAGAAACTGCTTGACCAGCATCATAGCAAGGATACCGCCGCTTGTCTTCCAAAACCTCGTAACTACAGCTTTCAACAAGTTGTAGTTACGAGATTTTTAAAGAAAAGCGACGACATCGACTAACCGAAACTAAGGGCTAGGGGTTAAATAAACAAGAAAGAGTATTTGATGCTGAAGACCCGGTCACATTGTAATTCCGCGTCCACAAAAAATACAAAGCATGAATTACGGCATATCTCGTCTGTTTCAATATGTTGAGAGGCCAGAACTATCCGAGATATTCTCAGAATGGCCTCACGGGTGACGCCATTTTTGGACGTAGTTAAGACGTGATGTGGACGCGAAATTGTGTATGTGACCGTGCCTTTTTTATTAGGGTCGTTTATTCGGTTAAGGCATTCAAATCAAACAAACGGGGAATTTCAATAAACCGCCACATTTCCTTTAGTTTAGCAACCAGTTGAAGTTTGCTTGTATGTCCATATTAGCTTGACGGAACAAACTCAAACATCGTACGAAAAGAGACAATGTGTAAATCAGAAAGAAAAGAAACAACAACATAACAATAAAACGTTCGACCCAGGTCAGTCTGCACAATCAGAACAGACCGGCCAGTGTCAAAGTACTTTTGGTCGATTTCTGTTTGATATGATATGAAACGCGATATAGAAAACCGACGACCGCATGCTATTTGAGAGCAACATGGATCCTGATCAGCCTGCGTATACACGCAGTCTGATCAGGAACCCATTTTGTTCTCTGATAGGATCTTTATTATTTCATTACCTGTAGCAACTGCCAAAGAACAACATAGATCCTGATCGAATAGCATTTAAGCTTCCGCTGATCTGGATCCATGCTGGTCCCAAATGTCTAAGGGTCCCCCTTTTCCAAATCCCAGTTCATATTTGTGACCCGTCACGCCGAAAAGTCCCGTCTGTAAAAAAAAACCCAATTTTGAGAGTCTGACCATTTAATGTGTTTTTGACTTACTGGTGTCTTAAATATCGCTTAAAACAACAACCGCATAACGCAGGTTTTGATAGATAGGCGATATTAAAGGCGTTTCTTGTCCGGATTTGTCGTATGTCATCGGTAAGTCAAAAATACGTCTTTAATATTTTGATGAAATTGGCCCCTGGCTTTGCAGGAGCAAACCAGGTGTCGCATTTGCAAAAAGAAAATAATTAAAGCAATATACATGTAGATTAAAAAACCCAAACAAATTTATTGATACAGAAAATTACCCTAAAGTGAAAAGATTCGATCATTTTCGACAAAAGGTCCATTATTTGCGTTCCTCCCAGAATGTCCCTTTTAGCGTGGCGGGTCACATTTTTCTACCTTACGAGACAGCTTCTTTAAGTAGAATCATTCAAAATCTCCCAAATTTTGTTGAATTGATTTTGCTGCAACGTTCACGCAGTGATTATCTTACATTTAATCGCTTTTCAACAAAAACCTCGCAACTAAAGCTCGTTTTAGCTATATTTACGAGTTCTTTGTTGAAAAGCAGCATTTTTTTTATTTAGTCAAGGATAAGAGATCCCCCGCGTCCCGGCAAAATCAAAGCCCCGAACGACAGGGAATCATGTGACACACCATTTTCAGAAAACCTAAAATAATTGTGTTAATAATAGACTCCTTTCATCTTTCGTTGTAGTCCGTACCCACAGAACACCGGTAATCCGAGTCTTCTCTGATGAAAATTCGCTCGTTGATCATATTTGTATGTCGCTATTTACAACAGAGCACTGTCCCATTCAAAAACAAAATAAAAGTCCGACACAGCGACATAACTAGTGTCGAAATTTTCTTTAATTTTTGAATGGGACAGCGCTCTGATGTAGGCTAAATAGCGACATCCAAATATCAAGGAGCGAATTTTCATCAGAGGATATTTGGATTAACTTCCGGTGGCAAACAATGGGTTTATGGGAAATTATCATTGTATACATGAGAATTGCTACAGAAAATACTAACAAATCGACATTATCAAAACGAGGCTCCCAAAAATGCGGAGAAAACAATGACGACGCACGCGCATTCAATATACAGCGATAAAACGCACGTGCATTTAATATACAGCGATAAAGCGAAGCGATTTCGTTAATAGCCGGGTAGATGGTTATTTTATTGGATTTACAGTCAACCGTTCCCCTTTTAAAAAAATTCGACTTTTTCCTCTAAGGACGACTTCCGGTGGTTGTTGTGTGTGTTGGGGGTCTTAGTGGAAACTTGTCTTTTGGCCAATTTTTTATTCGGTTGAACCAGAAAAAGCGGGAAAACGCGAATAATAAGCAAGATAGATCTTTTTAAATATCAGTCGATAAAACGTTAATGACGAGTAACCAAAATTTTGATTGGTCATCTCTGATTTTAAGGTAGAATACCCGCAATGCGGCCATTTTGTGATTCATAAAACATAGGGTTTTTTTTCGAGCGGCATCGTTACCTTTCCGTTTTCTCGATTTTTCGATTATCAAACTGGTCATTTATTAACATTAATTTAAAAAACAATTTCGACAATTTTGTTTCACACTTTATTTCCTACATGAACCCCGTTTGTCTGAAAGAAGTCATCTAGTGTAGGGGGGTATCTTCGTATACCTGGCCTATTAAAGCCGAGTATTGAGCAACTCGGGACCGCCCAGTTTCGATACATGTAAAAGGTTCCGAGTTCACTGATTCAATTACATATACAGCTGCACTGTTGGTTGAGAGGTCAAGATTCACGGCCAGGAATTTTTCCCCACCCGGAATATTAATTTCCCATCTGTGTTTAACCATAGGGTCCAAAGGATCATCATTGATACGGATTTTCGACAGAAGGTCCTTTCTGAAAATGCATTTGATATTATCAATATCGAAGTCATCGGGAACATTAAATTTGTAGTAGTTGGCCCAACTTTTAATGGGCAGGCATTCGGCCATTGAATGATCATATTCTTCAATGTTAATCGAGGCGGCCGTGGTACTGAACTGATAAACGATGCAGGGTTTGTTGCTTTTCAAAATGATGGTCCCGTTATTGAAAACGTCGTAATTTAACGCTTTACGTTTGGGACGGATTTCGCTAAGAAGTACATTACCGGTATACCCGTCAACACCACCATTATCACCACCTATACAACAACAACAACAACAACAACAACAACAACAACAACAACAACAACAACAACAACAACAACAACAACATAGTTTTTTGGCATAACATTAAACTCGTTGCTTTTCAATGTAAACCTCGTAACTGCAGCTTTATACAAGCTGCAGTTACGAGGTTTACATTGAAAAGCCGCGATATTTTAAATATTCGATTTTCTCTACAACCGCTCCAACGATTTCCCTGATTTTTACAGAAATGTTAGCTGAAACCTCCATTTAGAACTTAACATTGAAGTTATAACTGTAAAAATTTTTTGCTCGTCATAATTATTTCCGAGAGTACATGTACCGAACAGGTTCATATATCGTATGCTAAAACAATATGTTTAATACGATGGTGATATATGCTTTGCCATGTTTAGGAAAATATTGAAATCAACAACAACAACAACAACAACAACAACAACAACAACAACAACAACAACAACATAAACAACAACATAAACATAAACATAAACAACAGCAAGATAAGCATTTTGCATAATATTCATATCTTCGCTTTTCAATGTAAACCTCGTAACTGCAGCTTTATACAGGCTGCAGTTACGAGGTTTACATTGAAAAGCAGCGATATTTTAAATATTCGATTTTCTCTACAACCGCTCCAACGATTTTCCTGATTTTTACAGAAATGTTAGCTGAAACCTCCATTTAGAACTTAACATAGACGTTATAACTGTAAAAATTTTTTGCTCGTCAAAATTATTTCCGAGAGTACATGTACCGAACAGACTCAAATATCGTATGCTAAATCAATATGTTTAATATGATGGTGATATATCGAGGGCTTGGTGCAAAACTATTGTAACTCCATTTTATAAAACCACATCAAATTTCCCACCATCAAAACAACATCATTATCACCACCTATCTAACAACAACAACAACAACAACAACAACAACAACAACAACAACAACAACAACAACAACAACAACAACAACAACAACAACAGGCAGAAACAGAAAGCAGCAGCAACAACAACAGACGCTGCAACAAGAGCAACAACAACAACAGCAGCAGCGACAACAACAACAACAGAAACATCAGCAGCAGGAACAACAACAAAAGCGACATCAGCAATATCAACAGGAACAACATAAACAACAACAACAGCTTTTTCTCGCACAAGTTCCATCAAGTAACGACGAACTTGATCGAACTCCTGCAAGATTCACAATACACGATTTCATACTGATCAGACAGCACTCAGTTACTGGCAGATCTTGATCCACGGCGTCAAAATCAGATGAAACTTTACAACGCTTTTTCGTAGAGAAGGGATGAAAAGGATACAGTATCGCTGAAAATGACGTCATATGGCTTGCGATGACGTAATAGACAAAGGGAGAGTAATCCCGCACAGATTTTGTTGTTACAGTTCTTTCCCTTAGACCATTTTTAAAAATTGCGAAAAGCCACACGTTATATTTTTAGTTGCAGCAGCAACAACAATAGCAGCAGCAGCAAAAACAACAACAACAACAACAGCTGCTGCAGCAGGAACAACAACAACAACAACAACAAGCAACAGAAACAGAAAACAGCAGAAACAGCAAAAAACAGCAACAGACGATGCAGCAACAGCAACAACAACAACAACAACATCAACAACAACAACAGAAACATCAGCAGCAGGAACAACAACTACAGCGACATCAGCAATGTCAACAGGAACAACAGTAACAACAACAACAACAACAACAACAACAAAACATCAGCAGCAGGAACAACAACAAAAATGACATCAGCAATATCAACAGGAACAACATAAACAACAACAACAACAACAAAACATCAGCAGCAGGAACAACAACAAAAATGACATCAGCAATATCAACAGGAACAACAGAAACAACAACAACAACAACAAAACATCAGCAGCAGGAACAACAACAAAAATGACATCAGCAATATCAACAGGAACAACAGAAACAACAACAACAACAACAAAACATCAGCAGCAGGAACAACAACAAAAATGACATCAGCAATATCAACAGGAACAGCATAAACAACAACAACATAAACAACAATAACAACAGCAATATCGACACCACCAACAACAACACCAACAATAGCAGCAGCAATATCAACAACAACAACAAACACAACAACAACAACAACATCAGCAGCAGGAACAACAACTACAGCGACATCAGCAATGTCAACAGGAACAACAGTAACAACAACAAAACAACAACAATTGAAACAACACCATCAATAGCAGCAATAACAACAACAGCAACAACAACAAAACATCAGCAGCAGGAACAACAACAAAAATGACATCAGCAATATCAACAGGAACAACAGACACAGAAATAACAACAACAACAAAACATCAGCAGTAGGAACAACAACAAAAATGACATCAGCAATATCAACAGGAACAACAGAAACAACAACAACATAAACAACAATAACAACAGCAATATCGACACCACCAACAACAACACCAACAATAGCAGCAGCAATATCATCAACAACAACAAACACAACAACAACAACAACATCAGCATCAGGAACAAAAACTACAGCGACATCAGCAATGTCAACAGGAACAACAGTAACAACAACAAAACAACAACAATTGAAACAACACCATCAATAGCAGCAATAACAACAACAGCAACAACAACAAAACATCAGCAGCAGGAACAACAACAAAAATGACATCAGCAATATCAACAGGAACAACAGAAACAGAAATAACAACAACAACAAAACATCAGCAGTAGGAACAACAACAAAAATGACATCAGCAATATCAACAGGAACAACATAAACAACAACAACATAAACAACAATAACAACAGCAAAATCGACACCACCACCAACAACACCAACAATAGCAGCAGCAATATCAACAACAACAACAAACACAACAACAACAACATCAGCAGCAGGAACAACAACTACAGCGACATCAGCAATGTCAACAGGAACAACAGTAACAACAACAAAACAACAACAATTGAAACAACACCATCAATAGCAGCAATAACAACAACAGCAACAACAACAAAACATCAGCAGCAGGAACAACAACAAAAATGACATCAGCAATATCAACAGGAACAACAGAAACAGAAATAACAACAACAACAAAACATCAGCAGTAGGAACAACAACAAAAATGACATCAGCAATATCAACAGGAACAACATAAACAACAACAACATAAACAACAATAACAACAGCAATATCAACAACAACAAACACAACAACAACAACAACAACAACATCAGCAGGAACAACAACTACAGCGACATCAGCAATGTCAACAGGAACAACAGAAACAACAATAACAACAACAGCAGCAGCAACAACAACAACAACAACAGTAACAACAACAAAACAACAACAATTGCAACAACACCAACAATAGCAGCAATAACAACAACAGCAACAACAACAAAAACAGCCACACCAACAGCAGGAACAACAACAAAAGAAGCAAAAACAACAGCCGCAACAACTGCTTAACTGTGGTGACTGGACGAGAACCAGTGTATTCTGACGAATATGACTGGACTAATAGTTATTAATAACATGTATTATTACAAATTAGAGATTATTGTGTCACGCGATTCCCCGCCGCAAACATGGAATTTTGTTCAAAAGCCTGTACCTGCTGTGCTATATATTTCCTCATGTATAAATAGAGCTCAGTAAAGTAGCAATTTTCCCTACATTTAGCTGGATGTTAAGTTTTAACAAAACAATTGACGAATAACTGAAATTATTGTGCCACGTGATTCTCCGCCGCGAAAATGGTCATTTGTTCAAAGCTCTGTACTTGTTGTGGTATTTTGTCATGTATGAATGGAGCTCAATATAGCAGCAATTTTATCTACATTTGGCTGGGCGTTAAGTTTAAAGAAAACCATTAACGATTTTCTGAAATAATTGTGCCACGTGATTCCCCGCCGGGAACATGGACTTTTGTTAAAAGCCCTGTACTTATTGCGCTATTTTCTAATGTTTGAATGGAGCTCAGTACATTAGCAATTTTCTCTACAATTTTGGCTTGATATTTAAAAGTTTTAACACAACCATTGACGAGTTTCTGAAATTATTGTACTACGTGATTCCCCGCATTCGCTCATACTCTGTACCTGTTGTGCTATTTCTTTTATGTACGAATGGGGCTTAGTATACTCCGTAAATATTGACCTGAACCTTTTGAATATGTAATGAGTAATTGTAATGCGAAATAAACACTCTCCAGCATTATGTTGACACGAGAAGCATGGGCAAAATACAAAGTCACAATGCCTATGGAAACTATCGACTCTGCTCGACGGTAAGGACTGCTGATGTGTATTGATAATTCCGTGTCACAATTTCTCATTATATATTCATCGGATCCAGGTCAATATTTACAGAGTATACAGTAGCCATTTTCTCTACTTTTTAGCTGGGTGTAAAGTTTTAACAGAATCATTGACGCTTTTCCGAGACTTTTGTGCCACGTGATTCCCCGCCGCGAAGAAGGCCTTTTTCTTGTTGTGCTATTTACTCACGTATGAATAGAGCTCAGTACAGCAGCAATTTTCTCTACATTCGGCTGGGTGTCAAGTGTTGACCAAACCATTGACGAGTTTCTGAAATCATAGGACCACGCGATTCCCAGCCGCACATAAAGAGATTTGTTCAAAGCTCTGAACTTGTGCCATTTTCTCAGGTACGAATCGAGCTCAGTAAACTAGCAATTTTCTCTACATCTTGCTGGGTGTCAAGTTTTTAACACAATCATTGACGAGTTTCTGAAATTATTGTGCTACAACAAGATTCCCCGCCGCGATTATGGACTTTTGTTCAAAGCTCTTTACTTGTTGTGCTATTTTCTCATGTATAAATGGACCTCGGTACAGTCATTCACTTCTGATAATACTGTGACGTTATTTCGGACTAGCAATAGTATTTTGTAGGTGTTGTTATAAAATCACGTAACTACGGCTTGAATCAAGCCGTATTTACGTGATTTCATTACAACACCGACGGTTTATCAAAACATAACGGTAAATCAAGTCTATTTTCAACAAAAAATTAACTGCCACTGCCCATGTCCGTGTTGCAATAAAACACACATTCAAATCTAATATATCTTTTTAATCGAGCTCTAAAATCGAGGTCAATTGTGTATGTAGAAGAAGAAGGAGAAGAAGAAGAAGAAGAAGAAGAAGAAGACGGAGGAAAAGAAGAAGAAGAAGGAGAAGACGACGGAGGAGACAGAGTGAAAGAAAGTCCGACAAAACGAAAATAAAGAAGTCTACAGCTCCCGGATTTACCAGGCGGTCACCCATCCAAGCACTAACCGTGATGGACGTTGCTTAACTTAGGCAAAATGGTATGCACCAGTGTGGTCAATGGGATATAGCTGTATACTGAAGAATTGCAATTTTTAGAGTTTATAAATTTTAACTTCCATTATGTTCTATTTTTAGACTAGATAAAAATATGTATATCGTCACTTTTCGACAAAAACCTCGTAACTGCAGCTTGTTTAAGATCCAATTACGAGGTTTTCGTTGAAATCGCCGACGACTTTCCGCTTTCAGACTTTTAGTTTCGTAGTTCTTGCAAAAACATGTCTCTCATCACGAGTTTGATAGATTTAATGAAGGAGTGTCAGCCCAGACCGCCAAATCTGTCGCCAAAACTCGCCAATTCTAAATATTTATTTTTTTGACCATGGCCACTTCGAAAATACCATGACGTCACAACCCCCCACACACACACGGAGACCAAATCGCTTATTAAATCCGTCAAAATTACTCTATGTTGTTGCCATTCCGGGTAGAAAACATCGTGGAAAATGAAGAAACTGCTTGACCAGCATCATAGCAAGGATACCGCCGCTTGTCTTCCAAAACCTCGTAACTACAGCTTTCAACAAGTTGTAGTTACGAGATTTTTAAAGAAAAGCGACGACATCGACTAACCGAAACTAAGGGCTAGGGGTTAAATAAACAAGAAAGAGTATTTGATGCTGAAGACCCGGTCACATTGTAATTCCGCGTCCACAAAAAATACAAAGCATGAATTACGGCATATCTCGTCTGTTTCAATATGTTGAGAGGCCAGAACTATCCGAGATATTCTCAGAATGGCCTCACGGGTGACGCCATTTTTGGACGTAGTTAAGACGTGATGTGGACGCGAAATTGTGTATGTGACCGTGCCTTTTTTATTAGGGTCGTTTATTCGGTTAAGGCATTCAAATCAAACAAACGGGGAATTTCAATAAACCGCCACATTTCCTTTAGTTTAGCAACCAGTTGAAGTTTGCTTGTATGTCCATATTAGCTTGACGGAACAAACTCAAACATCGTACGAAAAGAGACAATGTGTAAATCAGAAAGAAAAGAAACAACAACATAACAATAAAACGTTCGACCCAGGTCAGTCTGCACAATCAGAACAGACCGGCCAGTGTCAAAGTACTTTTGGTCGATTTCTGTTTGATATGATATGAAACGCGATATAGAAAACCGACGACCGCATGCTATTTGAGAGCAACATGGATCCTGATCAGCCTGCGTATACACGCAGTCTGATCAGGAACCCATTTTGTTCTCTGATAGGATCTTTATTATTTCATTACCTGTAGCAACTGCCAAAGAACAACATAGATCCTGATCGAATAGCATTTAAGCTTCCGCTGATCTGGATCCATGCTGGTCCCAAATGTCTAAGGGTCCCCCTTTTCCAAATCCCAGTTCATATTTGTGACCCGTCACGCCGAAAAGTCCCGTCTGTAAAAAAAAACCCAATTTTGAGAGTCTGACCATTTAATGTGTTTTTGACTTACTGGTGTCTTAAATATCGCTTAAAACAACAACCGCATAACGCAGGTTTTGATAGATAGGCGATATTAAAGGCGTTTCTTGTCCGGATTTGTCGTATGTCATCGGTAAGTCAAAAATACGTCTTTAATATTTTGATGAAATTGGCCCCTGGCTTTGCAGGAGCAAACCAGGTGTCGCATTTGCAAAAAGAAAATAATTAAAGCAATATACATGTAGATTAAAAAACCCAAACAAATTTATTGATACAGAAAATTACCCTAAAGTGAAAAGATTCGATCATTTTCGACAAAAGGTCCATTATTTGCGTTCCTCCCAGAATGTCCCTTTTAGCGTGGCGGGTCACATTTTTCTACCTTACGAGACAGCTTCTTTAAGTAGAATCATTCAAAATCTCCCAAATTTTGTTGAATTGATTTTGCTGCAACGTTCACGCAGTGATTATCTTACATTTAATCGCTTTTCAACAAAAACCTCGCAACTAAAGCTCGTTTTAGCTATATTTACGAGTTCTTTGTTGAAAAGCAGCATTTTTTTTATTTAGTCAAGGATAAGAGATCCCCCGCGTCCCGGCAAAATCAAAGCCCCGAACGACAGGGAATCATGTGACACACCATTTTCAGAAAACCTAAAATAATTGTGTTAATAATAGACTCCTTTCATCTTTCGTTGTAGTCCGTACCCACAGAACACCGGTAATCCGAGTCTTCTCTGATGAAAATTCGCTCGTTGATCATATTTGTATGTCGCTATTTACAACAGAGCACTGTCCCATTCAAAAACAAAATAAAAGTCCGACACAGCGACATAACTAGTGTCGAAATTTTCTTTAATTTTTGAATGGGACAGCGCTCTGATGTAGGCTAAATAGCGACATCCAAATATCAAGGAGCGAATTTTCATCAGAGGATATTTGGATTAACTTCCGGTGGCAAACAATGGGTTTATGGGAAATTATCATTGTATACATGAGAATTGCTACAGAAAATACTAACAAATCGACATTATCAAAACGAGGCTCCCAAAAATGCGGAGAAAACAATGACGACGCACGCGCATTCAATATACAGCGATAAAACGCACGTGCATTTAATATACAGCGATAAAGCGAAGCGATTTCGTTAATAGCCGGGTAGATGGTTATTTTATTGGATTTACAGTCAACCGTTCCCCTTTTAAAAAAATTCGACTTTTTCCTCTAAGGACGACTTCCGGTGGTTGTTGTGTGTGTTGGGGGTCTTAGTGGAAACTTGTCTTTTGGCCAATTTTTTATTCGGTTGAACCAGAAAAAGCGGGAAAACGCGAATAATAAGCAAGATAGATCTTTTTAAATATCAGTCGATAAAACGTTAATGACGAGTAACCAAAATTTTGATTGGTCATCTCTGATTTTAAGGTAGAATACCCGCAATGCGGCCATTTTGTGATTCATAAAACATAGGGTTTTTTTTCGAGCGGCATCGTTACCTTTCCGTTTTCTCGATTTTTCGATTATCAAACTGGTCATTTATTAACATTAATTTAAAAAACAATTTCGACAATTTTGTTTCACACTTTATTTCCTACATGAACCCCGTTTGTCTGAAAGAAGTCATCTAGTGTAGGGGGGTATCTTCGTATACCTGGCCTATTAAAGCCGAGTATTGAGCAACTCGGGACCGCCCAGTTTCGATACATGTAAAAGGTTCCGAGTTCACTGATTCAATTACATATACAGCTGCACTGTTGGTTGAGAGGTCAAGATTCACGGCCAGGAATTTTTCCCCACCCGGAATATTAATTTCCCATCTGTGTTTAACCATAGGGTCCAAAGGATCATCATTGATACGGATTTTCGACAGAAGGTCCTTTCTGAAAATGCATTTGATATTATCAATATCGAAGTCATCGGGAACATTAAATTTGTAGTAGTTGGCCCAACTTTTAATGGGCAGGCATTCGGCCATTGAATGATCATATTCTTCAATGTTAATCGAGGCGGCCGTGGTACTGAACTGATAAACGATGCAGGGTTTGTTGCTTTTCAAAATGATGGTCCCGTTATTGAAAACGTCGTAATTTAACGCTTTACGTTTGGGACGGATTTCGCTAAGAAGTACATTACCGGTATACCCGTCAACACCACCATTATCACCACCTATACAACAACAACAACAACAACAACAACAACAACAACAACAACAACAACAACAACAACAACAACAACATAGTTTTTTGGCATAACATTAAACTCGTTGCTTTTCAATGTAAACCTCGTAACTGCAGCTTTATACAAGCTGCAGTTACGAGGTTTACATTGAAAAGCCGCGATATTTTAAATATTCGATTTTCTCTACAACCGCTCCAACGATTTCCCTGATTTTTACAGAAATGTTAGCTGAAACCTCCATTTAGAACTTAACATTGAAGTTATAACTGTAAAAATTTTTTGCTCGTCATAATTATTTCCGAGAGTACATGTACCGAACAGGTTCATATATCGTATGCTAAAACAATATGTTTAATACGATGGTGATATATGCTTTGCCATGTTTAGGAAAATATTGAAATCAACAACAACAACAACAACAACAACAACAACAACAACAACAACAACAACAACAACATAAACAACAACATAAACATAAACATAAACAACAGCAAGATAAGCATTTTGCATAATATTCATATCTTCGCTTTTCAATGTAAACCTCGTAACTGCAGCTTTATACAGGCTGCAGTTACGAGGTTTACATTGAAAAGCAGCGATATTTTAAATATTCGATTTTCTCTACAACCGCTCCAACGATTTTCCTGATTTTTACAGAAATGTTAGCTGAAACCTCCATTTAGAACTTAACATAGACGTTATAACTGTAAAAATTTTTTGCTCGTCAAAATTATTTCCGAGAGTACATGTACCGAACAGGCTCAAATATCGTATGCTAAATCAATATGTTTAATATGATGGTGATATATCGAGGGCTTGGTGCAAAACTATTGTAACTCCATTTTATAAAACCACATCAAATTTCCCACCATCAAAACAACATCATTATCACCACCTATCTAACAACAACAACAACAACAACAACAACAACAACAACAACAACAACAACAACAACAACAACAACAACAACAACAACAACAGGCAGAAACAGAAAGCAGCAGCAACAACAACAGACGCTGCAACAAGAGCAACAACAACAACAGCAGCAGCGACAACAACAACAACAGAAACATCAGCAGCAGGAACAACAACAAAAGCGACATCAGCAATATCAACAGGAACAACATAAACAACAACAACAGCTTTTTCTCGCACAAGTTCCATCAAGTAACGACGAACTTGATCGAACTCCTGCAAGATTCACAATACACGATTTCATACTGATCAGACAGCACTCAGTTACTGGCAGATCTTGATCCACGGCGTCAAAATCAGATGAAACTTTACAACGCTTTTTCGTAGAGAAGGGATGAAAAGGATACAGTATCGCTGAAAATGACGTCATATGGCTTGCGATGACGTAATAGACAAAGGGAGAGTAATCCCGCACAGATTTTGTTGTTACAGTTCTTTCCCTTAGACCATTTTTAAAAATTGCGAAAAGCCACACGTTATATTTTTAGTTGCAGCAGCAACAACAATAGCAGCAGCAGCAAAAACAACAACAACAACAACAGCTGCTGCAGCAGGAACAACAACAACAACAACAACAAGCAACAGAAACAGAAAACAGCAGAAACAGCAAAAAACAGCAACAGACGATGCAGCAACAGCAACAACAACAACAACAACATCAACAACAACAACAGAAACATCAGCAGCAGGAACAACAACTACAGCGACATCAGCAATGTCAACAGGAACAACAGTAACAACAACAACAACAACAACAACAACAACAAAACATCAGCAGCAGGAACAACAACAAAAATGACATCAGCAATATCAACAGGAACAACATAAACAACAACAACAACAACAAAACATCAGCAGCAGGAACAACAACAAAAATGACATCAGCAATATCAACAGGAACAACAGAAACAACAACAACAACAACAAAACATCAGCAGCAGGAACAACAACAAAAATGACATCAGCAATATCAACAGGAACAACAGAAACAACAACAACAACAACAAAACATCAGCAGCAGGAACAACAACAAAAATGACATCAGCAATATCAACAGGAACAGCATAAACAACAACAACATAAACAACAATAACAACAGCAATATCGACACCACCAACAACAACACCAACAATAGCAGCAGCAATATCAACAACAACAACAAACACAACAACAACAACAACATCAGCAGCAGGAACAACAACTACAGCGACATCAGCAATGTCAACAGGAACAACAGTAACAACAACAAAACAACAACAATTGAAACAACACCATCAATAGCAGCAATAACAACAACAGCAACAACAACAAAACATCAGCAGCAGGAACAACAACAAAAATGACATCAGCAATATCAACAGGAACAACAGACACAGAAATAACAACAACAACAAAACATCAGCAGTAGGAACAACAACAAAAATGACATCAGCAATATCAACAGGAACAACAGAAACAACAACAACATAAACAACAATAACAACAGCAATATCGACACCACCAACAACAACACCAACAATAGCAGCAGCAATATCATCAACAACAACAAACACAACAACAACAACAACATCAGCATCAGGAACAAAAACTACAGCGACATCAGCAATGTCAACAGGAACAACAGTAACAACAACAAAACAACAACAATTGAAACAACACCATCAATAGCAGCAATAACAACAACAGCAACAACAACAAAACATCAGCAGCAGGAACAACAACAAAAATGACATCAGCAATATCAACAGGAACAACAGAAACAGAAATAACAACAACAACAAAACATCAGCAGTAGGAACAACAACAAAAATGACATCAGCAATATCAACAGGAACAACATAAACAACAACAACATAAACAACAATAACAACAGCAAAATCGACACCACCAACAACAACACCAACAATAGCAGCAGCAATATCAACAACAACAACAAACACAACAACAACAACATCAGCAGCAGGAACAACAACTACAGCGACATCAGCAATGTCAACAGGAACAACAGTAACAACAACAAAACAACAACAATTGAAACAACACCATCAATAGCAGCAATAACAACAACAGCAACAACAACAAAACATCAGCAGCAGGAACAACAACAAAAATGACATCAGCAATATCAACAGGAACAACAGAAACAGAAATAACAACAACAACAAAACATCAGCAGTAGGAACAACAACAAAAATGACATCAGCAATATCAACAGGAACAACATAAACAACAACAACATAAACAACAATAACAACAGCAATATCAACAACAACAAACACAACAACAACAACAACAACAACATCAGCAGGAACAACAACTACAGCGACATCAGCAATGTCAACAGGAACAACAGAAACAACAATAACAACAACAGCAGCAGCAACAACAACAACAACAACAACAGTAACAACAACAAAACAACAACAATTGCAACAACACCAACAATAGCAGCAATAACAACAACAGCAACAACAACAAAAACAGCCACACCAACAGCAGGAACAACAACAAAAGAAGCAAAAACAACAGCCGCAACAACTGCTTAACTGTGGTGACTGGACGAGAACCAGTGTATTCTGACGAATATGACTGGACTAATAGTTATTAATAACATGTATTATTACAAATTAGAGATTATTGTGTCACGCGATTCCCCGCCGCAAACATGGAATTTTGTTCAAAAGCCTGTACCTGCTGTGCTATATATTTCCTCATGTATAAATAGAGCTCAGTAAAGTAGCAATTTTCCCTACATTTAGCTGGATGTTAAGTTTTAACAAAACAATTGACGAATAACTGAAATTATTGTGCCACGTGATTCTCCGCCGCGAAAATGGTCATTTGTTCAAAGCTCTGTACTTGTTGTGGTATTTTGTCATGTATGAATGGAGCTCAATATAGCAGCAATTTTATCTACATTTGGCTGGGCGTTAAGTTTAAAGAAAACCATTAACGATTTTCTGAAATAATTGTGCCACGTGATTCCCCGCCGGGAACATGGACTTTTGTTAAAAGCCCTGTACTTATTGCGCTATTTTCTAATGTTTGAATGGAGCTCAGTACATTAGCAATTTTCTCTACAATTTTGGCTTGATATTTAAAAGTTTTAACACAACCATTGACGAGTTTCTGAAATTATTGTACTACGTGATTCCCCGCATTCGCTCATACTCTGTACCTGTTGTGCTATTTCTTTTATGTACGAATGGGGCTTAGTATACTCCGTAAATATTGACCTGAACCTTTTGAATATGTAATGAGTAATTGTAATGCGAAATATAGAGGAAAATAATTGACCCGGCAGAGTGACCTTAACTGTACTCAAAAGTGGAAAAGTCTATTGTCCAGTTTAGATGGAAATGCTCCGTCGTTAATTTACTTAAAAGCGTGCACTGTATCCGTTATGCAACATTGTGCCGCCATGTGAAAATAAGATTTTATCTAATCAAGTCAAATAAAAATGTTAAGCTACAGTGGTCCGTTTGGATCGAAATTTTCAGTAAAGATAATCATTAAAATAGGCATAATCTCCAAAAATGAAAATATTCAAATACAGTTCACATCCTGGTCATACCGCACAGATGGCACAGGCTGACCGGCATTTTTGGCATCGGCATTTTTGCATATTCAGTTAACCAATTACCATTTTAAGATGACGCGACAAATGTATGCACGTGCAAATACTGTTAAGTCGTTGAATAATATGATTATTAGCTGTAAATAGCGAAGCATGCGAAGTGTTCGGCAAATCACGAGGGATTCCGGCATACCTATCATCCCTGGACGATAAGTCTGTTGACCTTTCCGCTTGGTCTGCTCTGCCGGGTCAAATCTCGCCGTCAATAAACACTCTCCAGCATTATGTTGACACGAGAAGCATGGGCAAAATACAAAGTCACAATGCCTATGGAAACTATCGACTCTGCTCGACGGTAAGGACTGCTGATGTGTATTGATAATTCCGTGTCACAATTTCTCATTATATATTCATCGGATCCAGGTCAATATTTACAGAGTATACAGTAGCCATTTTCTCTACTTTTTAGCTGGGTGTAAAGTTTTAACAGAATCATTGACGCTTTTCCGAGACTTTTGTGCCACGTGATTCCCCGCCGCGAAGAAGGCCTTTTTCTTGTTGTGCTATTTACTCACGTATGAATAGAGCTCAGTACAGCAGCAATTTTCTCTACATTCGGCTGGGTGTCAAGTGTTGACCAAACCATTGACGAGTTTCTGAAATCATAGGACCACGCGATTCCCAGCCGCACATAAAGAGATTTGTTCAAAGCTCTGAACTTGTGCCATTTTCTCAGGTACGAATCGAGCTCAGTAAACTAGCAATTTTCTCTACATCTTGCTGGGTGTCAAGTTTTTAACACAATCATTGACGAGTTTCTGAAATTATTGTGCTACAACAAGATTCCCCGCCGCGATTATGGACTTTTGTTCAAAGCTCTTTACTTGTTGTGCTATTTTCTCATGTATAAATGGACCTCGGTACAGTCATTCACTTCTGATAATACTGTGACGTTATTTCGGACTAGCAATAGTATTTTGTAGGTGTTGTTATAAAATCACGTAACTACGGCTTGAATCAAGCCGTATTTACGTGATTTCATTACAACACCGACGGTTTATCAAAACATAACGGTAAATCAAGTCTATTTTCAACAAAAAATTAACTGCCACTGCCCATGTCCGTGTTGCAATAAAACACACATTCAAATCTAATATATCTTTTTAATCGAGCTCTAAAATCGAGGTCAATTGTGTATGTAGAAGAAGAAGGAGAAGAAGAAGAAGAAGAAGAAGAAGAAGAAGACGGAGGAAAAGAAGAAGAAGAAGGAGAAGACGACGGAGGAGACAGAGTGAAAGAAAGTCCGACAAAACGAAAATAAAGAAGTCTACAGCTCCCGGATTTACCAGGCGGTCACCCATCCAAGCACTAACCGTGATGGACGTTGCTTAACTTAGGCAAAATGGTATGCACCAGTGTGGTCAATGGGATATAGCTGTATACTGAAGAATTGCAATTTTTAGAGTTTATAAATTTTAACTTCCATTATGTTCTATTTTTAGACTAGATAAAAATATGTATATCGTCACTTTTCGACAAAAACCTCGTAACTGCAGCTTGTTTAAGATCCAATTACGAGGTTTTCGTTGAAATCGCCGACGACTTTCCGCTTTCAGACTTTTAGTTTCGTAGTTCTTGCAAAAACATGTCTCTCATCACGAGTTTGATAGATTTAATGAAGGAGTGTCAGCCCAGACCGCCAAATCTGTCGCCAAAACTCGCCAATTCTAAATATTTATTTTTTTGACCATGGCCACTTCGAAAATACCATGACGTCACAACCCCCCACACACACACGGAGACCAAATCGCTTATTAAATCCGTCAAAATTACTCTATGTTGTTGCCATTCCGGGTAGAAAACATCGTGGAAAATGAAGAAACTGCTTGACCAGCATCATAGCAAGGATACCGCCGCTTGTCTTCCAAAACCTCGTAACTACAGCTTTCAACAAGTTGTAGTTACGAGATTTTTAAAGAAAAGCGACGACATCGACTAACCGAAACTATGGGCTAGGGGTTAAATAAACAAGAAAGAGTATTTGATGCTGAAGACCCGGTCACATTGTAATTCCGCGTCCACAAAAAATACAAAGCATGAATTACGGCATATCTCGTCTGTTTCAATATGTTGAGAGGCCAGAACTATCCGAGATATTCTCAGAATGGCCTCACGGGTGACGCCATTTTTGGACGTAGTTAAGACGTGATGTGGACGCGAAATTGTGTATGTGACCGTGCCTTTTTTATTAGGGTCGTTTATTCGGTTAAGGCATTCAAATCAAACAAACGGGGAATTTCAATAAACCGCCACATTTCCTTTAGTTTAGCAACCAGTTGAAGTTTGCTTGTATGTCCATATTAGCTTGACGGAACAAACTCAAACATCGTACGAAAAGAGACAATGTGTAAATCAGAAAGAAAAGAAACAACAACATAACAATAAAACGTTCGACCCAGGTCAGTCTGCACAATCAGAACAGACCGGCCAGTGTCAAAGTACTTTTGGTCGATTTCTGTTTGATATGATATGAAACGCGATATAGAAAACCGACGACCGCATGCTATTTGAGAGCAACATGGATCCTGATCAGCCTGCGTATACACGCAGTCTGATCAGGAACCCATTTTGTTCTCTGATAGGATCTTTATTATTTCATTACCTGTAGCAACTGCCAAAGAACAACATAGATCCTGATCGAATAGCATTTAAGCTTCCGCTGATCTGGATCCATGCTGGTCCCAAATGTCTAAGGGTCCCCCTTTTCCAAATCCCAGTTCATATTTGTGACCCGTCACGCCGAAAAGTCCCGTCTGTAAAAAAAAACCCAATTTTGAGAGTCTGACCATTTAATGTGTTTTTGACTTACTGGTGTCTTAAATATCGCTTAAAACAACAACCGCATAACGCAGGTTTTGATAGATAGGCGATATTAAAGGCGTTTCTTGTCCGGATTTGTCGTATGTCATCGGTAAGTCAAAAATACGTCTTTAATATTTTGATGAAATTGGCCCCTGGCTTTGCAGGAGCAAACCAGGTGTCGCATTTGCAAAAAGAAAATAATTAAAGCAATATACATGTAGATTAAAAAACCCAAACAAATTTATTGATACAGAAAATTACCCTAAAGTGAAAAGATTCGATCATTTTCGACAAAAGGTCCATTATTTGCGTTCCTCCCAGAATGTCCCTTTTAGCGTGGCGGGTCACATTTTTCTACCTTACGAGACAGCTTCTTTAAGTAGAATCATTCAAAATCTCCCAAATTTTGTTGAATTGATTTTGCTGCAACGTTCACGCAGTGATTATCTTACATTTAATCGCTTTTCAACAAAAACCTCGCAACTAAAGCTCGTTTTAGCTATATTTACGAGTTCTTTGTTGAAAAGCAGCATTTTTTTTATTTAGTCAAGGATAAGAGATCCCCCGCGTCCCGGCAAAATCAAAGCCCCGAACGACAGGGAATCATGTGACACACCATTTTCAGAAAACCTAAAATAATTGTGTTAATAATAGACTCCTTTCATCTTTCGTTGTAGTCCGTACCCACAGAACACCGGTAATCCGAGTCTTCTCTGATGAAAATTCGCTCGTTGATCATATTTGTATGTCGCTATTTACAACAGAGCACTGTCCCATTCAAAAACAAAATAAAAGTCCGACACAGCGACATAACTAGTGTCGAAATTTTCTTTAATTTTTGAATGGGACAGCGCTCTGATGTAGGCTAAATAGCGACATCCAAATATCAAGGAGCGAATTTTCATCAGAGGATATTTGGATTAACTTCCGGTGGCAAACAATGGGTTTATGGGAAATTATCATTGTATACATGAGAATTGCTACAGAAAATACTAACAAATCGACATTATCAAAACGAGGCTCCCAAAAATGCGGAGAAAACAATGACGACGCACGCGCATTCAATATACAGCGATAAAACGCACGTGCATTTAATATACAGCGATAAAGCGAAGCGATTTCGTTAATAGCCGGGTAGATGGTTATTTTATTGGATTTACAGTCAACCGTTCCCCTTTTAAAAAAATTCGACTTTTTCCTCTAAGGACGACTTCCGGTGGTTGTTGTGTGTGTTGGGGGTCTTAGTGGAAACTTGTCTTTTGGCCAATTTTTTATTCGGTTGAACCAGAAAAAGCGGGAAAACGCGAATAATAAGCAAGATAGATCTTTTTAAATATCAGTCGATAAAACGTTAATGACGAGTAACCAAAATTTTGATTGGTCATCTCTGATTTTAAGGTAGAATACCCGCAATGCGGCCATTTTGTGATTCATAAAACATAGGGTTTTTTTTCGAGCGGCATCGTTACCTTTCCGTTTTCTCGATTTTTCGATTATCAAACTGGTCATTTATTAACATTAATTTAAAAAACAATTTCGACAATTTTGTTTCACACTTTATTTCCTACATGAACCCCGTTTGTCTGAAAGAAGTCATCTAGTGTAGGGGGGTATCTTCGTATACCTGGCCTATTAAAGCCGAGTATTGAGCAACTCGGGACCGCCCAGTTTCGATACATGTAAAAGGTTCCGAGTTCACTGATTCAATTACATATACAGCTGCACTGTTGGTTGAGAGGTCAAGATTCACGGCCAGGAATTTTTCCCCACCCGGAATATTAATTTCCCATCTGTGTTTAACCATAGGGTCCAAAGGATCATCATTGATACGGATTTTCGACAGAAGGTCCTTTCTGAAAATGCATTTGATATTATCAATATCGAAGTCATCGGGAACATTAAATTTGTAGTAGTTGGCCCAACTTTTAATGGGCAGGCATTCGGCCATTGAATGATCATATTCTTCAATGTTAATCGAGGCGGCCGTGGTACTGAACTGATAAACGATGCAGGGTTTGTTGCTTTTCAAAATGATGGTCCCGTTATTGAAAACGTCGTAATTTAACGCTTTACGTTTGGGACGGATTTCGCTAAGAAGTACATTACCGGTATACCCGTCAACACCACCATTATCACCACCTATACAACAACAACAACAACAACAACAACAACAACAACAACAACAACAACAACAACAACAACAACAACAACATAGTTTTTTGGCATAACATTAAACTCGTTGCTTTTCAATGTAAACCTCGTAACTGCAGCTTTATACAAGCTGCAGTTACGAGGTTTACATTGAAAAGCCGCGATATTTTAAATATTCGATTTTCTCTACAACCGCTCCAACGATTTCCCTGATTTTTACAGAAATGTTAGCTGAAACCTCCATTTAGAACTTAACATTGAAGTTATAACTGTAAAAATTTTTTGCTCGTCATAATTATTTCCGAGAGTACATGTACCGAACAGGTTCATATATCGTATGCTAAAACAATATGTTTAATACGATGGTGATATATGCTTTGCCATGTTTAGGAAAATATTGAAATCAACAACAACAACAACAACAACAACAACAACAACAACAACAACAACAACAACATAAACAACAACATAAACATAAACATAAACAACAGCAAGATAAGCATTTTGCATAATATTCATATCTTCGCTTTTCAATGTAAACCTCGTAACTGCAGCTTTATACAGGCTGCAGTTACGAGGTTTACATTGAAAAGCAGCGATATTTTAAATATTCGATTTTCTCTACAACCGCTCCAACGATTTTCCTGATTTTTACAGAAATGTTAGCTGAAACCTCCATTTAGAACTTAACATAGACGTTATAACTGTAAAAATTTTTTGCTCGTCAAAATTATTTCCGAGAGTACATGTACCGAACAGGCTCAAATATCGTATGCTAAATCAATATGTTTAATATGATGGTGATATATCGAGGGCTTGGTGCAAAACTATTGTAACTCCATTTTATAAAACCACATCAAATTTCCCACCATCAAAACAACATCATTATCACCACCTATCTAACAACAACAACAACAACAACAACAACAACAACAACAACAACAACAACAACAACAACAACAACAACAACAACAACAACAACAACAGGCAGAAACAGAAAGCAGCAGCAACAACAACAGACGCTGCAACAAGAGCAACAACAACAACAGCAGCAGCGACAACAACAACAACAGAAACATCAGCAGCAGGAACAACAACAAAAGCGACATCAGCAATATCAACAGGAACAACATAAACAACAACAACAGCTTTTTCTCGCACAAGTTCCATCAAGTAACGACGAACTTGATCGAACTCCTGCAAGATTCACAATACACGATTTCATACTGATCAGACAGCACTCAGTTACTGGCAGATCTTGATCCACGGCGTCAAAATCAGATGAAACTTTACAACGCTTTTTCGTAGAGAAGGGATGAAAAGGATACAGTATCGCTGAAAATGACGTCATATGGCTTGCGATGACGTAATAGACAAAGGGAGAGTAATCCCGCACAGATTTTGTTGTTACAGTTCTTTCCCTTAGACCATTTTTAAAAATTGCGAAAAGCCACACGTTATATTTTTAGTTGCAGCAGCAACAACAATAGCAGCAGCAGCAAAAACAACAACAACAACAACAGCTGCTGCAGCAGGAACAACAACAACAACAACAACAAGCAACAGAAACAGAAAACAGCAGAAACAGCAAAAAACAGCAACAGACGATGCAGCAACAGCAACAACAACAACAACAACATCAACAACAACAACAGAAACATCAGCAGCAGGAACAACAACTACAGCGACATCAGCAATGTCAACAGGAACAACAGTAACAACAACAACAACAACAACAACAACAACAAAACATCAGCAGCAGGAACAACAACAAAAATGACATCAGCAATATCAACAGGAACAACATAAACAACAACAACAACAACAAAACATCAGCAGCAGGAACAACAACAAAAATGACATCAGCAATATCAACAGGAACAACAGAAACAACAACAACAACAACAAAACATCAGCAGCAGGAACAACAACAAAAATGACATCAGCAATATCAACAGGAACAGCATAAACAACAACAACATAAACAACAATAACAACAGCAATATCGACACCACCAACAACAACACCAACAATAGCAGCAGCAATATCAACAACAACAACAAACACAACAACAACAACAACATCAGCAGCAGGAACAACAACTACAGCGACATCAGCAATGTCAACAGGAACAACAGTAACAACAACAAAACAACAACAATTGAAACAACACCATCAATAGCAGCAATAACAACAACAGCAACAACAACAAAACATCAGCAGCAGGAACAACAACAAAAATGACATCAGCAATATCAACAGGAACAACAGACACAGAAATAACAACAACAACAAAACATCAGCAGTAGGAACAACAACAAAAATGACATCAGCAATATCAACAGGAACAACAGAAACAACAACAACATAAACAACAATAACAACAGCAATATCGACACCACCAACAACAACACCAACAATAGCAGCAGCAATATCATCAACAACAACAAACACAACAACAACAACAACATCAGCATCAGGAACAAAAACTACAGCGACATCAGCAATGTCAACAGGAACAACAGTAACAACAACAAAACAACAACAATTGAAACAACACCATCAATAGCAGCAATAACAACAACAGCAACAACAACAAAACATCAGCAGCAGGAACAACAACAAAAATGACATCAGCAATATCAACAGGAACAACAGAAACAGAAATAACAACAACAACAAAACATCAGCAGTAGGAACAACAACAAAAATGACATCAGCAATATCAACAGGAACAACATAAACAACAACAACATAAACAACAATAACAACAGCAAAATCGACACCACCAACAACAACACCAACAATAGCAGCAGCAATATCAACAACAACAACAAACACAACAACAACAACATCAGCAGCAGGAACAACAACTACAGCGACATCAGCAATGTCAACAGGAACAACAGTAACAACAACAAAACAACAACAATTGAAACAACACCATCAATAGCAGCAATAACAACAACAGCAACAACAACAAAACATCAGCAGCAGGAACAACAACAAAAATGACATCAGCAATATCAACAGGAACAACAGAAACAGAAATAACAACAACAACAAAACATCAGCAGTAGGAACAACAACAAAAATGACATCAGCAATATCAACAGGAACAACATAAACAACAACAACATAAACAACAATAACAACAGCAATATCAACAACAACAAACACAACAACAACAACAACAACAACATCAGCAGGAACAACAACTACAGCGACATCAGCAATGTCAACAGGAACAACAGAAACAACAATAACAACAACAGCAGCAGCAACAACAACAACAACAACAACAGTAACAACAACAAAACAACAACAATTGCAACAACACCAACAATAGCAGCAATAACAACAACAGCAACAACAACAAAAACAGCCACACCAACAGCAGGAACAACAACAAAAGAAGCAAAAACAACAGCCGCAACAACTGCTTAACTGTGGTGACTGGACGAGAACCAGTGTATTCTGACGAATATGACTGGACTAATAGTTATTAATAACATGTATTATTACAAATTAGAGATTATTGTGTCACGCGATTCCCCGCCGCAAACATGGAATTTTGTTCAAAAGCCTGTACCTGCTGTGCTATATATTTCCTCATGTATAAATAGAGCTCAGTAAAGTAGCAATTTTCCCTACATTTAGCTGGATGTTAAGTTTTAACAAAACAATTGACGAATAACTGAAATTATTGTGCCACGTGATTCTCCGCCGCGAAAATGGTCATTTGTTCAAAGCTCTGTACTTGTTGTGGTATTTTGTCATGTATGAATGGAGCTCAATATAGCAGCAATTTTATCTACATTTGGCTGGGCGTTAAGTTTAAAGAAAACCATTAACGATTTTCTGAAATAATTGTGCCACGTGATTCCCCGCCGGGAACATGGACTTTTGTTAAAAGCCCTGTACTTATTGCGCTATTTTCTAATGTTTGAATGGAGCTCAGTACATTAGCAATTTTCTCTACAATTTTGGCTTGATATTTAAAAGTTTTAACACAACCATTGACGAGTTTCTGAAATTATTGTACTACGTGATTCCCCGCATTCGCTCATACTCTGTACCTGTTGTGCTATTTCTTTTATGTACGAATGGGGCTTAGTATACTCCGTAAATATTGACCTGAACCTTTTGAATATGTAATGAGTAATTGTAATGCGAAATAAACACTCTCCAGCATTATGTTGACACGAGAAGCATGGGCAAAATACAAAGTCACAATGCCTATGGAAACTATCGACTCTGCTCGACGGTAAGGACTGCTGATGTGTATTGATAATTCCGTGTCACAATTTCTCATTATATATTCATCGGATCCAGGTCAATATTTACAGAGTATACAGTAGCCATTTTCTCTACTTTTTAGCTGGGTGTAAAGTTTTAACAGAATCATTGACGCTTTTCCGAGACTTTTGTGCCACGTGATTCCCCGCCGCGAAGAAGGCCTTTTTCTTGTTGTGCTATTTACTCACGTATGAATAGAGCTCAGTACAGCAGCAATTTTCTCTACATTCGGCTGGGTGTCAAGTGTTGACCAAACCATTGACGAGTTTCTGAAATCATAGGACCACGCGATTCCCAGCCGCACATAAAGAGATTTGTTCAAAGCTCTGAACTTGTGCCATTTTCTCAGGTACGAATCGAGCTCAGTAAACTAGCAATTTTCTCTACATCTTGCTGGGTGTCAAGTTTTTAACACAATCATTGACGAGTTTCTGAAATTATTGTGCTACAACAAGATTCCCCGCCGCGATTATGGACTTTTGTTCAAAGCTCTTTACTTGTTGTGCTATTTTCTCATGTATAAATGGACCTCGGTACAGTCATTCACTTCTGATAATACTGTGACGTTATTTCGGACTAGCAATAGTATTTTGTAGGTGTTGTTATAAAATCACGTAACTACGGCTTGAATCAAGCCGTATTTACGTGATTTCATTACAACACCGACGGTTTATCAAAACATAACGGTAAATCAAGTCTATTTTCAACAAAAAATTAACTGCCACTGCCCATGTCCGTGTTGCAATAAAACACACATTCAAATCTAATATATCTTTTTAATCGAGCTCTAAAATCGAGGTCAATTGTGTATGTAGAAGAAGAAGGAGAAGAAGAAGAAGAAGAAGAAGAAGAAGAAGACGGAGGAAAAGAAGAAGAAGAAGGAGAAGACGACGGAGGAGACAGAGTGAAAGAAAGTCCGACAAAACGAAAATAAAGAAGTCTACAGCTCCCGGATTTACCAGGCGGTCACCCATCCAAGCACTAACCGTGATGGACGTTGCTTAACTTAGGCAAAATGGTATGCACCAGTGTGGTCAATGGGATATAGCTGTATACTGAAGAATTGCAATTTTTAGAGTTTATAAATTTTAACTTCCATTATGTTCTATTTTTAGACTAGATAAAAATATGTATATCGTCACTTTTCGACAAAAACCTCGTAACTGCAGCTTGTTTAAGATCCAATTACGAGGTTTTCGTTGAAATCGCCGACGACTTTCCGCTTTCAGACTTTTAGTTTCGTAGTTCTTGCAAAAACATGTCTCTCATCACGAGTTTGATAGATTTAATGAAGGAGTGTCAGCCCAGACCGCCAAATCTGTCGCCAAAACTCGCCAATTCTAAATATTTATTTTTTTGACCATGGCCACTTCGAAAATACCATGACGTCACAACCCCCCACACACACACGGAGACCAAATCGCTTATTAAATCCGTCAAAATTACTCTATGTTGTTGCCATTCCGGGTAGAAAACATCGTGGAAAATGAAGAAACTGCTTGACCAGCATCATAGCAAGGATACCGCCGCTTGTCTTCCAAAACCTCGTAACTACAGCTTTCAACAAGTTGTAGTTACGAGATTTTTAAAGAAAAGCGACGACATCGACTAACCGAAACTAAGGGCTAGGGGTTAAATAAACAAGAAAGAGTATTTGATGCTGAAGACCCGGTCACATTGTAATTCCGCGTCCACAAAAAATACAAAGCATGAATTACGGCATATCTCGTCTGTTTCAATATGTTGAGAGGCCAGAACTATCCGAGATATTCTCAGAATGGCCTCACGGGTGACGCCATTTTTGGACGTAGTTAAGACGTGATGTGGACGCGAAATTGTGTATGTGACCGTGCCTTTTTTATTAGGGTCGTTTATTCGGTTAAGGCATTCAAATCAAACAAACGGGGAATTTCAATAAACCGCCACATTTCCTTTAGTTTAGCAACCAGTTGAAGTTTGCTTGTATGTCCATATTAGCTTGACGGAACAAACTCAAACATCGTACGAAAAGAGACAATGTGTAAATCAGAAAGAAAAGAAACAACAACATAACAATAAAACGTTCGACCCAGGTCAGTCTGCACAATCAGAACAGACCGGCCAGTGTCAAAGTACTTTTGGTCGATTTCTGTTTGATATGATATGAAACGCGATATAGAAAACCGACGACCGCATGCTATTTGAGAGCAACATGGATCCTGATCAGCCTGCGTATACACGCAGTCTGATCAGGAACCCATTTTGTTCTCTGATAGGATCTTTATTATTTCATTACCTGTAGCAACTGCCAAAGAACAACATAGATCCTGATCGAATAGCATTTAAGCTTCCGCTGATCTGGATCCATGCTGGTCCCAAATGTCTAAGGGTCCCCCTTTTCCAAATCCCAGTTCATATTTGTGACCCGTCACGCCGAAAAGTCCCGTCTGTAAAAAAAAACCCAATTTTGAGAGTCTGACCATTTAATGTGTTTTTGACTTACTGGTGTCTTAAATATCGCTTAAAACAACAACCGCATAACGCAGGTTTTGATAGATAGGCGATATTAAAGGCGTTTCTTGTCCGGATTTGTCGTATGTCATCGGTAAGTCAAAAATACGTCTTTAATATTTTGATGAAATTGGCCCCTGGCTTTGCAGGAGCAAACCAGGTGTCGCATTTGCAAAAAGAAAATAATTAAAGCAATATACATGTAGATTAAAAAACCCAAACAAATTTATTGATACAGAAAATTACCCTAAAGTGAAAAGATTCGATCATTTTCGACAAAAGGTCCATTATTTGCGTTCCTCCCAGAATGTCCCTTTTAGCGTGGCGGGTCACATTTTTCTACCTTACGAGACAGCTTCTTTAAGTAGAATCATTCAAAATCTCCCAAATTTTGTTGAATTGATTTTGCTGCAACGTTCACGCAGTGATTATCTTACATTTAATCGCTTTTCAACAAAAACCTCGCAACTAAAGCTCGTTTTAGCTATATTTACGAGTTCTTTGTTGAAAAGCAGCATTTTTTTTATTTAGTCAAGGATAAGAGATCCCCCGCGTCCCGGCAAAATCAAAGCCCCGAACGACAGGGAATCATGTGACACACCATTTTCAGAAAACCTAAAATAATTGTGTT